>CAJNDT010005379.1:0-220000 GCA_905221615.1 Symbiodinium sp. CCMP2592 | reverse complement strand
GGCGCAGCAACCTGCCAGCCAGGCAAGAAGCAACTGCGTACCACAGACGTCCTTACTTCCGAATGCATAACACGACAGCCTATGCATGCCTATGCTGCTTAAACATCTCTACATCATCATATCCCCCAAAACAAAACACAGCCAAATATTCACTACGAAATCGGGAACCCCTAAAATGCAAGGCTACTTCTTAAAGGGGCTCATTAGCTCCCCATTCTGATTGATTAGAGGGGTTCTGAGATCATGGGGGGGGGGGGTAAAAGGAAACTACTATCATCATCATTACTACTGCTACAGGTACTGATATGACTTTCAATTTGGATAACAAGGGTTTCCTTCATTGAGTATTCTTTCAGTATAATGTCGAAAGGCTTCTAGTAAGGAACTTATGTGCAGGAGTCCAAATCGAGGCGATACTGGAGATGAGAAGGGAGTACAGCCCCCTCAATATAAAAAAGAAATGGGACCGGTGGAGGCCTAATCTTCGGGGAGCAGGGTAATGTTAAAATTAGGGGAAGGGATATATGCATGCACAGTACATGTACTGCATGACAGAATAACATAGTGAATACTACGATGTTGAAGTGTATACATTTGATATCATGTAAGTACTTACAAGTAGCATTCCATTTAATGCCCACACACACAGCACACGTGTAGTACGAGTGCGAGTACAGCAACCTTCGGAACGCTATGTTCAACGCTATAAGCCGGCCTCGTGCTTTGGTCTCTTCGTAGCGCTGGGGGAACCACAGGAAGCCGCGCCAAAATCTCCAGGGCAAGTTCACGCGGCGGAGGCGCATCTCCGGCGAAGTCGGCGAGAGCGCTCCAGGAGCCTTGCATAAAGTGCAGGCGAGGCCGGGGAACATCGCTTGCCGCCGGAGCCCCGAAGCGCCTCCAGCAGCCCGGCCTCGGGATCCCACGGAGACCTGGAGTCCTTCAGACGCTCGGTCCGGTTTTTCTGAGTTCTGTTTCCAGCATTGCTGGCGCCTCGTCCATAGCCGTTGCCGAGCGGCGGAGGTGCACGGGGATGTGCAAAAGTGACGGGAGCGCCTTCAGCTTCCATTGCTGCCGCAGCCTCTCGCCCACCTTCAGCCGGCCTGCGCATGCTGCGGCGCGAAGCCGGGCGCGAAGCCAGGCAGCGGACCCTCGACCTGGCCAGGAAGCATGAGAAGCTCCGCAGGACGCGAAGCCCTTTGAGGGGCAGCTGAGGACGCCGCAGAGGTGACGGATGCGACACCAACCTCCCATGAGGCGCGCTCTGGCTCCAGACACTTTGGGAGAAGTAGGCGGAGCTTTGGAGTCCCCGAAAGTGAGAAGGATGTGCAAGGATGCTAGACATTCCCAGACTCAGAACTGAGAAAGCATTAATTATGATAAATAAGAAGAACGACAGCGATTCAACAATACACTGTTCTAGCGCCGAGCCTGCAAAACGTGCTATGACTGAAACATGCGTACCTGCGACGCCAAACCCGGTGGACCCACCGCAGCCTGGTCGAGGAAACATGAGGACCCCGCATCTGCTAAGACTCGAAATCCAAGGCCGCAGCTGAGGATGCTTCCGAGTTGTTCGAGACCAGGTCTTGCTCTATGAGCCGCACGGCCTCCAAGGTATTCATAGTGCAGCAGCCCTTGTTTGCGCCATTTTGCGAAAGTTGTCAAAAGACGACGCAGCAAGTGAGGGCGCGAGCACGTGCGAGCTTCAGATCATATCCCCAACGCGGCCCCATCTACCCACCCGAAAGCGCCACACGCCCACGCGAGTCCTGCAAAGATGTCACATGCTGCTGCTGCTTAGATACAATCTACAAGGTGCAATACATTACAATACAACCATTGGGACCTGACTGTATGATTGCAACTTGGGCTATGCTGTGTCTGAAGCGCCTGCCTGCGCACCCAGACCGGGCGGATCCTCCACATCCTCGCTGGGAAACATGAGAACCCCGCACCTTCCCGAAGACTCCGAGTCATCTCAAGCCCTGGCTGGGGCCGCAGCTGAGTTGGCACGCGCCAGGCCCTCCTCCATGAAGCGAGCGGCCTCCCATGAATTCCAGGGAGCAGTCAGTATACAACATCCGAGCCTCCGCCTACGGCGCAATCACATCTCAACTCACAGCGTGGCTTTCGCAGCTTTTGCATTATCTCCGCTTGTCCCAGCCCGTGGCACAGCAGCCCTGGCTTGCACGAACCGGGCAGGCCAGCGCAACCCACGAATCAGCAGGTGGGTGCAGCGAGTCACACAAACATCGCAAACACCTCACTCGGACTTGTCCCCTGCTGCTGGCTTCGTGAAGCGTCCAACTCCCAGACCTGAAACTTCACTTAGGCAGCCGAAGCCACGTGGTCGTTGCCGTCAAGCCACACACTGCACCACATCTTCTGCTGCAAAGGCACGATGCGCCGGCACTATGAGGCTTTGTCCGGGTCGCGGAAGTTTAAACAGCCCCTCTCCATGACAATTCCCACCCAACTGCATCAAGTTTCTTGTCCTGGACTACCAGGTTCGGTTTGCGATGAAGCTCTAGGAAGAATATGGCCAGGGAAAGCCCAGAAACCGGAGGGCCACCCAGATTGAACGAATGCGACCGCAAGACGTGTTGTGTCTGAAGTGCTGAACTGCGTACCTGCGACGCCAAACCCGGTGGACCCACCGCAGCCTGGTCGAGGAAACATGAGGACCCCGCATCTGCTAAGACTCGAAATCCAAGGCCGCAGCTGAGGATGCTTCCGAGTTGTTCGAGACCAGGTCTTGCTCTATGAGCCGCACGGCCTCCAAGGTATTCATAGTGCAGCAGCCCTTGTTTGCGCCATTTTGCGAAAGTTGTCAAAAGACGACGCAGCAAGTGAGGGCGCGCGAGCACGTGCGAGCTTCAGATCATATCCCCAACGCGGCCCCATCTACCCACCCGAAAGCGCCACACGCCCACGCGAGTCCTGCAAAGATGTCACATGCTGCTGCTGCTTAGATACAATCTACAAGGTGCAATACATTACAATACAACCATTGGGACCTGACTGTATGATTGCAACTTGGGCTATGCTGTGTCTGAAGCGCCTGCCTGCGCACCCAGACCGGGCGGATCCTCCACATCCTCGCTGGGAAACATGAGAACCCCGCACCTTCCCGAAGACTCCGAGTCATCCCAAGCCCTGGCTGGGGCCGCAGCTGAGTTGGCACGCGCGACACCCTCCTCCATGAAGCGAACGGCGTCCTATGAATGCCGTCAAGCCACACACTGCACCACATCTTCTTCTGCAAAGGCACGATGCGCCGGCACTATGGGGCTTTGTCCGGGTCGCGGAAGTTTAAACAGCCCCTCTCCATGACAATTCCCACCCAACTGCATCAAGTTTCTTGTCCTGGACTACCAGGTTCGGTTTGCGATGAAGCTCTAGGAAGAATATGGCCAGGGAAAGCCCAGAAACCGGAGGGCCACCCAGATTGAACGAATGCGACCGCAAGACGTGTTGTGTCTGAAGTGCTGAACTGCGTACCTGCGACGCCAAACCCGGTGGACCCACCGCAGCCTGGTCGAGGAAACATGAGGACCCCGCATCTGCTAAGACTCGAAATCCAAGGCCGCAGCTGAGGATGCTTCCGAGTTGTTCGAGACCAGGTCTTGCTCTATGAGCCGCACGGCCTCCAAGGTATTCATAGTGCAACAGCCCTTGTTTGCGCCATTTTGCGAAAGTTGTCAAAAGACGACGCAGCAAGTGAGGGCGCGCGAGCACGTGCGAGCTTCAGATCATATCCCCAACACGGCCCCATCTACCCACCCGAAAGCGCCACACGCCCACGCGAGTCCTGCAAAGATGTCACATGCTGCTGCTGCTTAGATACAATCTACAAGGTGCAATACATTACAATACAACCATTGGGACCTGACTGTATGATTGCAACTTGGGCTATGCTGTGTCTGAAGCGCTTGCCTGCGCACCCAGACCGGGCGGATCCTCCACATCCTCGCTGGGAAACATGAGAACCCCGCACCTTCCCGAAGACTCCGAGTCATCCCAAGCCCTGGCTGGGGCCGCAGCTGAGTTGGCACGCGCGACACCCTCCTCCATGAAGCGAGCGGCCTCCCATGAATTCCAGGGAGCAGTCAGTATACAACATCCGAGCCTCCGCCTACGGCGCAATCCCATCTCAACTCACAGCGTGGCTTTCGCAGCTTTTGCATTATCTCCGCTTGTCCCAGCCCGTGGTACAGCAGCCCTGGCTTGCACGAACCGGGCAGGCCAGCGCAACCCACGAATCAGCAGGTGGGTGCAGCGAGTCACACAAACATCGCAAACACCTCACTCGGACTTGTCCCCTGCTGCTGGCTTCGTGAAGCGTCCAACTCCCAGAACTGAAACTTCACTTAGGCAGCCGAAGCCACGTGGTCGTTGCCGTCAAGCCACACACTGCACCACATCTTCTGCTGCAAAGGCACGATGCGCCGGCACTATGAGGCTTTGTCCGGGTCGCGGAAGTTTAAACAGCCCCTCTCCATGACAATTCCCACCCAACTGCATCAAGTTTCTTGTCCTGGACTACCAGGTTCGGTTTGCGATGAAGCTCTAGGAAGAATATGGCCAGGGAAAGCCCAGAAACCGGAGGGCCACCCAGATTGAACGAATGCGACCGCAAGACGTGTTGTGTCTGAAGTGCTGAACTGCGTACCTGCGACGCCAAACCCGGTGGACCCACCGCAGCCTGGTCGAGGAAACATGAGGACCCCGCATCTGCTAAGACTCGAAATCCAAGGCCGCAGCTGAGGATGCTTCCGAGTTGTTCGAGACCAGGTCTTGCTCTATGAGCCGCACGGCCTCCAAGGTATTCATAGTGCAGCAGCCCTTGTTTGCGCCATTTTGCGAAAGTTGTCAAAAGACGACGCAGCAAGTGAGGGCGCGCGAGCACGTGCGAGCTTCAGATCATATCCCCAACACGGCCCCATCTACCCACCCGAAAGCGCCACACGCCCACGCGAGTCCTGCAAAGATGTCACATGCTGCTGCTGCTTAGATACAATCTACAAGGTGCAATACATTACAATACAACCATTGGACCTGACTGTATGATTGCAACTTGGGCTATGCTGTGTCTGAAGCGCCTGCCTGCGCAACCAGACCGGGCGGATCCTCCACATCCTCGCTGGGAAACATGAGAACCCCGCACCTTCCCAAAGACTCCGAGTCATCCCAAGCCCTGGCTGGGGCCGCAGCTGAGTTGGCACGCGCGACACCCTCCTCCATGAAGCGAACGGCGTCCTATGAATGCCGTCAAGCCACACACTGCACCACATCTTCTTCTGCAAAGGCACGATGCGCCGGCACTATGGGGCTTTGTCTGGGTCGCGGAAGTTTAAACAGCTCCTCTCCATGACAGTTCCCACCCAACTGCATCAAGTTTCTTGTCCTGGACTACCAGGTTCGGTTTGCGATGAAGCTCTAGGAAGAATATGGCCAGGGAAAGCCCAGAAACCGGAGGGCCACCCAGATTGAACGAATGCGACCGCAAGACGTGTTGTGTCTGAAGTGCTGAACTGCGTACCTGCGACGCCAAACCCGGTGGACCCACCGCAGCCTGGTCGAGGAAACATGAGGACCCCGCATCTGCTAAGACTCGAAATCCAAGGCCGCAGCTGAGGATGCTTCCGAGTTGTTCGAGACCAGGTCTTGCTCTATGAGCCGCACGGCCTCCAAGGTATTCATAGTGCAGCAGCCCTTGTTTGCGCCATTTTGCGAAAGTTGTCAAAAGACGACGCAGCAAGTGAGGGCGCGCGAGCACGTGCGAGCTTCAGATCATATCCCCAACGCGGCCCCATCTACCCACCCGAAAGCGCCACACGCCCACGCGAGTCCTGCAAAGATGTCACATGCTGCTGCTGCTTAGATACAATCTACAAGGTGCAATACATTACAATACAACCATTGGGACCTGACTGTATGATTGCAACTTGGGCTATGCTGTGTCTGAAGCGCCTGCCTGCGCACCCAGACCGGGCGGATCCTCCACATCCTCGCTGGGAAACATGAGAACCCCGCACCTTCCCGAAGACTCCGAGTCATCCCAAGCCCTGGCTGGGGCCGCAGCTGAGTTGGCACGCGCGACACCCTCCTCCATGAAGCGAACGGCGTCCTATGAATGCCGTCAAGCCACACACTGCACCACATCTTCTTCTGCAAAGGCACGATGCGCCGGCACTATGGGGCTTTGTCCGGGTCGCGGAAGTTTAAACAGCCCCTCTCCATGACAATTCCCACCCAACTGCATCAAGTTTCTTGTCCTGGACTACCAGGTTCGGTTTGCGATGAAGCTCTAGGAAGAATATGGCCAGGGAAAGCCCAGAAACCGGAGGGCCACCCAGATTGAACGAATGCGACCGCAAGACGTGTTGTGTCTGAAGTGCTGAACTGCGTACCTGCGACGCCAAACCCGGTGGACCCACCGCAGCCTGGTCGAGGAAACATGAGGACCCCGCATCTGCTAAGACTCGAAATCCAAGGCCGCAGCTGAGGATGCTTCCGAGTTGTTCGAGACCAGGTCTTGCTCTATGAGCCGCACGGCCTCCAAGGTATTCATAGTGCAGCAGCCCTTGTTTGCGCCATTTTGCGAAAGTTGTCAAAAGACGACGCAGCAAGTGAGGGCGCGCGAGCACGTGCGAGCTTCAGATCATATCCCCAACACGGCCCCATCTACCCACCCGAAAGCGCCACACGCCCACGCGAGTCCTGCAAAGATGTCACATGCTGCTGCTGCTTAGATACAATCTACAAGGTGCAATACATTACAATACAACCATTGGGACCTGACTGTATGATTGCAACTTGGGCTATGCTGTGTCTGAAGCGCCTGCCTGCGCACCCAGACCGGGCGGATCCTCTACATCCTCGCTGGGAAACATGAGAACCCCGCACCTTCCCGAAGACTCCGAGTCATCCCAAGCCCTGGCTGGGGCCGCAGCTGAGTTGGCACGCGTGACGCCCTCCTCCATGAAGCGAGCGGCCTCCCATGAATTCCAGGGAGCAGTCAGTACAACATCCGAGCCTCCGCCTATGGCGCAATCACATCTCAACTCGCAGCGTACTCCCAACAGAACTGCAACCTGATTGAAAGGACGGATGTGGTCGTTGACGTCAAGCCACACACTGCACCCTTCTGCTGCAAAGGTGCGACGTGCCCCGTGCCAGCATCATGGCCGGTCTGGCACTTACCCTACCAGCAGGACCCTGGGAAGAGTATGGCAGGTGTTGTGGAGGCGCTGCCTGAAAGTGCAGGGACCCAAACTCAAGACTGAAAACGTCAAGGAAGCCTCGTGGCACCCGGACTGTACCCGATTGTACACAATTCCGACGCTGCTGCTGCGGCTTCAAGATCTACTAAGCCTGAAACACGGGCCTGCAGCCAGAGACCTGGCGGACTCTCCACCTGGTTGGGAAAGGCGAGAAACCCGCACTTTGCCCAAGACTCAAAGCCTCTTTTGGGGCCGCAGCTGAAGCCTCAGATCTGGCAGAGGCAAGGTCTTCCTGTGTGAGCTCTGCGGCCTTCCCGGGAGCAAACACGGCATCCCAACATCCCACAGCTGCGAATTGACACCTATAAATCATGCAATGGCTCCGCAACCCTTGTCCCAACAACCACGGCAGCAAGGATCTCTTGAACAAAGAGAATGCTTAGCCTGAGGTTTGCGGAAGTATGTGGTTACCCAGTTGTTTTTCCCCTCCTACCTGGTTACAGTGGTTACCGCATGGTCTGTTGTCGTGACGGCTTCCCGGGCACGATCGAGGACGCGTAGAGCAGTCTTAAGTCTACGAGCTCTTGCTGTACTCAAACAACGTCTTTCCTGCACTCTACCACCAATACTTGCTCAACTTGCAGCTCTGGGAAAAAACGGCAGGGACTTTGGAGGACTTTGCTGAATATGCAAACTTAGACCTGAGAGCGCCTACCGTGGCCTACAGCCTTGTCAAAACAGTGGACGGTACTGGGGTGCTGGCAGGACCGGACGAACTCAGTGACATACCGTACTTTTCTGCTGCGGCGACTGCAAGATGCTCCATCTATTTCCATTTCGTACGTGCCTGCAACACCAAACTAGGTGGATCTTCGGCCGCTTGAAACACTTTCCCTAAGACTCAACGTCCTTTCTGGGGCCACAGCTGCGCAGGTGTCCAAGTGGTGGGAGACGAATCCCGGGGAGCAATCAAACCAACATCCCCAATTCACAAAGCTGCACCCAACATCTGACCTCATGTCATGGCATTCTGCACCCCTTGTATCCTGAAGGAGTCAGTTTTTGCAACCAGAAGCGTTGCTTGGGGATGAGGGGAAAGGGTGAAGCACTTGTTCCACAAGCCTCGAAAGTGTTCAACATGTGCATCTCCACCTCATCCTGGAGCCCGGCGTGCATGCTGCAGGCAGCTAGACCTCAATCACTACGTGTGCTGCGTCCTGGTCTCCTCTCCTGGTCTTGAAGGACCATACCTTTGCAAACCGTCGCTCGTCATTGGCACAATACCCAGAGTAAAGCCGTGCGCGACGTAGCCTTGAAAGCCACAAAGCAGAAGGCTGCCAACAGCACCAACAGCGCAAGCGCCTCAACCTGCCACGCATCTGAGAAAGTCTGGGCGGCTGCCGGGCGGCCACTTCTTGGACTGAGGCTTCTGCAGAATGCGAGGGCGGCGAGTGCGGGGGAGTGACTGCAGGCTGCGGCTGCCTTTGCTGCAGGCCGGCGCGGTAGCCCGCGCGGTATCCCTGCAGACACCGCAAGCCATGACATGTGACATTTTTACACATCGACTTTCAGGCTACCTCCTGCAGCAACTTCCACTGACTCAGTCGGAGGGCACCATTGGGCCTTCAAAGAACCGCTGCACTGATGGATTTCTGCTGAACCTCTCACTGAAGGCCCGGACAGATCGACCTCGCCCAGGAAAGCTGGCATGTCTCTACAATTTGAGAACTGCGGCTGCAGACTGTCATCAAAGCGTCATAGAGGCCCAACATCCCGTCAAGGCGGCAAGCAGTGCAGTCGTTAAACATGTAAACTGGTCGGTAAGGGTGATGAAACGTCACCTCATCTCGAAGACAGCAGAGGCAGAGATGACTCATGGCACGGCTTTTGTCCTCGCGGGGAGTTGTCGCCTGACATCAGCTCGTCCTTGCTTCGGCTTCACGATTGCTATGCTGCAGGCAACGGACTTGCATGACACGGCTACATGAATGGTACATGAGGGCAGAAGATCTTCGAAGATGCGCGGGATCTTCGAGCACTTTGAATCCGAACCTCTGCCCCGTCGACCCAGTCGGCAATGACATCACGAACGGCGAGCTGCCTACATCGCCTGCTGACGGAGATAAGGTCATCTTGTCGTCCTCAGCCAATTCAGGAGCCACCTTTCCGTTCTCTTCGCACTGCTGTCGTCTTGATGAGCTCCAACTCTGACGGGATTGCGCGGACAGGTTGGGACCGTCGAGCTCGACAGAAGCTCTTGGAGATCTTTGGTGCCGAGCCGATGATTGAAGCGCAGCAGGATCCCTTGCAGCAACTGTGGTGGACTTTCGCGGCATCCCAGACGACGGTCTGTCAGCTCGGCGGCAGGTCGTCCTCGAGACGGGCCTCCATGTGCTTCAACTCCTGCAAGAAGTCTTCTCGGAACCACTGGAAGGTGAGGGACACGCGCTGGGAGCTCACGGGCGGCACCTCATGGGCCATCTCTCGCGCCGGTCCCTGCAGGCAGAAGCAGAGGCCATCTTCCTCCTCCAGCCGGAAGCCGAGCTCCGCAAAGAAACTTGCCTTGGCGACTCGGCAAAACTCCCTGCGACACAGGAACGACGATCGTGACCCACTCAGTACGAGTGTCGCGCCTTCAAGCCCAGCCCGAAGGCCTGGAGAGCACGGCAGACGACAGAAAACAACTCCTCACAGCTCCAGCCGCAGCCCATCGGAAGGCGTGCCGGACTTCAGGATCACTCCCACGATGCTGTCCTCACGCCACCAATAAGGGGATTGCACTAAAAATGAAAGAAAATTAATTCATCCACCAATAAGGTGGATTGGCTTCCACCTGTAAGGTGGATTAGAAAACCCTTGTAAGGTGGATTCGAAAACACTTGTAAGGTAAAATTCAAAAACATATCAAGAACTTTATTATAAAAGTTTTCGTAAAAAATGTTTTAAGGAAAAACTGTCTACCACTTGGTGCAGTGGATGCCAGTGACTGACTTTGCTGCTCTTGGTATCTCTTGGTCAATGCGGCTATCGGAGAAGCCGGCAAGAACAACGAGCAGCTCAGGAAATGATGAAGGGAAGCTAGCATCAATCACGAATGAGCGCCAAGCGTCCCGTCGATCCTTTTCGGCACCTCTCCTAAGCGTCTGTGGTTCTACTCCGAAGCCGCTGAGGATGCACAGTGTGGCCCAGCCTGACCGCCCCGACTCGACTAACTTTCCACACCCTGGCCCCTGTCTCCACGAGACGGTGCTCGCATGTCCACGATTCCAGTGTCTGCGCTTGCACTTCGCTGATCCATGTCGTCTGAGCAGGGGATGAAGTACATTTCGCTGCTTACTCTCGTCGTGGTGTGTAGTTTTAGGACGAGGTCGCTCAGTGCCGACATGCTTGAAGCCTGATGTCCTCCTCAGTTGTGATGTCATTTACTGCGGTTGCTGCAGGATCGTTGTTGCTTTCTCTTCGGGGGACTCAGGTCACAGTCAACTTGCAGTAGATGTGTGCAGCTTTGAGTTTGCTAACTGCTCCCTCCACAAAGAGGCATCGGGGAACTGTATTAGGTTTATGGTACGGCCTTTCTGTTGCTATTCCGCGTTTTGTTGTACACTCACCCCGATGCCACTACGGCTTTGGCCGGGGGCTTAGACAGCAGCCTATAGCAAGTTCGAACCGAGGGAACACGAAGGCCCGTCCCAAGTCCTTTTGATTCTTATACTGGTTCGCCCTGCAGCGTAGTGCGAGCGTCCAACGGGGGACCTGCGGCTTTCTAGCCTGCCGAACAGGCTCCCTCCACGGTAGGATTCCGTAGCAGGCATGTCTTCATGGTGGTGTCAGCAAGTCAATCCCCTTGAAATGGTGGTGTCAAAGTCGACTGGACAAGCCTGTAGGATCCGCCGCTGCACGTCTACCAGTTGAGAGCAACCCGGTAGTCGTATGTTGATATATTTGCTCGATTCTTGGGTCGGGGAACCTCTCAACTCTGGCTTTCACTCAGACTGGCCCTACATCGGCTTGCATCATATTTTGCCCAGTGCTCGTTTTTCAGTGATTGCAACGCGGCCACTGCTGGAGTCCAGTAAATGTATCTACGGTAGCTCGTTATTCTTCCGCTGACTCCTTAGTTTGCCTCTGCAATCTTTATCTCCGTTGGCACCCTCAACATGGGGAGGCGCACATGCGCAAGAGCGGGGGGAAACCCCAGCCTTTAACCCTTGCGAAGGAAAGATGAAAGAAAGAAAGAACGAAAGAGAGAGAACAGAGCTTGTGCAACCTCGATGAAACTGGAGGCTTTAGCGGCTCGTCAAAATTAGCACACAAGGAAGGCACAGGGGGTTCCACCCCCATCCCGGGTTGGTGCGTGCAGGTTGGATACGACCTCAAGTAGGATGGCACAGATCGAGGTCCTTAAAGCTTGAACACATGCCGTGTTCGCATCGTGAAATCTATCTTCGAAGCCAGCAGCCAGTCTGGAGTCTAGGCATGGGTTGGTATTCGGGGAAACTATAAGATGTATGACGTATGAGTTCGAGATGTGCTTTATGAGAGGCCTGACTGCTGAATACTGCTGAGCAAAAGTGCCGAGAGGCTCCTCAACCTTGAAGCTGACGGCCACAGCGCCCTACCGGAGCAGGGAGGCTCCAAGAAACCCACAAGACCTCTTCGACTGAAAACAAATCGAGAGTCTTCAATACGCGCCGGGGTGATCCGCCCGCGGACTAGCATCAGAACTGCAATCGTTTGCCCGTGGCAAGAATCACCAACTTAGGAAGATAGAGAAAGGGCCTAAGGGCCTCACTACTTACAAAAAACCCTAAACCCTAAACCCCTAAACATCCCTAAAAAGGTTGACAACGAGCATCACACCCTCGTCGCCTTGTTGCCAGCTTGCCCATAGAGCCCGGAGCGAACTCTTTCCGCCGAAACAGATTTCACGGAGCCGGCCAAGCGCTCCGCCACAAAGACGCCAAGGAAAAGGCCCACCATTCCTTAAGCGTAGACAGCTACAGTACTCAGTCAGCTCCTGCTATTGCTGTTTCTGACCGGGAGCTCTGGATCAAGCTGGTGCTAACTCCAAGTCTCCATTTCTGACACTGATGGACCCGGCTTCCCGAGATGCGAAAGTTCGATTAGGGCTCTGTGGCCTTTGCTTCTCGCTCAAATTTTGAAGTGACAAAAAGCCCAAGCCGGCTCTTCGAGGTTGCACGCTGTCCACACATCTACATTCGTAGATATGTGAGAAAAACATCGCTCGAAGCGACCACTGCACCTTGACACTGGAAGACACAGGCACACTACACTTGTACTAGTTACTAGAACATCAACACCACCACCAACCATACTCAAGCAATGCAACTGTAGTATACGCCATCATACTCTGCAATCTGGAATTCTTGTCAAGAACAAAGCTCGAGGTTTAGCGATTGTTCCAGTAGCAGGACAAGGAGTCAGCTTATGAGCGTCGATAAAATAAAAACTAAGAATCAACGCAGAGGGTCCAGTCGGCTAAACGCCTAAAGGATGCTTTTCATACCGGCTTTACTTTTGATACTGTCTCCTCGGAGTCTCAATGCTACAGCCCAGGTCCCTCTGCATAGCTTCGCGGCAGCAACTCCATCAGGTTTCATGCTGGGTTGCTCCTGATCTCTGTGGACTTCGGCAACTTCACGGTGATCATGTACTGAAGAAAGCAATCCGAGGCTTTGTCAGGTAGGAAAGGGGGGTCAGCTCAGAGTTCGACACTTGCACCTGAACGACCTCTCCATTCCGATGTAGTAGCGGCTCTTGCACGCTGTCCACACATCTACATTCGTAGATATGTGAGAAAAACATCGCTCGAAGCGACCACTGCACCTTGACACTGGAAGACACAGGCACACTACACTTGTACTAGTTACTAGAACATCAACACCACCACCAACCATACTCAAGCAATGCAACTGTAGTATACGCCATCATACTCTGCAATCTGGAATTCTTGTCAAGAACAAAGCTCGAGGTTTAGCGATTGTTCCAGTAGCAGGACAAGGAGTCAGCTTATGAGCGTCGATAAAATAAAAACTAAGAATCAACGCAGAGGGTCCAGTCGGCTAAACGCCTAAAGGATGCTTTTCATACCGGCTTTACTTTTGATACTGTCTCCTCGGAGTCTCAATGCTACAGCCCAGGTCCCTCTGCATAGCTTCGCGGCAGCAACTCCATCAGGTTTCATGCTGGGTTGCTCCTGATCTCTGTGGACTTCGGCAACTTCACGGTGATCATGTACTGAAGAAAGCAATCCGAGGCTTTGTCAGGTAGGAAAGGGGGGTCAGCTCAGAGTTCGACACTTGCACCTGAACGACCTCTCCATTCCGATGTAGTAGCGGCTCTTCGACGACAGTGTGGGACACAAGGGCCTCCACCCATCCTCCCTGGTAAATCAGGATGGTCGACCCCTTCGGAAAACAACGCCTCATGCGTTCTGGCTGCGTCACCACTGTGCTGCCTGACACCTCCACAGAGAAGCCTTCTGGCAGCTCACTAACAACTCGTCCAGCCTTCCACTGGCGATCGCCTTCCTCAACCAGCACGTGGACGTCGTCACTTTCCTCGAAATTGGGCATCAAATGGCTAAGGGGTAGCTGGTGAAGGCTGCGCTCCACCAAGACGGTCACCAAAGATCCCGGACTAGACCCAGTGCCTGGATCTACCACACTGCCAGAAACGATCTTGCCATGCAGTCGAAGAAGTACAGGGTCTCCGACCCCGTAGACGCTGTCTGGGAAGGCGTTTGATGACGAGGTGCCTTCGGAAAGTGGAACGATCGTGAAGGCGGCACTTGCGTCACCCACATCACCATGAGAAGGATTCTGGCTTTCACACTGAGCGACCTCCTCATCCTCGAAGGAAATACCCATGAGGTCGCAATTCCTTTGGAAGTCGTCCTCGTTGGATATGTTGTCATCCTCGAAGCCGATCCCGGCGAGGTTGCACTCGAGCACAATCTCTGGCGGCAGGTCGGGAAGCACTGCGTTGTTTCCAAGGACAGATAGGCGGATGCTGCCTCGGCCCTTCTTGGGCAGGTTTGCGAGCTGGCTGAATTCTGGTTTTTCGATGGAGACGCTGACGTAGGCGCCCTCAAGCTTCACGCCCCGCTGGAATACTTCGATCTCGCCTTCAAAGCCGCTCTCTAGGATGGACGCCACTGGCAGGATGGCACTGCCAACCAGGCGCAATCCCCCCCCGGACTGTTGAGACTTCACGTACACGACGGCAAGAAGCGCTTGTTGAGCCATGATGCCATCCAGGCTTCGGCATCTGATTCATGTCCGTGGCGAAGGCCACTGGTCAGCGTGGCAGTTTCAGGGTGCCCGGCAATCTCCCAGATCTGCAGAGGTCGTGAGACTTGTAGGCTTCCAGCTGCTTCTTGAGCGTGTCGCCTGAGCCATCTTCCGCAAGGTCACCTTGTAGCGGTGGTCATCCATCTCGTGGAAGGGAAGGTGATCATCCAAATCGATGTTTGTGGCTCTCAGTAATGGAAGCACGACTGTGGCCATGAGGGTAGGAGTCAGGATCAAAGTATTGGCCAAGGTCTGCAATGCAGAAAACATCCAATCAAGGCCATTCTCGAAACTGACGCTCGCTTGGAAGATGCAGACGGTCATGAGGCAGAAGAGGAAGTAAGCGGTGATGATTGTCCAGAAAATGACGTGCCGCAGCTGAAGTTCCAGCCCACGGAGCTTCTCGAAGAGTGGCATCAGGGCGAAGAATGGAAGCAGTCCGACAACCATCGAGACCCAAGCCACCACAATTGTCTGGACGGCTTTCCTCAATGGATCGGAGTTGAAATCGCATCCTTCTTCTCCCCTAGCTACTGCGCCCTGATTGTAGAAAACAGCAGCGACAGCAAGCCCGCTGTAGAACTTGCAGAGCATCACGGCCCCGCGCTCCACGCAGGTCACACGCAAGGCAGGTTCAAGCACACGGAGCCACTGGCAATAGGCGGTGTACAATGACATGAGTTGCCGACACGGATCAGCCTTGTGGAAGCGCTCCAGGAAGTCTCTGGCTTCAAGGTGTAGAGCCGTTTGCCCACTGACCCTGTAAAGAGAATGGAGGAACTCGTAGTCTACACCTAGTTGGGCCTGAACCATTCTCCGCTGCACGATCTCCGAGCCCATCCTCCGAACTCCCAATTTTTGGAGCTCTTGGCTGAGATTCACAACTCTCGTAGCTTTGCAAAGATAACAAACTCCTTTTTGGCTTGCTCCATCAGCATCTGGCGAGCCGTGTCCTTGCGCAGCAACTTCTTGAGCCGGTCTTCGTATTCTCGGTCGGCACGGCGGGCGCGCAGGAGCAAGGCAACGCCGGCGACGACTGTCGCCCATGTCGTGATGGCAGGCCATCGGACCACCCACATCAAATTCTCCTCTGCCACCAAAGCCTTCAGGCCCTCCAGAGAGTAGATCTCCGCGGCCATTGAGCATGCGAAGGTCGCCCCAACAGCACGGAAGATGACGCTAAAGAGGCTGGGCTTCCGAGGGGGCAGCGGCTCGAGATCAGCCTCGGGATCTCCGTTGCTGGCGCTAATAAATTGGGAGCTGATCGAACCTGATCTGACAGGTCGTCGTGCCATTTGCAGCTTCTTCCAGCGTCATCCCGGTTGTAGACCAGTAGCTCTGGACGTCATCCCAGAAAGCACATACAGCATTGCTGCGCGTGTGGGCTTGCATGCTGACCCTCAAGGGATCAGAGGAGAAGTTGTGAGTGATCGAGCCCGCAGAGTTGTAGAAAGACATACTCAGGGGTTCAGCAAGGATCTCTGTGTTGGCAGCTTCGGCCAAGCTCTCCAACATCTCATAGGCAAAGGAACCGTTTGTGAACATGGCCAAGCTGAGGACGATGGGATCATCCGGGTCAGTTTGCATGGAGCGAAGCAAAGGAGTTGGCAGATCGATCTTCGCCGACTCGAACTCAACCTCCACGGCTTTGTCAGTAACCCTGTAGGCGTAGGTGGCAATGTCAGATCCATCTGAGCCCTTGGTCACCACCCGCAGCAGCAAGTCGTCATTCGTTCCGTTAGGTGAAAGCAATTGTGCAACCTTCATGTCATCAAGCATCTTGTATACGTTCTGGACGGAGCGGGCCTTGCGCATGCTGAGATCCTGCACGCTGCGGCTGACCGCCATGGCGAGTACGGCACTGCTGCCTGCAGTGAAGGTCTGGGTAGTTCTCGATGTGGTGGAGGTCGTTGATGTCAAGGATGATGTGGTGGAGAAGCTGTTAGATGTAGAGGTACTTGAAGTTGAAGAAGACGTGCTGCTGTAGGTGCTTGTAGATGAAGTGGAGGAGCTGGCTGTGGTTGTGCTGCTGCTGGAACTGCTAGACGTGCTGGTGGATGTGCTTGTTGTGGAGCTGGTCGTTGTAGTGGTGGATGTGGTACTCGTCATTGAAGTACTTGAACCAGTGCCTGTTGTAGAGGTGCTTGAGGTGCTGCTGCTAGAGGTACTCGTCGATGAAGTCGATGTGGTCGTTGTAGAGCTGCTGGACGTGGATGTGGACGACGTTGATGTGGAGGTGGTGCTTGTCGACGTGCTTGTTGTGAAACTGCTCGATGTACTCGTCGATGAAGTCGATGTGGTCGTTGTAGAGCTGCTGGACGTGGATGTGGACGACGTTGATGTGGAGGTGGTGCTTGTCGACGTGCTTGTTCTGGAACTGCTCGATGTACTCGTCGATGAAGTCGATGTGGTCGTTGTAGAGCTGCTGGACGTGGATGTGGACGACGTTGATGTGGAGGTGGTGCTTGTCGACGTGCTTGTTGTGGAACTGCTTGATGTACTCGTCGATGAAGTCGATGTGGTCGTTGTAGAGCTGCTGGAAGTGGATGTGGACGACGTTGATGTGGAGGTGGTGCTTGTCGACGTGCTTGTTGTGGAACTGCTCGATGTACTCGTCGATGAAGTCGATGTTGTCGTTGTAGAGCTGCTGGACGTGGATGTGGACGACGTTGATGTGGAGGTGGTGCTTGTCGACGTGCTTGTTCTGGAACTGCTCGATGTACTCGTCGATGAAGTCGATGTGGTCGTTGTAGAGCTGCTGGACGTGGATGTGGACGACGTTGATGTGGAGGTGGTGCTTGTCGACGTGCTTGTTGTGGAACTGCTCGATGTACTCGTCGATGAAGTCGATGTGGTCGTTGTAGAGCTGCTGGAAGTGGCTGTGGTGCTTGTGCTGGTTGATGTGCTGACAGTGGAGCTGCTGGAAGTACTGGAAGACGAGGTCGACGTGGTCGTCTTGCTGCTGGTGCTACTTGAGCTGCTGGAAGAGCTTGTAGATGAAGTGGACGTGGAGGTTGTACTTGACGCTGTCCTTGTTGTAGAACTGCTGGATGTGCTTGTAGTGGAGGATGAGGTGCCGGACGTACTGGTGCTTGATGTAGAACTGCTGGAAGTGCTTGTCGATGAAGTCGATGTGGTGCTTGTGCCGCTTGATGTGCTTGTAGTAGAGCTGCTAGAAGTACTGGTAGATGAGCTTGATGTAGTCGTCGTGCTGCTGGTGGTACTTGAGCTGCTGGAAGAGCTCGTGGATGAGGTACTAGAAGATGTTGAAGAGGTCGTGGTGGCAGTTGTCGAGCTAGTGGTCGTGCTCGATGATGAAGTCGGCGTGGTGCTTGTAGAGCTGGTGGACGTACTCGTTGACGAAGTCGACGTAGTACTTGTGCTTGTAGATGTGCTTGTCGACAAGCTGGTGGACGTACTTGTTGATAAAGTGGAGGTTGTGGTTGTCGAGGTGCTGGAAGAACTGGTTGATGCAGTCGATGTGGAGGTTGTAGAGCTGCTGGAGGTGCTTGTCGATGAAGTTGACGTGGTGGAGGTGCTTGTCGACGTACTTGTCAAAGACGAGGTTGAAGTGGTCCTGGTTTCTGTTGAGCTTGTGCTGGTTGTCGTTGAAGATGTTGTCGTGGTAGACGTTGTGGTCGTAAATGTTGTCGTGGTGCTAGTACTGCTGCTGGAGGTCACTGAGGATGAGGTCGAAGTAGTTCTTGTTCCTGTTGAGGAGCTGCTTGTGATGGTTGTAAATGTTGTAGTGGTGCTAGCACTGCTGCTGGAGGTTACTGAGGATGAGGTCGAGGATGTCATTGTGGCGGTGGACGAGGTTGATGTGGTCATCGTCAGGCTAGTCGAAGACGTTGTCCCTGAGGAGGTTGTTGATGTTGTAAGTGTGTGTGTTGAGGAGGTGGAGGTTGTCCTCGTCGCAGTCGAAGATGTTGAGGTTGTCTGAGAGACCGTCGAAGATGTGGTCGTCTGGCTTGTTGCCGTTGAAGTCGTTGAACTTGTGGTGGTCGACCAGAGTTCCAGTCCACTTGGAGCGGCCGTGGGCCACGACACAACACTGCCATCTGACTTGATCGCAGCAAAGCCGCCCGTATTCTCGTACTCAGGGCTGACGAGGGTGGTTACATCCGATGCCACATCTGCGGAACCGATGCTGGCACCGTTACCTGAGTTTCCCCACGCGACCACACTTCCGTCATTTTTCACAGCTGCCATCGCTGACCTGGTATTAAAGATCTCCCTGACGCAGCACGTCAAGGAGGAAGCCGCGGAGCCGAGGTCGCCTCCAAAGGAGGTATGTCCCCAGGCCACCACGCTCCCATCAGCTTTGACTGCAGCGAAGGCATAGCCACTCCCGTAGATGGCATCGATGCCCGTGAGGCCGGCGACCCCGCTTGAGTCTCCGCCGTAGGAGGAATCACCCATAGTCTCCACTGTGCCATCATTCTTGAGGATGGCTGCGGCTTCCATGTTGATGTAAACGCTCGCCACGTTGGTGTACACTCCAGAGTATCTGCCCCAGATCACTGCGCTGCCATCCGACTTCATCGCGCCAACCAGCGACCCGCCTCGAACATGTCCCGGAATGATAGATGTGACGCCGCTTGTCAAGGAGGACGCCACTGCAGCTGTTGAGCCGCCGTTTCCCGAGTTTCCCCAGGCAACGATGCTGCCGTCGTCTTTTAGGGCGACAACTGCATGGCTATTTCCTTTGATGTCGATGACGCCCGAGGTCAACTGCGCAGACACGTCGGTCGGAGTTTCCAGGGATCCACCCTCGCCATTGAGGCCCCATGCCACGACACTTCCATCCGCCTTCAAGGCTTGGAAAGCGTGCGCTTGTGCGAAGATGTCGATTACATCTGAGGAGACCTGGCTTACCACAGAGACGGTCTGCCCACCGGCCACCGTGGTCATGGTCCCGCCCCAGTCCGAGTTGCCCCCTGACAAGGCGCTGCCATCATCCTTGAGCACGCCGAAGGCATAGAGGCCACCAACGAGCTTGTTCACGCTTTTCAGCTGTGAGGACACTGAGCTCGAGTCGCCTCCGTAGCCTGAGCTGCTTGGCCAAGCCACCACGGTGCCATCGTTCTTCAAAGCTGCGAAAGCTGATCTGGTGGCTGCCAGGTGGTAGACGTCGGTCAAACTTGCGGCCACAGAGCTGGTGTCACCGCCGTGCGAACTAGCGCCCCATGCGATGACGCTGCCATCCCTGTTCAGGGCCGCAAAGGCACCATCATTGGCGACAATCATCTCCGTGATCGCCACACGAGTGCGGGTCCTTGTGACAGTGGTAGTAGAAGTTATTGTCTGCGTAGTCGAAGTGATTGTCTCTGGCCACCAGCTGCAGCCACCCCCGAAGCCAGCAGTTGGAATCCCCGACGCTGCGCACGTCGCATCCGTGCATGACTCTATGATGACGTAGCCATTGCACTTTGACAGTGCTCCGTGCGCTTGGAAGTTGGCCCCTTCAGATGCCATGTAAGAAGTGCCACCACTGGTGCAGACGCTCGTATCCCACCCACCACTGGTGGTGCATTTGCCGCCGCCCATCACAAGCCCAACCTCGCTCGTCCCGCCACCCCAGAAGCCGCCGCCACCGCCACCACCATTGCAGCTGGCTGCGCCGCCGCCAAAGCCTCCACTTTCTCTCCAGCTGGTTTGTTCTTGCGCGTATGCTCCGGTCAGAAAGGTCTTCGTGTAGCCGTTGTTGGCGTCATCACCCCGGAATCCGGCACCATTGCTATTGCAGCCGCCTGTGTCATACGCCGCGCTGCCGCCACTGGAGTCCAAACCACCATCCATGCCATCTGCGGAGACTTGCTGGCAATTCCAGAAGGCATCATCATCGTTTCCACCCCCGCCCCCTGCAACCAAGAGGAGCTTGACCATCTTGCTCTGGAGATCAGCTGGCACATCGCCTGCCATCTGGTCAGTGCCTTGGTCCAGAATTGCCACGAAGGTCCCGCCACCTCCTCCACCCCCTCCGTCGTCGCACTGGTCGCTATCCTCCCCTTTCTGTCCCACCACCATGACTAGTTGAGTGCCACTGGTCAGGGAGAACTTTGCCGAAATCACTGCTCCTTTGCCTGGTTCGCCGCTGCCGACTGAGCCGCCGGCCGCTCCGGCCGCAAGTATCATGTAATCTCCTGTCGTCGCCACTGTATATATTTGGTAGCCACGCCTGGCCGCACTCGTGGTGGGCACTGTGACGTCCGTGTTGCCGTAATGCGCGTCGCATTCGGTTTGTGACGGGCCATAGTGTCCAGAAGCGCCACAGGAAGTGAGTACTTTGCGAAACGTTGGTGACGGGCCCGCTGTCACGGTATGGCTCGTTGTTGTTTGAGAAGTTGTCTGCGTAGTTGACGTGATTGTCTCTGGCCACCAGCTGCAGCCACCCCCGAAGCCAGCAGTTGGAATCCCCGACGCTGCGCACGTCGCATCCGTGCATGACTCTATGATGACGTAGCCATTGCACTTTGACAGTGCTCCGTGCGCTTGGAAGTTGGCCCCTTCAGATGCCATGTAAGAAGTGCCACCACTGGTGCAGACGCTCGTATCCCACCCACCACTGGTGGTGCATTTGCCGCCGCCCATCACAAGCCCAACCTCGCTCGTCCCGCCACCCCAGAAGCCGCCGCCACCGCCACCACCATTGCAGCTGGCTGCGCCGCCGCCAAAGCCTCCACTTTCTCTCCAGCTGGTTTGTTCTTGCGCGTATGCTCCGGTCAGAAAGGTTTTCGTGTAGCCATTGTTGGCGTCATCACCCCGGAATCCGGCACCATTGCTATTGCAGCCTCCTGTGTCATACGCCGCGCTGCCGCCACTGGAGTCCAAACCACCATCCATGCCATCTGCGGATACTTGCTGGCAATTCCAGAAGGCATCATCATCGTTTCCACCCCCGCCCCCTGCAACCAAGAGGAGCTTGACCATCTTGCTCTGCAGATCAGCTGGCACATCGCCTGCCATCTGGTCAGTGCCTTGGTCCAGAATTGCCACGAAGGTCCCGCCACCTCCTCCACCCCCTCCGTCGTCGCACTGGTCGCTATCCTCCCCTTTCTGTCCCACCACCATGACTAGTTGAGTGCCACTGGTCAGGGAGAACTTTGCCGAAATCACTGCTCCTTTGCCTGGTTCGCCGCTGCCGACTGAGCCGCCGGCCGCTCCGGCCGCAAGTATCATGTAATCTCCTGTCGTCGCCACTGTATATATTTGGTAGCCACGCCTGGCCGCACTCGTGGTGGGCACTGTGACGTCCGTGTTGCCGTAATGCGCGTCGCATTCGGTTTGTGACGGGCCATAGTGTCCAGAAGCGCCACAGGAAGTGAGTACTTTGCGAAACGTTGGTGATGCGCCACCTGGTAAAAGAGCTGCTGCCCAGCAGAGGAAAATTAGCCTGAGTGCCATGTCTTGTCGCCTGTGGCACGCACGGCTCCCACTACAACGCTGCCTGGGAAGCTTGAGAAAAGAAAACTTTAGTAGCCCGGGAACGAGTGCATCCACACCACATCATGTCTCACAATCCTTCCACTAGCTCGAAGCTGGAAATCATCCTTTCTCTTCACGCACTAAATCATGAATGGTGCTTTGCCTTCCACATAACTTCAAGGCATCGCACCCATGCTGTACAGCAGCCAACCCTGTGCTGTGGCAAACTTGCTGGGCTGCCAACTTGCAAACTTTAGCAATCCCAACTGAAAACTGTAGTGCTGCAAAACACACAGGGCACAAACTCACGTACGCCTGCAAATGCAAGATAAGTCAGTTCTGTTCTCAGCAGGGTGTAGCATGCGAACAAACCCTTAAGGCCGTGACAGAAATCATGCCTCATTTCCACGTCGGCTCTGCATCGGTGCGGAAGTCCTTCTCAAGCCACGGAGTGAGGGCCAGCTTGCCGTCCGAGACGGTGGTGTGGGCCAGCGCCAAGGACAGCGGCGCGGGGCCTCGCACCACCTTGCCGTTCTCATCGTACTGGGAGCTGTGGCTTGTTGGCACCCACACAGCCAAGGTGCGTGCACGCGGACAGCACAGCGAAGTCCTTGATGTTGTCCTCAGTAGAGATCAGGTAGTAGGGCTCGCCCTTCAGGCCCTAAGCCAAGTCGCTGTCGTTGGGTTTGTGGCTCGTGACCCAGCCCTCCAGCCTTAGAGGGTTGCCATCCACGCCACCAGCACCGGACCACGGCTACCGCCGGACACCGAAGGCACAAAGTACCACAGGTAGCAAGTTCATGAACTGGCGGCGCCTCAACGACGGCAGGCTTGCATGTTCAGCACTAGCAAGTAGGCTCGCGCTTCAGCAGGCATCAGGATCGCAACCACAGAAACACAAAAACAAAATGTAGCTGTGGCGCTGCGGATCTGGCACAAAACCTCAATCAATGTTCACCGTGCACCATATTCTCAAGCGCGTCGCACATGATCGCACATGCACATCCGCACAGCTTCGCAAGTCTTGGCACTCTCCACCGGCACGCAGCTGTGTCTGTGGGGGCCCTGGCAAGGGGAATCTCCAGCTCTGATTCACTTGCTCCTTGGCAGTTGTGGTCAAGTTACTCGACACCTTGCCAGCCCAATACGCAGCATCCTGCAGCCAGGCAGCCACTGCCCGCATCACCCGCACTTGCTTGGCCATGGCTTGGCACTGCTTCAAAGGCCCTGATATTTGAGCAATGTGGCAACTCATGACCCGAGTCCATGTAAAGCAATCCTTACTAGCCGGGGAATGAGTGCATCCGCACCACATCATCTCTCATCATCCTTCCGCAGGCTTCAAGCTGGAAATCATCCTTTCTCTTCACGCGCTAGATCATAAATGGTGCTTTGCCTTCCACCTAACTTCAAGGCATCGCACTAACCCCGACTGAACCCTGAACTCTGAAGCCCAAACTGATCAAAGTCGAAACCCCTTTGAAGGCCCGGAGTCCGCAGCTCCGGAGCTCCCAGAAGCTCTCGCCGAGCTCGGCTTTCAGGGCAGCGGCGGCGGCCGATCCGAAGCGCGCCTAACAAAGACCGGTGAAGGCTCCCGTAAGGGGTTTCCTGGATCTTGACGGTAACAGAAGCTACTTGTTGCAGCTTCTCATTACCATTTCGACTCCCGGGCATAGATCAGTAGATCTTCTAGGGGGCCACACCACAAAAGGACTGTTGGAACTCATGTCCGGATCTTCTCACCTGCTGCGGCTCATCCCCGGAGCTGAGGAGCACCACGTTGGTGGCGGAGAGCTCCTTGTTTCGGAGTCTTCTGATAGGACATGGGCGATACTGTAGGGGCTGCTTGCTTCTTTTTTTCAGGCTGGTGTCTACTGTAGAGTGTCTATAAGGTGTTTTTTGCCACCTGCAACTGGGCAAGAGAAGGCACGGGACAGTTGCTGGCCGATGTCACTGCCACCTTGTTTCAAATTTCAACTGGCAAACGGGTGTAACCAACAACTGGGAGCAGAAACATCCTAATTCACACCTCAACTGCAGTCGCACTGAACTGTGATGAGCGCTTCAACTGGATAAGCATACTGTCATGTCTTGTCCTGCGCCTCCTGCTGCCGTCGCCTCCGTCTCCGGTTTTCGTTGCTTACATGCGGACATGCTGCGCCAGCTCAGTTGGTTTGGGGATTTTACAGACGTCTATGAGGAGGCACTGAAGTCATCACATGGCACCGTGAGGAGGGAGGTGTGTGCTTGATTCAGAGGAGAGGCGGAAAATTCTTGAAAGCAGAAGACGAAGAGGTCCGGGCTTTCTCGGGCGCCGTCGCTCTGGACCTGGCAAGCTCCTCGCACCAAGCCTGCAGCAAACGGCTGTTGTGACTTGCTTGAGACAATTAGAACATGTTCGGCGGGTGTGTGTGTGTGTGCGTATACATATATATATATATATATGTATGTATGACATATGCATATATATATATATGTATACATGTATGGTGCCCCCCCACCGCCATCCGCATTTTCGGTGTGTAACATCCTTTACACTTGCAGTTTCTGTTTAAGCAGTTGTACATTCCCATGTTTGATTGTCTTTTTTTCTGCAAAACCACACAAAAACAAACAACAGTAGTATGGTTTTGGATTTTGCTGGTCTCGCTGGTCACATTGTGTATTTTCTGGTGCTTCTTGGACTTTCGCAAAAGACTCAAGACATCAACGCGATTTAAGGATTCTGGAAGTGGACATCAGCAAAATCCCACGCCTATAGACATTTGGGGTTTTATCAAACGAAACAGCATTAAGATGTTTCGACTCGCACGCTTTCTGTGAACATGCTTGGATTTTTTGGGTGTCCAGTGTGTACCGGAAGACGACAGTCGAGCAACATGGAGAAGTGCAATGGTTCGAGCAGTTTCGGGCTGCAGGATTCAGTGCGGGCGCATGTCCCGGTCCACGGAAGTTGGGGGGAAGCATGCATATAAATATGAGCATGCACATAAACACATATGTGGTACTATACAGCAGCATGTCCGCTTGCACATGCATGGCGATGTATGCAATAGTCTCAAAGCTGCTTCCTAGCGACTTCGCAAGGTCTCTGGCGACTGCCAGGGTGCGCGGCCATGGAGGTTCCAGGAAGCCAAGGCTAAACGCAGCTTGCCCTGAGGACTTCGACGGAGCTCCGGGATGGAAGGAGCCTGCAGCCAGGCTTCTGGGGCACAAGGGCACAAGGCATTCTTTAGCGTTGGAGGAGGGAACTGAAAGGCGGCTCTTGCAGTCTGCGTTTCCTTGTTTGGGCTCCTTATCTTACTGTCTGGGTTCTCTATCGGGGTCCCTTGATCCCGTGTCTCCAAAGTGATGTACGCGGCATTGCCTTTGCCAGCTTCTGGCTGCGCAAGAGCAGCTGTATGGCCGACTGCCGCGCATCGTCTTCGAAGTGAGCGCAGTAGGCCTGAAGAGAGGAAGACTAAGCCCAGAGCCCAGCCGTAACGATTCTGGTAATGCTCAGGGCAGCACACGGTTCACTGCCCTCCAGCCCTTCTCCAGCATGGCTCTGGCTGTGTGGCCGCCTGTCACAGGTCACGTCACATCCGCTCGTCCGCTCTGCTCCGTGCAGAAACAGACCTTGTCGCAGGGCAGCACCCATGGTACTCGCAGTTCCCGTGTACCTAACAAAAGCAACGTAATTCGCGTCACTACGGGAGCATGCGGGCATGCAACGTGCGAGGCTTCTTCCAAGCAGCTGCTCCGAAAGTGCGTCACCCAAGTCGGCCCACATGCTCCTGCACAGTATCGCGACGAATTGCCTGTCTGATTTCATCCTCTTTGCACCCATCCGACTCGGTTTCCTTAGGGTCGCTTGCAGATGGCCCGTCTCGGCCGCGGCGCCGCGGTAGCCTGCACAGTGCTGTAGCTCAGCAGTGATAGAACCGGTTTTCGGTGACAAGACCGAAAAACCAATGCTTCGGCATAAGCATTTTTTACATTGTCAACGCATTACTTGCAGCTACTTGCCTGAAGAGACAGGAGATTGGAAGGTGGGCAGTTGAGCTTGCAGCCAGCGCCAAGCCACCTGCAAGCGGTGGAGGGAGCAGAGCGCAGTTTCTTCTCTTGTTCTCCTCCATGCCATATGGCTTTTTCAATTTTTGCATCTGCATCGCACCTGGTACTGAAGGAGGTTGGTTCGATCCAGGGAATCGAAGCAGTTGGTGCGCACGACCCCTCGTTGTCTTTGCAGCCTGCAGTGCACGAGAAGGCCTAAGGCACAGCAACAAGGGGACACTGGGTGCGGACATGGGGCACTCGGGGTGAAGCCGAAACCTCGCAGAGCAGGGCCCAGGGCGAAAAGAGAAGCAGCGAAGAAGCCGCAGAGTGGCGCCTTCGATCTTGGATGAAACCTCATCGTAGATGCTATCGAGTTCCCGAGTGAACGCATCCTGGCAGAGCTCTCTGCACTCAGAGTTTCGTGGATCCCTAGCATACACGACATGATACAAGGGTTTGACCCCTATCCCGGCTTCGCACAGAGGGTTTAACCCTATCAGCACAGTGGGAAAGGCAAAATTGCATGCAAATCAGTGCTCGACTTTCTTTCTTCTCTCTTTTCTCTCTCTCTCTCTCTCTATCTTCTTCCGCCGGGCATGAGGGGCTGTTAAGACCCCTCGGCCACTAGGGCCCCCCCATATTTTGTGGGGACTTTGGAGGAGTGTGACAAGTTTCGTAGTTGTGTCCCCCAGTGGATCTTCGTGGAGTTAGTACAACCATTGTAGAATATAGTATGAGATGTATCAGCAAAATTTTGATCCCCCGGGAACGTTAAACTACACTGTACTATCAGTCCTGCTGCCATGGTCCTCTCTCTCTCTCTCTCTCTATTCTCTCTCTCTCTGTCTCCAGGGTAAAGGGGGAGGAGCGGACTCTTCTCTCTCTCTCTCTCTCTCTCTCTCTCTTTCTATCTCACTTTGCTTTGCTTTGCTCGGGGTTTAGGGCAGGAGCAGTCCTCCCGCCCCGCGCGAGCGCGCTACCCCTTCCATTATTTGGAGTGGAAGGGCTCAGCTGTACAGAACGTGTGCCCTGCTGTTCAGGGCCACGAGTGGGTAGTGCCGCTTGACCAACCGAACACGAGTAAGTAGAATGAACACAACTCGGGCTCCCACTTCGTGACGTGTTTTGTTGGGGCCCCCGGCTGGTGTAAAGACAGAAAACCTCAAGGCCGCCTGAAACAGAACCAGGCCTAAGTGCTGAGTGCGTTCTAGCCGCGGGTGCCCCTGCCTTGTGTGTTCCCTGCCTTGAACCTGTTCCCCCACCTGTCCCCTGCCTTATCCCGAACTGAAGCCTTATCCCAGCGCAGCACTGCCTTCGACCTGCCACTCAACCCTGAAGCCTCAAGCGAGCGGGTGCCCCTCCCTCTAGTTGCGGCAAACACACGAGTAGATCACTTTAGAGGGCCGGGCACGCTGGGTGTGAGAAGAGGTGTCTGGGCTGTGAGGCTTTTTGAGTGCACCGGAAAGGGCAGAACAAAGCAAAACGGCATAAGGTAAAACCGGTACGACATCAGCTGGTGCCCTCTTTCTGCCTCTGGTGCCCCCCATCTACTCCTGTGCATCCCGACCTACCTGCCTGACCCTGCCTTATCCCGAACTGAAGCCTGATCCCGCACTGCCTCCGACCTTCCGCTCAACCCTGAAACCTCTACCTGCACTTGGCCGCTAGGAGGTGTGCTCCCCTCGTGCAAAACCAGGCTAGGTAGGAGTAACTGGTACAACACGGGCTGGTGCACAGGTGAGCAGGGACCTCAGTCGTCGGCCAGTGCTGCCAGCAGCCGTCGGCGTCTGTGGCTCGTTCTACTGGCTTCGCTCAGTTCTTCTTCCGGCGGGTGCCCCCAAGGTTGTGCAGGTGGTGCCCCCGGCGTGCCCAGGAAGGTTTCGTCTTCTGCCGGACTTGTTTGCTCGGCGACGGTGCGTGCCATGGCATTGTGGCACACTCAGCGTCGTCTTGGGTGGCTGCGGTGTCGTTCACGTCCGTGGTCGTTGACGGAGCTGGTGCTCCTCTGCTCGGTGCCACAGGCCCTTCAGGTCGCACGTGTTCTGGTAAAGGAGGTACTTCACGGCCTGTTTCCCGTCCGAGCTGTAGCGTGCAGTGTGTCGTCGCCGGCGTCTCGGTACGGTCGTCGTCTGGCCTCGGAGCAGTCTGTAGAGCGGGTGCTCCCGTTGCCTGGGTCAGCCCTTGGTCGTCCCGTACTAGGTCTCGTTGCTGAGGTAGTCCTGGATCGGCGTCCCGGGCTGGTCCTCGTGCTCGTTCGGGTCCTTGGCGTTCTTGTGGTAGGGCTCGCTGTTGTGGTAGTTCAGGGTCGGCTTCCGGGGCAGGTTCAGGTAGTGGTTCCACTGCCGCTGTGGCTGTAGAGTCGTCGCTCTCGTCTGGTACCACTTCTACTGGTGCTCCGAAAAACTGTGTCGACCATTGCATCAGGTCGCATATGGCCGATCCCACCATGTCGTGCATTTGTCCATGTAGGAAAGGTTGGAGGCGGCGCAGCATATAGAGTGCTTGTAGTGGTAGTTCTGGCCTCTGGTCCCCCACGGCTGGGGAGCTAGGTTGCCCTCCAGCGTGTGCCACCACGTCGGCTTGGTGCGGTTCTCCACTGAGTCTCGCCTTCTTTGGCAAAGGAGCTGTTACCTCTGCAGCTCGGTCCAGGTTCAGCTGTTCCTCTCCTGGTTCTCCCCAGGCTTCGGCGTGTGCCTCCGACGCTTCTTGGCAAAGGTGCACCACCCTGTCCAAGCTGTCCCTGAAGTGGTCGGGTACTCGCTGTTGCCCTTCCGTGGCCTGGAGCACGTTGTTGAGCAACTCCTCTGCCCTTTCGGCGTAGTCTTCTCCTCTGTGTACTGCGCTCCAGTTCCTCGCTCGTCTGTGCGAGCGGAAGCGCTGTGTGCCCTCCCTCAGAAGGCGGTCCACCTCTCGCAAGTCGTGGACTATTTCTGCTGTTGCTGTGTGGCTTCCGGTTGCTTCGACCGCTGCTAGCAGGTCAAGCTGCAGTTGCAGCAGGTGGGCAGCAATGTGGTGCGGGTTTGGTGGTGGTGGACTTGTGTTGGTGTTGAGCGGTGGCTGTTGCAGTCGTTCCAATGCCAGCTTCACTTGCGCCAGGTTCACACTCTCTCTCTCTCTCTCTCTCTCTCTCTCTCTCTCTCTCTCTCTCTCTCTCTTTCTTTCGCCAGGGTAGTGGGGGAGGAGCGAACTCCCACCTCCCGCGCAAGTGCGCCCCCCCATGTTGTGGGCTCGGCTGGGAATGACTGCACAGACCACTTCTCTCTCTCTCTTTCTCTTTCTCTTTCTCTCTCTCTCTCTCTCTCTCTCTCTCTCTCTCTCTCTCTCTCTCTCTCTCTCTCTCTCTCTCTCTCTCTCTCTCTCTCTTTCTCTCTCACTCTCTCACTCTTCTTCCGCCGGGCATGAGGGGCTGTTAACCAGTGGATCTTTCATGGCATTACAAGGACCATAGTAGACTGTATATCGGTAATAGCATGCAATACTTGTAATTTTGATCCCCCGGGAACTTTGAACTACACTGTACTATCAGTACTGCTACCATGGCCCAGGGTCCCGTCACAAGAACATACCACAGTAGAAACGCAAGGATGCACAACATACAGATTCCCCCAGGCCATCTACCGGCTGTGCTACTTTTGGGCGTATCCCCCTGTGTCTGGAGAACAAATAACAAGTAGTATCGTAAGTACGTGAATCAGAACGACAAGTGAACTAAGATAGTTCGGGTCGCGGGGTGTTTCTGCCATGTTCGCTACTTTTACATTGTCATGAACCCGGGCTCTGCATCAACACTTCCAGCATCGGAGACCCACTCTCTCACTCTCTCTCTCTCTCTCTCTCTCTCTCTCTCTCTCTCTCTCTCTCTCTCTCTCTCTCTCTCTCTCTCTCTCTCTCTCTCTCTCTCTCTCTCTCTGCTTTGCTAGGGGCAAGGACCACGGGCAGCTCTCTCGCTCTCTCTGGGTCTCCCCCCTCTGAAGATCATGACGCTGACCATAACAATGTATATATATATATATACTTAAACAAAAACGACAATGATCATATTGATGATGATCGCTGGGCTCCAGTCTGAGCACGCTGAGGACGAAGGCATTTGCTCGTCGTGTTCTTCGGCCAATTTGGCCTGGACTCCAACACACCCCCGAGCTTAATCTGTTTGCAAGCGGCGTTGGCTCCAGCCTCTGCTGCTGCGCTTAATGGCAGAACCATCGAGCCGCGACCCCGGAAGCCTTGCTGGCGCCAGTACTCTTCACTGTCCGGCACGCTGTTGAGGAAAATGTTGTCACCGTGTGATTTGGCCACGTATTCCTTGCAGTGCAATCGCACATCTCACATGCATGAAGCCGAGTCGCGAGGAACCCAGCGGCCCCTCCCCGCCTGGGAATACGATTATGACAATGGTTAACAAATCCGGACTTGTCCAACAATCAAGTGGTCTGTTTCGATATCAGTATTCACAGGAAAAATGAAAGGAAACTGGCGTTCCAAACAGTAATGAACAACTCGGATCACAATCACAATCACACTGCACAAAAACAATCGCCTGTCAGCCGCATCGCAAACATACCATAATGAACACGAGTGCTGAAATCAATCTAATTTACCAGATCGTCAAACAAATGCGCACTGGCACTGCCTTGACATCACACTGATCATAGCTGAGCGTAGCTATGTTTGTCTCAGAAATTAGTTTATCGCAATCAGTCGATGCAATGGTAGTCGCACTGTCGCTATCGCAACGTCTTTGAGGGCTTTCCACAAGGATGTTTCAGCTTGTCCTGTCTCCGCTTTGTGCATTATCCGTTGTCACACAAGAATGTCTCGTCATTTGTATTTCTAGATCGTCTACCAAGCTTTCGATGCGTGGAGCATTACACTTTGTCATCCCACTCACTGCGGCGTGGCACTGTCAAGTTGGAATCGAAACAGAACACCTGTCGGGCAGGCAATGCTGGGTTCGCAAGCAGGGCCGAGCACATGAACTGTCCAGAAACCTTGGCAAGCCGAGTGACAAGTCACGTTTCTGAGAGTGTTGCACAAAATCTGATGTTCATCTGTTGACATGTGTTCTAGCTTTCACCTATTTTGTGTTATGACACTAACCACCACATTGTGGATGGTGAGTAAATGCTGAAATCGATTGGAGCGCGATTTCGGTCGATGCGATTGCTGAGGCCATCTCATCCGCCATGGTTCTAACTGCGGCGAACCAGCTATCCATGAAGCCCTCATTTCAAACACTCGATTGCCGATGCCATGTTCTTCCGGGAAACGTCGAAAGTTCAGGACACATAATGCCCCAATAAGCTGAAACAGTGAAAGAAAACCAATGCACCACGAAAACAGATGACTGCATGCTTGTGCATAAAACGTCTCATATTTGGCACCCGGTCCTTCACAGCGCTGAGGTGCAAACTCGTCGCCCCTTCTTTGGGCTTGGCCATAGCTGCGAGAATCTCGGCGCCGGCTGCATCCGGGCGCCAGACCATGGCGCTGATTGGTTGCTCAAGGCCGTTTTTAAAACTCAGCTGTACGTACGTGGTTGCTGTGAGCTCTTGCGACAGCTCGCCGGAAAGAGCTCGCGCGGCATAGTCAGGGTTCAACGCCCCTTCGCCATGCATGCGACAGCCTGCATTTTGCAGATCTGCCACAAAACGTCTCGCCTCAGATGCACAATCCAGTGCAGCCGCAACCACTGTGCACCCAGAATGCGCAAGAGCGCCTAGGCATGATTTCAACCGGAGGCGCTGTAAATGCTGAAACACATGTGCAGAAGCAAGCGTGCTTCTCAGATGCTAGGATGAATCAGCAACTGACGAGCGCTGGCAGAACGGCGCAAGTTTGCCATCAAGTCACAGCAACCTTTGCTGAAGTGTGCAGCCACGACGTCGGGGCCGTGGGAGGCCATGGTTGCAACCCAGTCGACGTCTGGGTCGCTTGGGCGACTTGGGCCACTCGGGGTTGCTCCGCAGCGAATTCATTGCAGCCTTCCTCCAAACGGGATAAGGCATCCACTGGCTCCGCAGCCTCGGGCGGCGCACCCGACAGGCAAACCAGCTGGCAATGGCTGTAAAACAGCAGGCATGGTGCCTCTTGATTTGGTCTGAGCTTGGTAAGCATCCAGCCAACCTTGAAGCCAAGCGGTGCAAGGTGACACTGTACGCACTGTGACAAGCACGAGGTTGTCCCTTGCCTTAACGGATCTGGCCTTCGAAAACAGATGGACTCCATAGTTCTGCAATCCGTGCCTGTCTATCCCGAATCTTCTCCTCATGTGTGGGAGATGCTGGGAGCCAGGCCAGGCCACTTCTTCACTAAACTCACAAGGCTGCGTCACGGCTGCGTCGCCCGGAAGTGCAAAAGGGGGAGGAGAACAACCATGAGCTCGTCTGAGTGGCTCGACAGGGGGCCTAAACCATGCAAAATTAAACTCCAGCCCCCTGGGTTTCCCCCTACTTCCCCGCCTCCCTGCCCCACCCCCGCTGCAACTCTGCACCGACTACGACTACGACTATGACGATTACTCTCACTCTTATTCTTACTCTTGTACTAACATTACTAAATTGCTATTAGTATTACCGTCACTGTTACCAGGCACCAACCGAACTAAACCATTATCGTTTTCTCATGTCTAATCTTAAGTCCGAAGCACTGACCGAGAGAATATCGGCCCTTTTTCGTTTGCAGCGGAAATCGATTGGCCTGAAACAATCTCTTTTCAAGAGATTCTTCATTCAAGCTCTCATCATGCATTTTTGCTCCAAAGCTTCCTTATGTCCTCAGCCTTGTCGGCCGGGACGCCGTGGATCAGCTCCGCGATTCGCTCCTCGGGGTAGTCTAAGGTTTCCATGCCTTTGCGCAGAGCATCGAGCACCGGACCATCTAGGGGCTTGCCAGTATGTATCAGACCACGCACTGCCATCGTCACCACATTGCGGTAATTGTCTTCCCCGAGTCGCTTCAAGGACATTGGCCTGAGCTGGGACTGTGAGAGCTGACAGACGGTTTCCCAGTCCTCCTGAACGTTGGCATTCCACTAGAGGCCTTCTGCATCATCAGCTGGGACAAAGTCCCGGAGCACTAGATACTTTTTGGGATGGCCTGACAACAGCTGCTCGAAGAGGCTGAGTGGCCAGTTACTCGACTAACTTTCCACACCCTGGGCACGAAATCCACACCCACCATGGCCGCGTAGATGAACGCGACAACGGCAGCAGCTTTGTGGACGTTCTCGCTGCGTTGCTCAGTCGCAACCACCGGCATCGGCCTAACGGCTTTAAGTGTAATGCGGGCTTGATGCTATCAGGCGGACGTCACGAAGAATCGCACCTTTCCTTCAGCAGTTTCCCGCCACGCATCCAATGGGCTTATCCAGCTGAAACTCAAGGGATTTGCACTCAGGGATCTTGCCCGTGTCTTTGCACTCCGAGCAGTGAGCTCTCGAAAAGAAACCGACCTTGACTTGCCTTGGCATGGGCCGTTGGCAAAGTCACACTCGACTCCATTCGACCGCCCCCTCCAAGCCCTTTGAAGCCAAGGTAGTGATGGACAAACAGACTCCTGTCGACAGTGTAGCCTGCCTTGGACTCAAACTTCCCTCCAGTTCGGACGAAGACGGCCGTTTCACCGGAATAACATTCGAGAAAATGAGAACGGAGCCTTTTCGCTGCTTGAGCTGGAACTGACGCGCGATGTACCCTGTGCTCCTCACCGGATTTGCCGAAATTGTCGAGGCCAGGTTGGGCCCCGGTCATCTCCCAAAGTGGGCAATAGGATAGGCGGGGAAATGTGCTGACCTCCAACTGCTCCATGACGAAGTAACCACTTGCAAACCATCCATTGTCCATTGATGAGGACGCTGTAATCTGAGATGAGATCCTCGCGCCAGTGCTGCCGCCTTGGAATGTTTGTGCTCAAGGGAATCAGCTTCCACCAGCATGCCGCAAAATACTATGGTGCTCAGGATAGCTATCGGAAGAAGGGGTACGAATAAGGGCGCTGCATCAAGGTACGGATGTCCTACGCATACCAGAAGCTCAGAAACTGCCACACTGACTTAGGAGATAGCGACCCCAATCGAGGAAAACAAAAAGACGCCAAATGTTTTCGTCTATGACAGGAAGCCATTCACCTGGAGCACATGAAGCCAAACTACAGGTCTGCCAGGGGTTGCATTACTGCGCTCGATTCAGAATACTCCATCAATGGCCGAGCCACATGCATTCCCAACCTGTGCAGCCTGCAGCGACTGTGAAAGGCAGCACCTGCGCAAACATTGCATCACAAGCAATGGAGTAGGGATTGGGCTTAAGGTGGCATGGGTTCAGGGTGTCTGGGTTTAGGGTCAAACTTTGGGCATGGTCATGAAGTTTACTCAAGTAAGTAACGGGTCTTTGTGCAGGAACAGGAGACACTGGGCCCACAGAGCAAACGGATCTTGAGATGCGGAAAATTGCACTACTTCATTACTTGGTCCCCCCAAGATACTGGAATTTTAGGGGTAGGTGGACATGATGCTCCATCCACAAAACATTCAAGCTACCCACTGCCTTCCACTCTCTATGATCTGTGTGCACGTGGGATAATTCTAGCAGTCGCTCTGCTTCTGCTGCATCTATCCCGTGCCTGCACTCAGCACCGCGTACCTCTACTTCGGCTCGTGTTTGGTAGGTATATGGAAGGTAGCACACTTTTCATGATCAGCTATTCGTGCTCAACGATGAAGCGGGTCTCCTCAGAGGGTTTACCGGCATCTTGACCCGCCAAGTTTCGTCGATGAACAGGGGGCTTATTCATGCTACAGGACAACAAACATATTTGAGAAACCCACACGCGGTCAAATGGCGCTATCCAAGCTGATCCATCGACTTTTAGTCACTATTTCAGCGTCGGCTTCCATTAACCTTAGTAGAGTCTCGAGAGCCTTAGCAGGATGCAATACGATGTGTTGGTACCCAGGTTCTCGGCTTAGCCTGGTGCTATGTCTGGAAAAAGCAGGTACACAAGGATGCGTCCATCCTTGCTTCACAAGCACTAACTGAGCGTCTTCGTTGGCTCTGGTCCGTACGAAATCCTGTGAAATTGTACTGCCACGAACCCTTAGCTCTGATCAGGGCTTCCACACACACACACACACAATCACACACACACACACACACACACACACTCGAATTCTCTGCAGCAAGATCCCATGGAGTTTCCAAAGATCCATCTTGTGCTACACATGCAGAACCTCCCTTGTGCTCCCTCCTGCGGGAAAGCAACGCCGCCATTGTGCCTATTTCGCCGGTACAGCAACATGTGGATATAGTATGGTATTAGTATAGTATACTAGATCTTAGAGTATATAGTATACTACGTCGCATAGTCTCTTTCCCCCTATGCATGACAAGGGATCCTGCCGCACAGCGCTACATTCATTCTTTACTGAGATCAGCCCATATCGCGACAGTGACTTTTTTCCAACCCTCTCCAAACGGCTGCACCCGGCAGCAGTGAACTTCGAACCTGGTATTCAGCTATACATTCCCACAAGTGCTGTAACAAGTGAAGGACTGTACACCGACTACAGGCATCAACACTTTCGAACTTGCTGCTGCCTTGCGTACCGCCAACAGTGAAGACAACTTGTCGCTACAATGCCACAAGACCGAAAAGAGGAAGATCTCAACCCCGTGAAGTAAAGCCCACACTGAACACCCCTCGGAGTAACGACACGGGCAGTGTTAAAGCTTGCTCGCGACGACTCTCCACCTCCGTCCATACGGTAAATGTGACTCTCAACAACGGACTGCCCTAAACAACAGGTTCCTTCCTTGTCCTATCACTGGGCGAATGCCTGCCTCCTACATGCAGAAGCCCCAGCTGCTGCGCCACGCAAGCCAGGCGGCTATGGCCAGCCCTGTCCGGTCAGAGAGCTATGATTATAAAGTTCTTGTACCTCCTATGGCACACCGTCCAACTCCACGAGGCTCTGACCCCAAACTTGGTTGCCTGGCCTCGGAAATTCCGCACCGCCTGAACGAAGGAGGCGAGGAGCCAGCAAATCGCTCGACCTCGAATGGTTCGTCCCGCCTCCGAGTGACACGGTGACAACACCCAGCAGCAACGTTCACCTTCCATTCACAACAGCCTGCTCAGGCTGTTGGCGAACTTCTTCAGGAATGTGCCTCGGCTCAAGCGCGTGTGACGGTTCCATCATGGAAAACGCTCAGAACATGCACTACTGCCGAGCGTGTTGTTCTGCAAGACTTCATTTCTTCGAGCAGCTCGGAACTGAGATGCAGGAGCAATCTGTCCGTGAAGTGATTGCAGTTGTTCTTCCTCAGGGACTCCGGGGGTCAGGACTGAGGAAACTCAATCATGTTCAAGTCGTGCGAGGCTCTGGCAGGAGGTCATAGTAGTCAAGGTCTTCTATGATCAGCCTCCCAAGGGCGCAACATAGTAACGGGTGCGGCGTCTTCACAGACAAATCACAGAGTACCTCAAGAGAAATTTGTAGATGTCCAGACGTGTCTTGGAAGTATAGCCCAGCAACCTGGCAAGGATCGGCCGAGCATCGACTTGCTGAAACTTCTCAATCATTATTATTACTACTAGTACTACTATTATTACTTTTCCTTTTATCACTGGGATTATCTAGCATCTGCTTGTAAAGCTTGGCTGTCTCTTTCGCTCTTCACGAAGTTATCATACATGACATACATAACTGAGAGCTATCAAAGAGGTGTGTCAAGATTTTGATCTCGCAGGCAACTGTCCATAATTAACTGGTTTCACAGGCAGTTTGGGAGAGGAACTATCAAGCAGGACAAGATTTGGCTCGGCAGGACTTAGGGTGCCGGGAATGGGTTCTGTTCAGGTATATAAGGGGCAATGGGTTATGTTACCAGAAGCACACCGTAGATCCAGAAGCACACCGCAGATATAATCTAGTATTATATTACAATATACCTAGAAAAACTCAATATAATATATGTATATATTATATTATATAATATATACATACACTATATTATATATATCACACACTCATAGCTCTTTCGCTCTTTGACAAGCGGAAGTTAGCCATTACGACATTTTGCTACAAGGTCCCAGGTGGCCTCTTCTCCGTAGGCTGCCCGTACGGCGTCTTCCTCACAGCAAGCTGTCACTGCCTCGTGCCTGCTCTGGTCCAGGTCCGCCGCTTCTACTTGTAGGCGAGAGCGGCATCTGAAAGAACTCCGTCTTGGAATCAGTAAGTACCGTTTTCCGAGAAATGCATGTTCCTTTCTTGTGCTTTTTGTTGAAATGTCTGAAGACTGGGTGGGTCAAGAAGGCCTAGCCGATTCAGTACTTCCAGAGCTGCCTTCAACCACAGCTGTGCTTGAGGGTTGCATGTTCCCAGACCAGCCTTGCTTCTAGAGACGGGGGGGGGGGGGGTCAAGTCGTGCCGAAAGGGCTCAAACTTCGGAGAGCTTTCCGCTCGCAGCGCTGCAGGCCCAGAATCGCAAAAAAGGCTTGCTGGGTTCATTTTGCTCCGTATCATCCTCGATGCGACTGGTTTAATTTTCCTGCGAATTTGTACATGCCGATTGAAGCAGGACTAGGATGCTGCACACTCTCTGCCACACTAAGCCTCCTGCCCTGGCTGGGACTCTCGGAAATGCTGCCCAAACCAAAACTCACCTGACAGGCACTATGCTTAAAGGTCCACACTCATGATGGTCGAGGGTTCGCCGGGTATAAGGCCCCATGCAAGAGATCAGGCAATTAGGCCGAGAGATCTAGCTGCGTGTCCTGTCGCATTTGTCGGCTGAGGTTCTGACATGCTCGGTCTGGCCACACAACCTCAAGTCCTGTGTGCCATATCGCCTCAGAAATCGGTCGGAACTTCCGGCTTTGCCTTGGAACTTGCATCCGGCCTTGAGCTCCGTTCCCAATATGATCTTTGACCAGCGGGCTGCAGAGCCATGGGAAATATCATACATGCAAAGGTAGATGGGATACTTCTCAGCCACTGCTGGTACCTGAGCGGACGTGGCAAGACTTGGGTCTTCCCCACTTTTCACATGCATGTGCCATGGTTTATAACCTCGACAACTCAAAAATCAAGGCACTGACTAGACTTATGCCAACTGGAACCATGACCCATAACCCTTGCGCATCAACTGCTGCTCATGGCCTGCTGCGTGCTTGGGACAGGCGCTGCTTCGGCAGACACTGCCGCCTGACACAGCCCCCGGGACAGCGACATCTAATAGTGTTTCTGTCAGCCCTTCACACCCCCAATGAACAACCCTGGGAATGGCCGCTTGGATACACATGGATCTACTGTCTTGGGTTATTGCGCATGGGTCTCGAATTTAACAAAGAACAAAAGGATCGAAGGTGCAAAGAATGACGCCCCAGCCTAGCAGGAACCGTTGAAGTTCACATGATAGGATGCATCACTTTCACGCAGCGGGCACATACACCAAGGTTCGTTGATCAAGAAGTAGAATGCGAGATCCCGAAAGGCTCCTTTATAGAAATAAACAAGCAGGAAGACGACATGCAAAGCCATGCCAACATCAAACACAAAGGGCATGCTCGCATGGCACTGTCTCAAGTTTCCTGGCCTGTCCTCCGAAGATGAAGTCCTCTGGTGAAGGCACCTTTCGTGTGTGCACGTGCATGACAGATATAACTATAAACTATATACTTAAGTCTTGACAGCCAAGAAAACTGGTTCAACAGGGTGTCTTGCAACACCGCCTCTGTTGCGGACAAGAATTCGTCGACTGACAAGACCTGACACAAAATGAGCAGCTAAGAAACATACAGCATGCAATCAGGCCAACTGTCTCTCAACGCTCAGCTCTATGGAGATGGCATCGTGATGTGTTGTTTTGCGTGCGCGGGTCGAAACTGCTTCGCCTTCTCCTCAGACAAGAAATCCTCCACCGAAGGTACCTTGCGAGTGTAAATATGTGTGCAACCGCAACGCAACACAACGAGTCATGCTGCCAATTCCTCCTGCCTTCTGTTCCGAAACTGTCTCGTTCAGGGGCGGTACCTGCGCGATGCTCTTGCAGGTGCGAGCCCTTCAACTCAAGGGATGCAAAGCCTCTTGTTGCTGGGGCTCCTGCACTCACGACAGCTTCCAGGAAAGCAATCAGTGAGTCAGGCACAGGAGCCATGTCTGCTTCCAACAAGTCGGGGCTCTATCACGCTCAGCCTGCTCTGAAAAGCATAACGTGGCCAAGGGCATGATCTTGAAACCTTGTCGGGCTATCTATTCATCTTGATTAGATGCACGGCAGTGTTTCAGTGCTTCCACATGAGCTCAAGCAAGCAAGCGACAGCGGCATGCATCCCTGTGTGGCCTCATGAAGGGGTTCTTATTCTTATGATTAATGTTACTATTGTTATTGATATTCGTAGTATACTTATTAACATCATAATGATTATTGTTGTTATTGTTATTATTGTTATCGTGTTCTTATTCACTTCCAACAGGAAAACTCACGCACAACCAGTGGTTGGCTCAGAAAGTTGCAGTGCGTAGACGCTCCCTCGGACACCGTTCTTTTCTATGCGCACATGGGGAAAGTCACGGTAGTCTACAAGCGACGCATGAGAGACACTATCCTGCAAGTTAGGATCCGGCATGTGACCAACAGCCCTGCGCTGCACAGAGGCTTCAAAACGTACCAGGAAAGAGGGGGCCCTTTTCCATCAGATTCCACAGCAGCACCGGTCCTGGCACATGTTTCGAGCTGTGCGTCTCTTACACCGGCAGCTTCTTCGTGACTGCTTTCCATGGGCATCTGCCTGGTTTTCGATCCGCCAAGAAATGATTCCGGCCTTGCAAGCCCCACGACAAAGTCAAATTTGGCTGCCATGTGCAACTTGCCTCATGATCCAGCATGCCACTGATGATACCTATTCAGGCCTTGAGCGTTATAACATACAGATACCATGCAGGGCTTGGCATTTAGTCATGATATTCGCAGCGGCTGCGCGGATCGACCCGAGTTCTCGCGAACATATGCCTGCGTACCAGACCTTGAGCCGATCAAACTCCTCCCGTTTTCAATGCTCATGCTGCCCGAAGGGTAGGAATTCTGTTCTTGCCTTGAGCTTGCGTGGGGGGGCATTGCTCATGCCTTGCGTTTAGCTTTCAACAATCTTGCTGTGCGAATTGTGTCAGATCATGGCGGATGAAATAGCAGCGCACGTGCAACTCCTAGATGTAGAGACATGTGTAGACATGCTGTGCCAACTTTCTATGTTTTACTTTCCACTGGTAACACATGGTCGTGTACTTACTTCAGCATGGCCTCCGTGCTGCCATGATTCGGTAGAAAGAAGGAAAGCAAGTGGCAACAGGGAGTCCTTAAAGCGGAACCTTGAGCGGAGTCCGCGCATGCATTGTGGAACTAGTTCATTACACGACCTTACGAATCGCTAGTGAAAAAGCTTGCACAGGACACCTTATTGGACAACAAGGCAAGGTTGTGGCATTCGCGCATGTCATGGCTCGTATCAACAGCAATCGTCGCTCTGTATGCATGCGCCCATCTCTCCCTCGTGTGCTTCTCTCAGCCTGTCACTATGGATGTGGGCCTTGACTTTCTGCCACGTTGTGGCTCGCAATGGCGTGCTGTAACACTCCTGGCATGTGTGCGTGTGAGCCACAAGCTCCAACAGACTCGCACAGTCAAGTTGCAACATAGTCAAGAGCACTAGGTTGAAAGCTTCTGAGACATCATTCAGCGCGCCATGCGCGCCGCTGCCAGTGCGAGGCACCTGAATTTCACTTTAGCAGCGATGGATACATGAATGTACGTTCAAACAGACATGCCCTCGTCAAATTGAGAGCTGGGCGGCAGTGCCATGGTCTGTCCAGGGTTCCAGCTGGCGTGGCACCTGGTCACCGCCGCGGGGCGTTAGCCCTTCGGCCTTCGGTCATCTTAGGTTTGGGTCAGCAAGTTGCAGCTGCTCCTTTGCCATGCAAATCCAAAACTCTGCGTTGCAGCACTGGCACAACTTCATTGCAAGATCTTCGAATTTTCTCCTACCGCCAGGGTGAGAATCAGTCTGCGCACATGGCATGTCAAGACGAATAGGGGCGGGCCTTCGGGCTGCAGCTTCCTCTCTCGGATGCTCTGATACTGGGATGCTTGGCAGACGTCACAGGAGGTGGACTTCTTGTGTCCAAATCCTGGCCGTGTTCGCTGCGGGCATTGCGCGTATCACGTCACTTCGAGTCAGCAGAGTTCTAGGGCCAGGGCACGCCCCGAGCCAGCTTCGCCGGTCTACGACGTCAGCTCTTGCTCTAGCTTCGTCTTTGACGCTGGAAAGACTTGGGCCGTACCTCCAAAAACTCGTCGACCGTGGGTATCCAGAATGCCTGGCCAGCAGAAACACGCCAATGTTGCAGCACCCAGCTGAACTGGGCCAGCCTGCGCACCAGGAAATTCACAAGACCTTGCACAGACACTGACGGACGCCGCAACAACAGTGGGGGGCCAACCTCAATGCCAGCACCAGGCAACAACACCAGCACGTCTCACCCGGCCTTGACCGAACAAAAGTGGCGAAGCTCCTTGAAACAGATGCAAGCACATGGCGCAGAGCACACCAGTGGACATACTCAAGGGCAGACTTCAACCGACATGTGTAGGAGCCACACTATCACGCCACAGCCAGTGAAGCCCAGGTTCCTTCCACAGTGGACAAAGCGCAGCACACTGTTTTTTCAAAACAAGCTTCACTATTCACAATCATTCAACATTGAATTCCATTAATAGACTCTTATTCTTGGTTTACTTCACAACCTAGAGCTACTGGATCGGCCGAGATGGAACGGTATCTTATCCACCAGCACCCCGTGCTGCTCAGATCGAATGCATATTCTTGTAAGTAGAACGTGAAGAAAACGTCGATGTCGTCCTTGCTCGTTCGACGACCTCTCGCGGTGGTTTTGACATGTCACGCGATGCACCGGACCTGCGCAAGCAAGAGAGCCAGCTTTGCAGGATTCACTTGGAGGCTCAGCGTCGGGGTTTGAGCGAGCGAGTGAGGGAGCGCGAGAGAGAGAGAGAGAGAGAGAGAGAGAGAGAGAGAGAGCGAGAGCGAGAGCGAGAGCGAGAGCGAGAGCGAGAGCGAGAGCGAGAGCGAGAGCGAGAGAGAGAGAGAGAGAGAGGGAGGAGAGGGAGAGAGGAAAAAAGCAAGAACAATAAGAACGAGCATGGGAGCTGCAGGACAATGTTTCAGCGAGGCGAGGCTTGAAATGAGCCAGTTGCCCGGGCATGGACGACTGCAGACTGTTTGTGTAAGACGGTACGCATTGCTAACAATGCAAACTGCATGACCACCAGGCCCGGCCTTCCAGACCAGCGCTCTAGAATCCACAAACGCAGACAAATGCTTTGCAGAGGGCTGCAGAGCCGAAACGAACGTGCAAGCGGCATGTGGGGAAAGGCCTCCAGATCGCCAAAACCAATGTCGATGCTAAGCCCCCCCCAAAGCCCGCTCTTAAGCCCTGGGATACGGGATCAGTCCCCATGATGACTGCACTTCTCCTTTCGGAATAATGACAAAGGACGCAGCAGAATGCAAAGAAGGTGCTTTTTCGGTCTGATGCTCAATCAAGCACATGCGAGACTGCGAGTGCCGCAGAAGAGTTTTCGAGAGCCCGCCTGGAGATATGGCGACAGCTCCCTTTTTCAGCCTTGTCCAGGTCTTTGCCTTTGCCACTAGGATGCCCTCGCCATTCGGTTATTACTAAACGTGGCGGCTTTGCATATCCATGGATTTTATGGAAGCCCCAGCCAGCTCCAGCCCCTCGTCCCTGCGAGCCTCGACTCTTTGCACAGGAAGCTTTGCCAAGTTCCAACTTGTCTACTTCCCCAACCGCCCAGAAACCTTCAGCGCCCTGCTCTAGGCTTCAGCCCCAGCCGCACATCCGGTAACCCGGTAGTCACCCCAAAACCGACACAACAAGCCTGTAACAGTCGTTGCTGTGCCGTGGACCGGGGAGACAACTGGGGCCTGGGGCCTCCGGCATGTGACGCCGCTATGCTTTGCGGCTGCACATCTACCGCGACTATACTATACGCTATACGCCCTCACATGAAAGATAAAGGGTGACTTATAGCATGTTGATCCCCAGGCAAGTGATTCAATCTAAGCCTCTGCTCTCTGCACTTTTTTTGGAAATCCATTTCAAGCACTTCGCACGAATCCGCTTGACCGTGGTGGTGTGTTGTCTGTGAGACGGACGCGGTCGATAGATTAGAAACGAGATCCTCTTGCCGACTCATCGACTGGACCTATGCAGCGAGATCACCTTAAGCATCGAATGCGTTTCCGAAGAAAAGACTTGGAACAGGTATCTTTCAGTGAGCTGCCATGTCGCACCAATCCTTCTTCGGGGTCGAAAACAGCTTCTCAACGCAGCACGCCATGTTCCTGCCTGGGGCATCCCAAAAGTAAGCTCGTAGTAGGATGTAGTAGGAATGACCGGCGAGGCTTCCGTGAAACAGCCTTCACCAAAATGGAGCTCTCACAAACGGCCATGCCATCATTTCAGGCTGTGACGTGAAGAAGCTCAGAACAGACAAGACTCGCTTGGGTTGACTGGATGAATCACAACATCATAAACGCCGAGGTCCAGGCACTAGAATCTAAGCCGCAGCTTCCTGGCATCCGGCTCGGAAAGGCCATACACAACATTATAGGGCTGTCTGCAGAGCGCACCACGGGGCGCCCAGCTGGCAGAGTGGCTTCTTCACTGTTGCAACCTCCAAACTGTGGAGCCAGCCCCAATGTGGCAGCTGAAGCACTGAGCCGCGGGCCCATGCTCCGTTCTGCATGCGGGTGGAAGTCACCTGCGTGTTTGTAGCGTCTGCATTGAAGGGCTCCCGTCAAATGTCTCCGCCTGGAAGGTTTCCTTTCCCATGTCTGCACTCACCGGGCTGGATGAGAGCCTATTCAGAAGATTGATTGAGGCCCAGGTATTCGTGCTACAGCATCAAGGCCCAAACCCAACGAAGACCAACCGCTCCACCGCTGTGCTCTGTTTGAAGCTGCCTCGCACACCCGAGATTCTTGGCCGGTGGCGGTTTCCGAGGCCCGCCGCGCCTGCTGCGCCTTTGGCTGCACCCGCCACATGCAGTGTCTGGGCCGGCCTGTAAAGCTGCTGCCAGGAGCCAGGCATGCCAGGCCATTCAGCCGCTTCATGGCCACTTCCGTCGCAATGTTTCTGTCAGCTGAGCCAAGAGCTCTGAGACCAGCTCTTGACCGTCGAAGCGGAGCTTATCATAAACGAAGTGGCCCCGCCTGTCGATACAACACGGAGAACACTGCTGCCTGCTGCAGTACCTTGCGCTGTACTGAGTTTTCGGACATGAAGTCGTGGCTTTGGCCATCATCCATGTACACATGGCCTGTTCACACAATCCGCACGAGGCCTACCGGTTGCAAAGTCTGCAAGTCGTTCACTCCTGCCTCCTGCCTTTTCTCCATACACCACAATTGTGTACCTGCTGAAAAATCAATATGGGAGGAGTCTGGCAGCAAGCTGGAACATCTTGCAACAACTAGGTTGCGGGTCAGAAGCCATCGCCAGGGAACTGCGACGGCGCCTCACGACAAGAACCGGAAACAAGACTCGCTCACCCGGTAAAAAACCACGTCAAAGCTGCCGCCTCATCTTCTTTGGTAGAATCGCACCAGCCCTGATGTATACAGGCACCTTGACTGGAGCAATTAAAGCCCTCATGGGCCCATGGGCTACGTGCCTCAGAAGGCTGCACACAAAGCTCTGCAGAGATCCCGTCACATGCAGCTGTTTCAGTCTCCCACGTGCGAAGGGTCAGCCTGCGGGGAGCCATCAGAACCGAGCAGTGTCAGACCTCTCTGAAACCATATCCTGCGTCAAAAATCGGCCCCAAAAGGGATAGGATTTTCACGGTGCCTTGACCGAGTGCGACTTGCCTCCCACAAGGGGACCAGCCTGCAGTCTTCTCAGCCACAGCTGTCACTGCCAAATCTTGCCGCATAAATACGACTATGAATACAACTAATTACAGTTGAACTACAAAAAACTAAGCAACTACAAATCACGCTCGCACTACGGTAGCTCTTGGTGCATTATTTGGTACATGCAGTATATCAAGACACACCCGGCCCCACCTCCATGCTCCAGAAATCAAACCAGCTTCCTGACGGCCTTGAGGTGTCCAACACATTCCAACACTGAGACAAGGTCCGCGAGCCAGTCGCAAAATCATCTCTGGGCCGTGGCAGGTAGACGTTGAGAACGTCTTCACCCCGCTTGGTAATTGCCCGCACGAGCACATCGCTCCCCAGCCTGTGGACAGCCCCAGCTGGGCAGCAAGGCGACGGCTCTCGCTCAAACACAGCACGAGAGCCCAGCAGGAAGTGTGTGTTCTGGTGGCGGAAAGCCTCGATATGCGATGCTCTCAAGGCTGCACTGCGATTGGCATCCAGACTGGTGACTGGGCCTCCGAATCTGCAGCATCCTCGAGAAACGTTCCAGGTGCTGGAATCTGGAAGGAGGCTCCAAACAAAGGCCTGAAACCAAAGCGGCCGAAGGATTGGCTGCCCCGCCAAGGCCCATTGAGCGAAGAGAGTGTACCTCAAAGATCGAGTAACTTCCGCGCTCTCGCTTCATATATCGACCAGGCTCACCATGTCGGCAGCATCTGATATCGCACAGTGACCTTTGCACAGAGCATGACACGGCAATCTCAGCAGGCGCGAAACTGTCAGGCGGGCCTGCTCGCGCACGTTTTCTGTGATCTCTTTGCCGAGCATCCACGGCTCGCGGCGCTTGGTCCTTGCTCTCACTTTCTTGGGGAGGGTTCGGTTGCTTCCAAGTTGCAACTCAGCGGCTCGAGGTGGGCATGCCCTCGATAGAAGGGATACCAGATCCCCAGCTGGTGCCACCTGCAGCACCGAACCGTCGAACCATCGAACCGTCGGCCGGTCGGTCCATGGTGCTCTCGTTCCGGGTTTGGTGGCCTCCGGAAGAGCTCGGGCTCGGGATCCTCGGAAAGCACGGAGGGACAGGCTCTCAGCTTGGCTTCTTTGCTTGGTATCCCGACGAAGAAGAAGCCGGGGACATCAGCTCCCACGAAAGAGGCCCCACAAAGGCAAAGAGACCTGTGGAATGCATTGGGTCTGCGACATGCGAAAAGCGGACAGCGGACACCAACTTTTTGGCATCTCACACGAGCATCGGAACAGAGATAGCCAAGTGCTCCCACCTTGGCTGGCAACGAACCGCCACGACCGCACCGTGGTGTGCCTCTTACGGCTGCTGATAGTGTACGCTGAGACCGTCGCTTGGCCATGTTGTCGCCGGTCCATATGGCCCCGTGCTTGTGGGACCCCGCGAAAAACGAGCGTGTCAGAACAAACGGCCGCACCTCGGTCGGGTCAAAACATCCTGGCCACCCGTCTACCGTGATGCAGGGAGACAAGACTCTGTGAGTGGTGTGGGTCTACCCGAGGTCCTCGCGTTTGGTGCACGCACCAGCTGTCCCTCGACTGTTGCCTGCTCCCAAAAGGTGGTAGCACGGCGAGTGCATCCAAGTTCCTTGAAAGCCACGGGCCATGTGATGATAGAAACCATACACCTGGGCTGCAGGACCGCGGTGGCTGCACTGCTGCTGGCGCCATGGTATGGATGTCTTGGCCTCATGATTTCTCAGGTGCGCACATTGTGAACATCGCGGTGTTCCACCTTCACTGCCGGAGTGGCATGCTTATTGGATTCAGCCTCGAACCGCGTGGCAGTTCATCGGAATCAAGGCCTCGTAATCCTTCTCGCTGCACTTGTGCAAGTTGTCGCGTGGCCTGAGGTCAATCTACGTTGAGTTTACAGTGCTGCAGACACAGTTCCCAGTCCGTGGCATTGTAACCTCTGGGCCATTAAAGACGCTCGGCCTTGGCAGAACCAACTGCGGCTTTCCATGGCCTCTCGCCCAAGCACGGCATCACGAGCCGTGGACTCGTTCATATCGTTCCAGGTGTACAGGTCAGGCCTTTAGCTCACGACGCCTGGGATAACTTTGGTGCAAGCTCGAACGGCGCCTGTTGTGCGGGTAGTAGTCCATCTTGAAGAACGTCGTCCAGAGCCGACGCGCCTAAGGCAGAAGACAGCGGGGCTGTGAAGTTGCGCAGACGAGCATCTCGCTTTGCAGCCTCCGGATTGCAGAAGTCCGGATAGGAAGAAGTTCCTGGCCAACACCAACCTGCGGCCCGCCGCCGACATCATAAAAGCATGTCGCCCGGCATGCACAGCAAGCATCCGCACCGTCGTAAAGCTGTTTGTCTTTCGTCTTGGTGAAGAAATCGTGGTTCTTGCAACCAGGGGGTGAACTCGACTGCAGCGCACACATCTATGCCTTTCGTCCAACACGGGGGGAGTCCTTCATCTTGTTGTAGACGTCGTACCTTTGAACGAAGATCGTCTGAAGCTTGCGAAAACTGTGCAGGAAGCCTAACGGCCTGAGTCTACAGGAGCGGGTGCCTTCGGCCTAAACAAGCCACAGCAAAACCTGAGCGATTCGCCCGCTGTCTTTTTTGATGTGTGGGTCGATGATGGTGACCAGCTTCCTCTTGGATGCCTGCTCACCACATACAGTGATGCATTTCTAGCACGCGCTAACCGTATTCGCCCGATGGCTGCGAGACCTCAAGGGCTGCCAAGAGCTTGTCCGGTTGTGCAAAGTGCGAAGGATGCCAGGTGAAGTACTTCTTGCCTTTGTGTTTCTGACTGCGCCAAAGAATCACATGCTCCGTGAACAGTCGCCAGCAGCCCAGGTGCTGTCTGTATGCTCGATGTCCAACCAGAGAACATCGTAGGGGATGTCGTGCTGGTCGAATTTCCTACATTCTGCGGCCAAATCCCGAACGCAACCACTCCACGACGGCTGGCAACCAACCCAAGCCCACCAACTTGTTGCACCCCAGTCCGGCCCTGCAAAGCTCGCTTTATGCCAGGACGCCTATAAGTACTAGCTGATCTAGCTGTTTTGCCAGCCTGTTTTGCGATCCACGAAGTTAGATTGCCCTCTCTGAAATCTACATTAAGCCAGAAATCATGGAATCGGAAAACACGGTGGAGCAAACCTACCTTAGCCCTCCATGCATCTCAATGTCATACACTTTGGTCGCTCCCTCTCCTGTTCACTCCAATGGAGTCTTCCACATCCACATAATTCCAGCGAGACCTCCAACAAAAAGATGGCAATTTCAAGCCGTACCACCAATAAAAGAACACAAAAGTGACGAAGCATTTAATTTGATGAGCAGAGGCCGCCACTGGTGCTTTCCGAGGGTGGAGATTGGAGGCATTCGGGGAAACCTTGGAAACGCACTCTTTGCAATTTTCCTTATGGCACTGGGTCTCATACCAAGATTGAGGTTGCAGCCCTGTCACGGTGTGGTACCTCCAAATGCCAACCGGGACTCAATGCGCATACACACACACACACACACACACCCGCACACACAAACACACACACACACACACACATGCGCATGCAGTCCCCAAGGCCTTTGCAGCACCTCCTGGGGCCCGGGACCGGCAAAGAAGAACCTCAGTGACCCCCCCTTGCGCTGCCTCCAACCTGCGGGCTTGGATGCTCTACATGGCCGATCCGGGCAATGCGCATGTCCATCACGCCAGACTCGAACAGCCACCAGGTCTCTGTTTGGGAAGATCCTTCGATGAAACATGGAAAGGAGTGTGCCAACATACAATGCATGCAGTACATCGTTGTGCGGCTCTTCTATGGGAAACCGCTCCTTTCGATGCATCCACATGCACGAAGCCTTCCGACCTGAAAGTTTGGCAATTCGCACTGCCATCTCAAATCCAGAGCTCGGACATCTTCGTCACATTTCTCCATCCGCTGAGCTGATCAGGTCGCACTGCGGGAAACAAGTCCGAGGGTCCTGGACAGCGTGCACTGTAAAACTGAGCTGCGCGCGGATTGGGGAAAAAGAAGCCGGATGCAACGGTTTCACCCGACCTCACTACAAGCTTGGATTCACTGCAAAAGATTGCGAGGTGGCGCGAGCAAAAGACCGCATGCGCAAGACCTCCGACACTCCTGTGCCTGAAATCTTCACAACCCCACTTGGTATGTCTTCGATGGCAACAAACCAGAGGCCCGTGCTTCTCGCGATGAATTGCCGTCACCAGGGGAATCTAGGCGGCAAAAGAGCGGGCAAACAGGAGCTGCAGTTGCTGCTGTCAGATGCAAGCAGAACTGTAACAAGGACTCGGGGTAGACGGACACCGAACACCGGCGACATGCCAACGAGAACAGGGCAACAGGGCTTTGTGCCAGAACAGCTGAGTGATTAGTTACCTTCGACGCCTGCCGCGGCTCTCCGGAGAAGTCCCAAGCACGTTACACAATTCTGCCTCTGCGACTTTCGCACATGAGTTTCCCCAAACTTCACAGGCGGTTTCGCAGGATTCCTATGAAGCTGGCTTGGCTGAATGTAGCCGTCTGAGTCTATTTGCCTCCTGCCGGGCTAGGACGAACGTACGATGCAGGGTCTGACACTGGGATGAAAGCAAAGAGACTGTTAGCTTTCTGAATCAAAAGAGAAGGGTCTGAAGACTGCATCTTTGACCTCCCTTCTCGGGTCGCCACGGCGCCATACAGGGCCATGGGCACGTCCAGCGCCTTTGCCAGACTACACATGTCAGCGCTTCATAGCAGCCCTCCTTGGCTAACTCAGCATCAGGCGTACTCGAAGACATCCAGGTTGAAGAACCGGTACGGCCTGAGCTAAGCCGTTCAAGTCTGACCCCACTCAGCTGCCGTGGGTTTTTGGGAGCGAGGCTCTAGTAAGCGGTTCTCACCCAGGCCCAGGCCTGTCGCAGCGCGGTGAAAACACAAAGGAATGCTGTGCAGTTGCCGGGGCGTGCCAACTGCGTGTTCCGCAAGCCCGAAGATGTCGACGGCGTCCTGAGATCGAGGACAAGGAAAGCGCTTGCATGTGTCGTGGCGGTGTGTCTTTGGCTGCAGGAACTCTATATAACTATATACTATACTCTGTATTATACTATATTAGACTCTATATATGCACGGCCTCGCCTCGAAGGCCACATCCACACCCACTGCGGCTGGTCCCCGGGGTTTGCTGTCTGTGTGGCCGCCAAAGCTTTCCTGGAAGCTCAGGCGCGCTACAGCGCTAGGGAAGAAAGCAGAAGTACAGTAGCTGCCTCGAACAAGTTGTTCGGATCAAGGTCCGTCGCATCCACGAGTCCGGCATGCGCCTGCCTTGCAGTTTAGGTCAGAAAGAAGAAGGTCCATGAATGGACAGTGAAGGAATGCATGCCAGCAGTACGCTCCCTTGGCTCTGTATCTTTCGAAGTTTAAGAACCGCCGGGAATTGAGCTTCTGGAGCACCTCAGTGGGGAAGAGAGACCGAATCGTTGTGTTCGAGACACTGCATCCGAGGGCAGCGCCCGACCATGTGCGACAAACTCAAGCTGAAACGGAGAGTGCTGCAATTTCACCTGCAAAGCAAAAGAAAGCATCACGAAGCCGAGCGTCTCCCTGCAACTGCCGTGCTGCCATCGTCGAGGCCTTGCACGCACCACTGGTGCTAGCAATCTCCGTGAACCCGGCACCTTCGGTCACAGTGACCTGGCCGCTCAGAAAAAAACTTCAATGCGCACCGGCCTGTTGGAAGCCGCCTTATCGGGCTGCAGTTCCTCGTCTTTTCGAACCACGTCCTGAGTGACTCGCGTTCTCATCGAAGGGTGGCGCCCACGTTCTGGAGGGTATGAGGCGAGCAGCCCCGGGCGTGAGCCGAAAGCGCGGGTGGAGAGGATCCTGTCGTCGCAGCGCACGCACTTCCCTAGCCCTGGGATCTTCAGTCCTTCATTGATTCTCCGTGCCTTCTCCGTGACGAAAGTTCGGACGATTCCGCAGCTGCCGTCCACGTCATTCAGGAAGAAGCTCAGCTCCAAGAGAAGGGGCTTCACCTCCCAGAGAGTCTCAGAGCCGCGAGCAAGAGCCGAGGCTCAATAGCCCAACGTCTGAGAATCCTGCACTGGCGTCGTTGGCGAACAGTAGGCTGGCCTATGGTGTGCTGTTCTTGCGAAGCTATGTCGTGAAGCCAGTAGCAGTTCGGTACCGTCGGTTCGCAATTCCACAAAACAGGCATTAACCATCAGGTGAGCACAAAGGAACCTGAACTCTGTTGCCGCTCGACTTGATGGAAGACGGGTCCAGCTTGTGAACCACAAGACCTGGCTTTGTGCGCTCTGCAACTCCCTGACTCTCATACTGCCGACCCAAAGCCTGCGTCGCCCTCCACCTGCAGTGGGGTGTGGAGAGATCTCGAGTGCCACAGAGATCTGATGAGATGCACCATGTGCCAGGCCTTGCTGATGTACTTTCGGTAGCGCCGTCCGAAGGATCCTTGCCTGGGTGACGCTGCCGAGCAATCAAAGCGGTCAAGCAGTGAAAAACCAAAGGGGGTCCAAGCTCGAAGGTCCGGAACTTGGACTTGTCAACGCAATCCACAGAGCCTGGTCGCAAGCTGGAGACCAACTGCAGATACATAGAGAACCAAGCCCTGCTAGGCCTAAGCTGATGTAGATGGCTACAAGGGCCCGCCACACGCACGCCATCAGAGCACAGCATCAATAGAGAGTATGCCCTTCTGATCCCGATCCCTTCTGGATTTTGGAAGGTTCCCACCAGAGATTCAAAGCTGCTGTGCTTGAGATGGCGAACTCCGCCATACAGACCATCACTCCCATCACTCATGTCCCTGTCTGACAGACTACTTCCTTCATCATTAGTCAGCATAGCAGCATGAGCATGTCATAGAAACGGACATGCTGATATGACGTATCAATACGTATCAGCTGTTACGTGTCAGCTGCTCGATCCAGAAGCTGGCGGCTACAGAAGTGGCTTGTGAGGCGCCTTCCTGGTCGCAGCTACGGTGGAAGGCACATCGCTGTGGTGACGGCCCTGATGCCACTTGGTGCTCCTGTTTCCGTCTCGCTACTTTGCTGCTTTTGAAGCAGATCTGCAAGGTCGCAGGCTTCGCAAACCAAAGCCACGACCTGTGGGTTTAAAGAGTTCCCTAACAGTCCCCAAAGTTCACGGGGCTTTGCGAGGGGAAGCTGGTAAAGCGAGCACCGGCATGCCCTGACATCTTCACTGCACGGGTGCGATAGGCATTGCGGCAAACAGCGTGGTCTGCATGACGCACCACCAGCTTCAAGCTTGAAGCCCAACAGTCGCGCGACTTCTGCTGGCGCAAAATAGCGCAACAGGCCGTAGAACTGCTGCATGGTGTAGGAGCCAGGCTCCGCCTGGGATTCTGCCAGTCTGGTGGCAGCAGACAACACACTCCCTGTGCCGTCCACATATCTTCCATAGGCTTTCGTAAAGCACAACGAATGACGACAGCCAGGGTGGACCACATCAAAGCAGCGGGCAGACTCCTTCCGCATAGTTCCCTCTGGCACTAACCATGTGGTATCGTCTGCATCCAGGAAAGCAGACACCGGCTGCAATTCATAGCAGCACTGGGCAGTTGGCACAGCAGGTGCAGGCTGCCCGCAAGCAGAGCAAGTGTTTCGAAGGGTGTCCGATGGTACAAGGCCCTCGTGACCGGAGCCCAGGGTTTCCGCGGCTCCACTGCATGGTAGGTGCCTCCACGGCCTCGGAGCTGCCCCCATGTCTGTGGCACTTGTCAGAAACTTCACTCCTGGGTCCTGGACTCTTCGTGTGCTGTGGATCCCTCGCCCGAGTCTGGAACGCAAACTGCGTGCGATTTGGAGAGCATTCACTCAGCATATGCGAGTGCGCCATGTGCCTGACGCCGTCGCCATGTCTGGAACACGTCTGAAGAGAAGGGGCCTTACGCCAAGAAAACAGTAGAACAGGACGAAGAGATACGGAATGCTGCCTCTACTCCTCGCAAGCGATTCAACTTGACCCGCCTGCGTTTGGCAACCTCAGCTGGCCACTGTAATCGTGAGGGACCGGGTAATGCGAGCAACATGCAGAGAACTGCTTCGTGCAACTAAAGCTCAAGCCGGCTAGCTTCAATGCTATTCCCGGAAAATCCTGGCATCGCAACCTTTACAAACACACCTTTGTATACCGGATGCTTAGCTTTGCTGCGGTATGCTCGGAACGGCTGCCTAAGAAAGACTGTCACTGTGGACTGCCCGCTGGCTGTCCGCTGCGCAACAATCGCTCCTCGAGAAACGCTCATCGCAACAAACTGTGTCCCGGACCATGTAGAATCGTAGGCGTGCATTGGGAAACCCGAATTGTTGCGGACCTCAGAAAGACTTTAGTGCACAGAGGTCCCGCCTTTTTGCCTCGTGCATTGCTTGACTATGTTCGCCGGGCAGGGCCCGAAACTTGGCGATATAGTGAACCTTCCTTCAACCAAGGACTGCCACTGCCACGGGTCCAGAGCCGCCCAGTCATTCAGCAAAAAAACTCATCCCAACACGTGTTCAATGCATATGGGACTTTGCAGCTCTTACGTGCTTTGTCTATGTGCCCAGCTCAGCAAAAAGCTGCGCCACTCAAAGCCACGCGCCCGAAGAGCCTCCGGGCATGCCAAAGCAGTGGGGCTGAAGCAACTCCGACGCAGGAGTTCCGGGTCTCTGGGCACGTGACATCACAGAGCTGCAAGTAGGAGTCGGACTGCTCAAAGTTGCGCACATTCCTAGCTTGCATAGCTGCGCATAGCTGGCCCATCCTGTAAACTGCTATCTGTGCAGACGCGTGGCTCTAGAACAATGGCCTCGGGCGGAGTGGTCACCTGCACTGCGACCGGGCGGGGCGACCGCACCCCTTTCAGAAAGAGGGAGCACCTCCCGCAACACGGAAATGATGTGCAAGAGCGGTTTCGCTCGAGGGTCCTGGGACTCTTGTGCCATTCTTGCCGCAGCTTTTGGAAAGCACTCGTCACTGTCGAGTCCTCCGCATCTCGGATCTTGCCTTGCCTACCCAGAAAAACTGCACTCCAAGCTTTTGGGTGGCCTGTGCACAGGCTGGCCTGGTATAAGGCTGGCACGGCCTGAGAGAAAACTATACGAAGGCATTCCTGTGGAGATGGCACATGTCTGGCTCAGATCCGAGCGGAGACATTGTCCAAATCCGACACTGCTGTTGGTCAAACCTCTGAGTCTTCAGGAGCGTTTCGAAGGTGTCAACATACCAACGTCACCAACCTGCTTCAGCCGAGATGCCACCTTGATGTAAGACCTGAGTTCACTCGAGATCCTCTGCCTTCAATTCAAAACTTGAACCAGGCACTTGACTGCAAATATCACGATTGACGACGTGGTCTGGACCTGAACAGGCATGGCAGAAGCAAGAGCTGGGAAGAGACCGTTTGTTGAATCATGGCTGGGCACCGAAATTGAGCCCGTAGACCGCCAAGGCCTGAAGTTTGCATGTTCTTGCTGCTTGCTACTGTCAGCTGCATAAATTTCACGACGCATTGCGCGGTCTGCACGCCTGTTGGTTGACTTCGACGGCCACAGAGTCAATCACGAAGCCAGCGTACCTGGGTCCAGTTCTTGTCAGCTCGCCCAACCCCCCGGCCAGCAACCTGACACTCCGCGGATGTACTTTCTTGCGCGGTGGCAGTCCATGTCTCGTATAAAGGATGTCCCAGGCCAAATGCGCACACGAGTCCTCCAGAGAAGCTTCAAACCATCAGCGGTAAAGAAGGGCTGACCAAAGGCCCCACAATTGACCTTCATGGCCGAATGAACCCGGCAGTTGGTCTTCAACTGCCAGGCCAGTTCGGTGAAACAGACTCCACTTCTACGCATTCTACGCAGGTTCAGAAGGGAAAGGAGGCTGGCTCAGCTCTCGAGGACCCGGTCAGTCATCAGTCGATGGGCCTCAACTCGTCTGTTTAACTGTTTTCATTGCCCCGAGAAGGAAACTTTCAAGCCCGAGCTGCAGCTTTTTCGAAGCTGCCCACTTGCAGAACTCGTCGAAGAGCACCTTGCCGCCCCCGTTCTCGTCCTCAGACCAGGAACTCATGCCAGCAAATCCCTAGCACGCGCACACACACACAGACAGAGGCCAAACGAAGTGCTGCTGGGGCACCATGAAATTGAACCTTGCAGGACCGGCTGGTGTCGGAAGTTCGCTCAGACTTTCTCATGTTTAACTACCCAGTAGCATCCATAAGAACTCCCTCCAACCATGAATCCAAAACTGAGACTCCGTTCCCGGAGATTGAGATGACACTTGCATTCTTGGCACTGCTCGTACGTACTCCAAACTACTTACAAGTGCATTATAGCTTCGATTCGATCATCTCACCCTTGCCACCCAAAGAGCTCCCCTTTGGGCTGAGAGGCTCATCGAATGCTTCAGCAGGCGTCAGCTTCAGACCGAGGACTGAACACCCACCACGGAACTCGTTCAAGTCCTGCTGCAAGACGTTGACTGAAACTCGCAGGCACATGAGAAGACAGAATCCTACCGTTACCAGAGTTCACAGCGAGCGGCCATGCGTCGGTCATCATCGACGTCGACCACCCTCCCAGCGTCACAGCATGCATCGACATGGCCGGACCAAGTGAAGGGCTTGCGAGGTGAGGCTGGCTGAACTCCGAATCGCACAGACTCCTGGACTGGCTAAATGCATCCCAAGTATCTCGTATAAGGAATACAGCTTGTTGAAGTAGAACCTCAGTTCGCAGCTCAGGCAGCCTAAGTACACGCCAGCTAGCAAGAACTCCGCGTCGTGTTCTGAGGCATGCCACATGTTTCGTAGAAGGGCCCTGAACTCCGTCCTTGCAGGCACGGCGACATCATGTATACCAGCACCATTGGAAGACCGCTTGCCGCTTGCCAGTCCAAACAGAACTGTTCACGCGCCTCGCTTGTACGTGCTGACAAGGTGCTTGTGCACATAGCCATCCGGGTTACGCTCTGTCGCCTTGTACGCTCTCCTGATAATTGAAGTTTGGGCAGGCACGTGATGCTTGTGGCTTTGAAATTTCGCCCCTTTCTCGTCAGAATACAGTACGTGCCAAGCAACATCAAGGCTGGCTTGTTGTTCGCTTCCGGAAAGCAGTCCTCAGAGCGCGAGGCTCCACTTTTCCTGCGCCCTTCAGAAACTCACCCGCTTCCCTAAATGCACTGGAAAGGCAATGAGATGGGAAAACATCCCTGTACCAAGTGTTTGTGTCGCGGATCCGTGACGCAGCCATCCATTTCCGCAAGGCTGACAAGGCCATTTCCGTTGTAGTCCTTGGCCAAGCAGGGCGTTTTCAAGGTTGAAGGGTAGCGCACACGCAGACACACAGACACAAGCGCAGCAAGCGGGAAGACTTAAACTCGTCTGATGCCGTCTCTTAGTCTCTTATCTGCATGCCGGCGGCCATCTTGCGCCAAAGCTGATGGAGTTGCCGCTTGTCCTGCGGAGCTTGGAAGTGGTCGGCTGTCGCGAAGCGACTAGATACAAACTGCTGCTAAAAACTGCTAAAAATGGCCACGCAACTAGGAAGAAAGTGTGCCAAGACGCCTTCAACAGTCCGTGGAGCTTCTTCTCTGCCACTTCAAACTGATTCCTTTTTGAGCTTGCAGCTGGTTCTCGAGTCTAGAGCGAAGAACCAAGCACCGAACGCGACGAGCGACGGCAAAGCCCCCACACCGGCCCGGACAACTGCAGCGAAGCTTCACAATCTGCGTCTTGGCTGAGTGACTGTGGTGAACAGCGGCCTGACGACTCAATCCAACACATTCCAACATCGCGAAGGCTGTCGCTCCATTCGACGGCCTTCGAGTGATGCTTGGCGGATAGAGAGTGCAGAGATGGAGCTGGAGCCGAATAGACCGATGAGTCCACGGGGCACTGGACCTCAGATCGTTGGCAAAACAAACTCTCCCCGTCCTTGCCACACCATCCTGAAAGGTCATTCTGGTTGCTAGTTCCTCGATCGGGGCCCCGGCCGAAGCAACCCATCGGCAGAATTCGTCAAAGAGAATGAGGCCACAACGGTTCCTGACCGAAATGAGGCTGCAGCCATGGCCAACTGCTAGCTGATGCTGCAGAAGCTTTCTTGCGTCTCGCTTTGGGCTGAATGACAAGTGCGAGGCATTACAGCCCCACAGCATGTGCTCTCGCTGCTCTCGTCTCCGTATGGTCCGGCTTCATGGTTTCATGGTCTTGCTCTGCTGGGCTTTGTGTCTCTCACCCGAAGCCGGGGCCAGGCCTGTCAAGGCTGTCGAAGAGGGACTTCGGGTTCACGACCTGCGTGCACTCGGGCCCTGGGGCCCTAGGCCATGGAATGACCTGGGAATCTGCTCTCAGCTCCGGGCTGAGCTCATGCCAAGGAGTGAGAGACCGCTTCGGAATTCAGACATGGTCAGTCGCCGATCTCTGTCTGCATCGATCCCATCAAAGACCTTCCAGAGAATGAGAATGGCTCAGAACGCAGGGGAACTCTATCTTCCCCAGCAGCTACCATGTGCATGAGTGTGCGTGTGGCCCGTGGCGGAATCCCAACGACAGGTTGCTTCTGGGGGCCCTACGCTCCAGACTTTGTTGAAGTAGATCAAGTCCCTGCAGCAAGCTACCGCCGGCGAAGCAGCAAAATGCAAACCCAAGCTGCAGCAGCCTCAGCAGCATCGCAAACTCTCGCTTGTTCACGTAGCTGTCCTTCCGGGGGCTGGGCTCTGACAACTTGTCTGGCAAGCCTGCTCCCCCAGTCTGGCCTGGTTCAGGTCGCAGGCTTTGTACGCGCGCATGAGGGCCTTTGTCAACTTTAGTGGCAGGGGCAGGTCGCTTTACTCACTCGAGGAGATGTAGGGCAATGAAGGCAGGTCACTGGCTTGTTGTTCAGCTGTGGGTAGGTATCCACCACCCAGCGGTCAATCTCAGCCAAGCTGACGATGTTGTTGCCGTTGTAGTCAATGGCATCCCAAGCTTTCCAAAGCGCCGACTTGCCCGCTTCTGATCCATTCACCCAGAACTTGAACTTCTGTTCCAAATCGTCAAACTGTCCGTGGGTGTTGATGCTTGGGCTTGGGCCGCCGCTTTTGGCCGGAAACCTCGGGCTCATCTGCTGCATGCCTGCATTTGCGAGGCCGCGGGATGGAAACATCGTGTTGGCACCACCTGTCACAGCCTCAGAATCAGCAACGAACCAGCCTTGACAATGGAATGTATGCGCAGGCACTCACTGAGCCAAGAAGCTCCCTTGTTGGGGGACTCTGCAAGCGAGTATCCACCCACAGGCATGGCTTCTAATCTCTCACTCTGCACCCAGGCTTTGTGAGCGGAGCCACTGGCGAGAGCAGGTCAGATGCTGTACCGAATACAACAGTAGGCCCAAAGACTCAACACACCTTCTAAGTGAAACACAGCATGGAAGGGAGATCTGCAGGCTCACGAGAGGGCAAGGCGCATGCCACCAATTCCAGCAAAGAGCTCAAGCACACGCACCTCCGAGCGCCACATCAGCATATCAGCAGCCTCAAAGAGCTCCCTGAGCTGCAGACGGGTTCTGCTCCCGCATCTTGAGCCCTGTCTGGGTTCGACTCCAGCTCCATGGCGGTGGGAAACGCTTCCGGGCGCACGGAGCTGGAACTCTCATCTTGCTGCTGCTGTGCATCTTGCTGGGAATAACAACTTCAGCCTCGCAGTGCAGTAGAATCTGCTTGAAGGAGCTCTGCTGGCGCAACCGGCCGCGACGGCGAAAGTTTGCAGCAGTGCAGCATGCTGCTGTTCATGCACTTGCTGAGGCGAGTGAGGAAAGAGAAGCCTTTCGCCGGGAGTCTTCATGGCCATGCACGGAGGAGGCTCTGACAAGCTTCGGTCAGGCCCGTTTCACCATTAGCTGCTACTCCCGCTCCCGCTCCCACTCTGCTTCGCAGTGCTTGGAGGCCTGCCTGTTAGGCAGGTTGGAAAGGGGTACTAGAATCATGTCTCCAGCATTCTCCAGCATTGAATGTATATTTGCGCATTCCACTTCCTGCTCGATTGCTTCATGCCACCTGCTTAAAGCTCTACGCGGGCAGAAATCTCAGTGAAAGAGCCACGCCACGAACTCCTGGTAGTCCTCAGACGCAGCGTGCAGAACCGGGGACAGCGTGCTCAGCTTTCTTCGCCGTTGTGACCAGGCCAAGCGGCAATCAAGCCGTCACCATTGCAGTCGGCTTTCTCGAAGAGGATTCGCACATCCTCTTTTGCACGAAGCAGTCGCAGAGACAGCTGACGCAAAGCTCCGCCTTGTCTCTGATTTTGGGGTCCACTTTTCCTTGGATTCTCAGGGAGCATACATGCAGCGAATGCCAGTGGGATCTAACCTGGACTGGTCGCTGAGAACTGTTAGAAGCTCTCGTTCGGATATCTTGCCATCCTTGGCTTCTTGCAGCTCTGTCGGAAAGTGACACTCGCCTGCAGTTTCTCTCTTTCTTTCGCCAGGGCTCTCTCTCTCTCTCTCTCTCTCTCTCTCTCTCTCTCTCTCTCTCTCTCTCTCACGGACTCAGTTACCTGTCAACCGCGACGCAATACACAGCGGTTTCGCTATGTGCGTGTATCTACAAGAAAATGGAATGCGTGAAATGGGACTACCGAAATGACTACAAGGACCTCACATGCATCGCCCATTCATTCATCTGGGATGACTTCAATATGGATCGGAGGCAGCTGTGCGGACTTGCGTGTGTGCATAATCGTCCGCATGAGGGCGCCATGCAATGATACGAGAGCAGCTGGACATAGCTGGACATACCAGTTGCATCACGAATACGTTGCCATGCAGCATGAGGAAACGTGGTATAAACTGCGCCAAGACAGAATTCAGCGTACCACAGAAATAATTCTAGCCATCCAGAGGTTTCCCACAACCACTTAAACGGCCATATATCATCGAACCACGATCGAGCAAGACTGCACGGAACCACGATGTTGTGGCCAAGAAGGGATCCATCCACTTCAACCATGTGTTGTTGTGAATGTGTGTTCCAATAGTTTCAGCCCATGTTCTTCCAAGACAGTCGGAAAGAAGGACAACCATTGCTCCTTGTCCACATACAAGTTGGATAAAGCTTCGAGGGTCAAGGCAGGACAATCAAAGACTTCCTTCAATCTACTCTTGGCATCTCTTGCTGTGAACAGATGAGACGGACTAGCAGGGTGAAGTGTCCAGCCCGCTTTCAGTAATCAAAGCTCAGAAGGGAAAACACCAGCAGACCAGCACAACCCATTGAAGCCCTCTTCCCTGCAACAGCTTTTGACCCTTTCAACCAAAATCAAAGCCTATGAGAGATATATTATCTTCACCGCGGTATTGCGGCAAGCCAGTCGCCTAATTACATTTGCTGTAGTTCGTTTGTGCATGGTCGCATCCGCTGTTGTCTCGCATGTCTCACGGCTACCGGGTATAGGCTATAGGACCATAGGACCTATGCCCGCAGAAAAAGCCCGTCGCAATAACCCCCCGTTGGCAAGCACTACTTGCATTTGCTTCAGGCAGTCTGTGCGGGGATGCATGACAAGTTTTACGGGACTTTACATTGATCTTTGCCCAAGCTGCGCAGTTCACGTCCCACTTGGCAAAAGTGTTCCTCAGCAAAGACCGAACGAGAGCCACAGACTTAGCTTCACAGCTTTGGAAGTATCGTTCAGAAGCCGGCTGCACAGTTTGCTCGTCAGGAGACCTGGCGCCGTGTAAGCCTGCAGCCTGGTCACAAGAATGCTACGCGATCTTCAAACACCTTCTTGGAGGATGCATCTCTTGCGCCGTGTGCTGAGCCCTCTGCGGCTCGAATCAAGCCTGTGCCGCTCAAGTCGACGGACTGCCTCCCTGCTTGACCTCTCTGGAAGAACATTGAGCCGAACAGCCAAAACACCTTCAAAGCCAGCTTACGGCATCCTGGCCTCGATAGTCGCCGATATCGGGAATCCTGCGTGCCAGCTCCAAGTCAGAGGGGGCCTCGGGAGCCAAGTCCAGAGTGCCCTGCAGCAGCCGCATGAACTCGTTGTAGTGGAGGAACCCACTGCCGCTGCGATCGAAGTAGGCTAACATTCGTGCAGCCTCCTCGTCTGTCACTTGCGCACGGGCGCGATCGATTTCGTGCCCCAATGCCACCCCGGCACCCTCCAAAGCATGAAGAAACTCTTCCAAGGTCACAATCCCGTCGTCGTTGAGGTCGATGCTCTTGAACATCTTCTGCATGTTGGATCTTCGTTCAAACAAGGCCTCCCTGAGGTTCGTGACCAGCTGAGCTTCCTTGTGACCTAGTCTTGACGGAAATGACACGAGTTCAAAGCTCAACAAACTTGAGGAGGGCTGCGTACAAGTTGTCAGCTTGTTTTCTGGCTTCAGGCCGAAGTTTGGGGCCCCTAACCTCCAGAGTCCTAGCCTCGCCTCATTCAGACTCCTCTCACAAGAGTGATACGAGCTGAGCATCTGGCTGAGCTGGCTCACCCGCTGTTGAAGGACCAACTGCCGCAGGTGCCTCATGGGCTACGACTCGCAGGTTACTCCAAAACCCAACCCTCACAAAACAAATCGTGAAACTTCACACAGACTGTCAGAAAAACCTGCATCCTGCCTGCATACTGCACAGCCGAGATGCTCTTTGGGCTTCGACTGCTGCATCAACTCCCGCTTCCTTTCCTCCCTGGCTGCGGCGGCTGCATGGGCTCCAGTCAGCGCCCCGCTCCCCAGCTTTATGGTATCCCCCGCCGGGCCCCCAGGGCCCCCAGGGCCAGGGGCCCCGGCCCCGGGCTGTGCATCCCCTCGGGATGGGCCTTGGCCTTGACCGCCGCTGCCCTGGAGAGCATTCAGAAATTCGCTAACAGAGACGGTCGTGCCATCTCCAGCTCCATCTCCAAGGCCAGACAAGAGTTTCAATGTTCGAGGCTGATCGATTGAAAGCTGGAGCTGCTCTGCAAAAGCCGCCACGACATCTGCATCGACGGGAGGCAAGGAAGAGCCATCGCAGTTTCCCGCATTGGCGACGGCAGGCATCTGCATGCACTCAGACAAGGCCTCGGCAGGAGAAACACAAAGTTTCCGCAGCCGTTGTCGAAAACTCTTCATCACCTCCTCGTCGCTCAGATCCGATCCCAGCACGGTCTTCTTAAACATGTACTCGCTCTTCTCGAAAAGTCTGGTCTGCGAGGTGGGAGTGCAGCGAGCCGACCGAGCTTTGGTGGAGGAATCGAGTGTTTGCACCATCTGCTCACCTGTGCTTGGCGGCCGTGCGTCCGACTTCGCTGGTGATCTTGGTGCTCTCTCCGGCTCCGGTGTGGCTGCGGCTGCTGTGGCTGGAGCTTCCGGTTCGGCTGGTGACTGCGACGCGGCGTGCTGCGCGGCCTGCAGTGCACGCCGCAGCTGTGCTCTCTCCTCGCTCTGGGCCAAGGCGACCTTGCCCGCCTCCATGTCTTCCGGAGCCACACCAGCTTCCGCCCCTTCGTGGAGAGCAGCCCTGAGCGCGTGCACCTCGCCAGACTCCATCGCGTCTTTCAGCCTGCGAGCTGCCGTGGCCCGTCGCTGGAGTTCACGAAGCTTCTCCAAGGCTTCACTCTTCTCTGCGTCTGCTAGCCCCTCATGCTCTGCAGACTCCAACGCGGCCTGCAAGCGATCAAGGTCCGCGGATTGGCAAGCCTCCTTCAGCTCCTTTTTCGCAGCCTCTCTTGCAAGAAGGGTTTGCAGAAGATTCTGAGCATCTTCCAGAGCTTGCCCTGTGAAGCCTGTTCTGCTTGCGAAGTCAATGGCTCGCCTCAGCTCCTCTGCGTCCTCCGCTGCAATCGCTGCTTGCAGCTGCACCTTTGCAGCCTCCTCATCCGCCCTCTGGCGGGCAGTCGCCATCAGTGATGCATCAGCCTCGTTGCCATCTCCCCCCAAGCCTGTCTCCTGACCGGCCTTCAAAGCGGCTTCCAACACCTCCAATCGGCCACCCTCGGCTTCGTCTGACAGGGCCTTGCGCAGGCTTTGCCGTGCCCGTGCACGTGCTTCGGCTTGCGCGAGCGCTCGACGGCAGGCCTCCATCTCGGCTTCCTCCAACTTCGCCAGCTCACCTCGCCGCAGAGCCTCACGCAGACGCTCGACGTCGTCGGAGGCCACGGCGGATTCCAGAAGACTTCGAGCTGCAGCTTTGGCCTCCTCCTCCGCCAAAACCTTCGTGGCCTCTTCCAGCTCGTGACCATCCAGTCCTGCCTTGTGTGCGGCATCAATGGCCGCTCGAAGGCTGGAAACATCGCGGGACTTGCAAGCCTCCGCCAACATCTCTGTGGCATGGTCTTTCCTCGCCTGCTCTAACATCGCCTGTCGTTCTAGCTCTCGCTGCCTCTCTGCCTCTTGCTGCTGCTTCCTCGATTCAGCCTCCTCCAGTTCAGCCAGCTTCTCCATGGCAGCAGTCATACTGTCGGCTGGAAGACCAGCAGCCTGCCCTTGGCGTATAGCTGCACGCAGCTCAGCCATGTCACCGGACGTCACTGCATTCTGCAAGCTTTGCATTGCATTCGACTGCTGCTCACGACGGCGCAACAACTCCCGAGCATCGTCGAGAAGGAGAGCACTGACGCCAGCCAGCTCAGCTCGCTTCAGGGCTTCTCGCAGATCTTCGATTGTTCCTTGCCTGCAGAGACGACAAAGCACGAGAGTCACAAGAGTGCTGAGAGACGGAGAGCGACGCAGAGCGAGCGAGCGAGACTAGCCATGGGCGCCTCATCGCCTCTTCCAGTGCTTTGCTCGCCTCTTCTCTCCTCTGCAACTCTTCCAATCGCCGCATGGACGGTGCCAACTCGTCCGCCCGGAGCCCCGCGCTGCGACCCGCTTCTAAGGCCGCCTCTGGGCATACATGCTACATGCGCGATACAAACATGCTCTCATGCAAACCTCGCCACTGCCTGTAGGTGCGGAATGCTATCGCCAGCTTCTGCATCCAGCAACGCCTTCCTGGCGGCCTGCTTTGCCTGCGCAGGGTCACGTCTGAGAGATGACAAGCGGACAACTGGCCCTCGCCGCGCCGCCTCTTCCTCTGCCAGGACCCGACGAGCTTCTTCCAAGTCTTCACTTAAGCCAGCAGCTTCGCCCTTGCTTATTGCGGCCCTGCAACAGGATTCTATACAAAATCTTTCAGTGGCATGGCTACTCAAGTACACCAGTAGCAGTAGCACCGCTTAAGACACCAGACGTGAAGAACGATGGCCTCAGAGCTTCGACATTTCGAGAAGCGAGTGCTTCGCGAAGCTTCTTTTTCGCCAGCTCCTGCCATGTACGGGACAGGAGTTTCCGATTACCCGCACATAATGCAAACATGCAAAACAGCAGAATCTCTAGCGCTCGTTGTTGCTTCGGGGCTCCTTTGGATTTGCCCGAATATCAAGAACTTCTCAAGGGTCATGGAAACAACAAGGATCTGCTACTCTTCTAAGGAGTCATGCAAAGACTTACTGTAACTCCACCTTGCCTTGTTCTCCAGCTCGCGTAGCATGTCTTTGGCTGGGCGTATTTCCTCAGCAGTCAAGCCGGTTCGTTCTGCCGTCGCGATGGCTCCTCGCAACTGCCCAATGTCTTTGGCCTTAATGGCAGCTTGCAGCCTGGTGCGTGCTTTGGCTTTGGCATCTTCTGCCCCAAGTGCGGCCCGTGCAGCCTCGAGCTCTTTGGCTGGCAACCCCGCCGCCTCACCCTGGCGCAGAGCCTCCTGGAGGGCCTCTCTGTTTCGGGTCACGAGGGCTTTTTGCAAAGCCTGCCGTGCAGACGCACAGCGTTCCTCCTCAGCCAAGGCTTGCTTCGCCTCCTCGAGCTCAGGCCCAAAAAGGCCCGCCCGCTCGCCCGCAATCAGGGCATTCCGTAATTCCTCCGCGTTTCGAGAAGCCACCGCTTGCCTCAACAAGCGCCGGGCGGCATCCTTTCCATCGAGGCGTTGCAGGACGGCCTCGGCCTCTGAAATCTCGTGCGCACGCACTCCTGCAGCACGCGCTTCCTCTATCGCTGCCCTAAGCGCATCTGCATCACCGGATGTGCAAGCAGCACGAAGTGCTTGCGATGCCGCCTCTTGTCGCTCGACTTCTTCCAGAGTCTTCCTTGCTGCTTCGACGAACTGCGGATCCTCCGCTTCGAGTCCTGCTGCTTCTGCACCATCCAAGGCCACGCGCAAGGCCTGGCGATCTCTGCTGGCAACTGCATCTTGCAAGCGCCGCCTTGCGACGAGCTTCCCACTTTCTCTGCTCAATGCCTGCCTCGCAGGCTGAATTTCGTCTTCCGAGAGCCCTGCAGACTCTGCCTCCTCCAAGGCTGCGCGCAGCTCTGCTATGTCGCCAGACTTCACAGCTTCCTGCAAGCGCGTCCGGGCTGCAAGCTGCTTCTCCGCAAGGTTCAAGGCACTCTGCGCTGCCGCCAGCTCGGAAGCCGCAAGTTTGGCAGATTTCCCCTCTGCCAGGGCTGCACGCAGTTCGGAAGCTTCACCGCTCTGCTCTGCTTGACGCAGCTGCTCTCTGGCCCTTTGCTTTCGCAGCTCCTCCTCCAGGCAGGCTCTGGCTGCTGCCAGCTCCTCCTCCGAAATCCCCGCAGCCTGTGCTCTGACCATGGCTTCTTGCAGTAGGCGAGGGTCCCGCGCAGTAACGGCTTCTTGCAGCTCCCGTCTTGCTCTGGCCAGTGCCTCCAACTTCGCCAGCGCAGCACGACCTTGCGATATTTCTGCATCTGGAAGTCCCGCAGTTTCCGCCTCGACGATGGCTGCCTGCAAACGCGAAGTGTCACTGCCTGCGATGGCTGCATTCAGAGCTTCTCTCGCCGCAGTCTTGCGGTTTTCCTGGCCCAAGAGCTGGCGTGCAGGCATCAGCTCATCTGCAGACAGACCTGCTGCTTCACCGACATCCAAGGCCGAGCGAAGCTGCGCAGGATCTTTCGTAGCAATGGCATCTGCGAGCTCTTTGCGTGCCAATGATTTGCGCTCCAAGCCTGCGAGCATTATCCTTGCAGGTTGCATTTCTTCTTCTGCAAGGAGCCCGTTGCCGAATTCAAGCGCATCTTGCAACTTCACAGCATCCTGACTTTCCATTGCTGCTCTCAGCTTTGCCTGTGCTTCACTCTTTCGCATCACATCTTCCAACCTCGGCCGTGACGTGAGGGCTGGCAAAATGGCAAGAGATGATGGTGACAGATGCTGTCAACAAAATTTGGCCAAGGGACACCCTTTGGGCATCTTGGACAAGGGAGTCATTGGCACCGTTCTGTCGACCGAACTCAATGGCACGCTGCAGCATTGCAGGATCCCTGCAGATGGAATACACTTACACCGTCGCGAAGCAAGGGATGCGCTCACTATCGAGGCTCGGTTGAAGACCAAGAGGGAAACAAAACAGCATGACTTTCTATTTTGGAAAGGCCCAGCCTTGTGCTGATGGCATCTCTCAGGCCCTGGTCCGCAGCCTTCCTGTGTCCCAGTGCCTGCGAAGCGCACACCCGTCAGAAGCAGGGCATCGCCAAAGGCGTGGAGAAATGCCAAGTGCGCGGCGGCGAGGAGATCTCTGGCTCGCGCAATCTCGCAGGCATCGACGCCGGCCCTCTGTGCCAACGAAATTGCCTGTGTACGGTTGCCACTGGCATTCAAAATCTTGCAGAGTCAGCCCTGCCTCTTGCAAGCGGGCTTCGTCACCAGCATCCATTGCTTCCTGCAGTGCTCCCTTTGCTCGAGCCTCGCACCAGCTTAAGAGCTGATTGCTCCGGCTCACACACAAGATCAGGCGATAAGTACCAGCATGGAAAGATGTCTTTGCAGATCTTCGAAGCCTTCCGCTCTTCTTCGGCCAAGATCTGACGTGCAGGGGCGAGCTCCTGAAGGTTTCAGCTCTGGAAGTCCCTGCTTGCAGCTTGCATCCTGCAAGCATCCCCACGTCCTCCTCGGGCAAGCTGGCTGCCTCTCCATCCTTGCTACGGCACGGGATGTCTCACACAATGCCAGCCTGGTGCGCAGACGAAGATTGCTCCCAGATCGATCTTCCTCTACACTCTCCCCAGCTGTCCGGATGGCTGACACATGTAGTGGATCGGAGTAATGTCCGCACATGCAACGGCACCAAGTGCCGGGCTTCTATAGCTTCTTTAAGGTGCTCCACATCGCGACCTGCACGCGATTAAAGAGCGTTCCCATCAGAGGATTGAGGAGAAGACTGAGGCGACAGCTCCGCATAGCCTCTTGTAGGCGCTGTCTAACTTGATCCCTCCACTCCTGCGAATTGTCAGCCGTCATCTGTCTCTGCCTTGAAAGTCTTCGAGCCTCCCGGGCCAGCGCTTTCCGTGCTTCTGCCAAGCTTGCCTGCCCCAGGAGGCGCCGCGAAAGCAAAACGAAGCCGTTTCGAAGCGGTCGCGGAATCGTCGCGGAAGCGTCGCGTCTTCGCCTCGCCGAGGCCCGCCGACTGGGCATCCTCGAGCGCCCGCCGGAGCCTCGCAGAGCTCCGCGGCATCTCCAAGGCATCTTCGAGCCTTGGAGTCAGAACAGAAAACAGAGGGCAGAGAGGGTCAGCGGGCTTGGGCAGCGGCTCATCCTGCGCGGCTTCCTTCTCCTCTAGATCTTGCAGCTTGGACCGTGCTGCCTCGTGAAACATGAGATTTTTGGCTCCCGCATCATAAGGCCAAAAGTGTTGCTGGGAACAGACGCACCCGGCTCGCCTCGAGCTCCTCCGGCGCGATGCCGACCTTCTCGGCATCGTGCAGCGCTTTCCGGAGGTGCGCCTGTGACGCAAAGCTTGCATACTCTTGCCCGCGCACTGCCTCGCACTGCTCACACCTGCCAGGACCCAGGGCCCCTACAGCATTGCCTTCTGCTATGGCACCGGACAGAGCCGTGGCCTTCACAACGTGAAGCGATCAGAGGCAGGTTGAGGCTTTCTTGACTTTCAACCGTCATGACCACACCTCGGGCAGGTGTCCTTGCCGAGACGGTACATCAAGCATGAGAAACTGGAAGCTGAAAGCGCAAGGGGTCCTCCCCCTAGACCTGCACCCACCACGGTCAGTGCAGCTGCCTCGCCACTTTGCGCTTCACAAGCTTTTCGACAAATGGGAACTGTGCTGGACTATGCATCACACGAGCCAGAGAAGCTGCAATTGAAGCGCGCGCCTGCTTGTGCAGTGCCGAGGCCTTCTTTCTATCTCTGCGTGCGCGTCCTTAGCGCTTGCGCCGCACGCTCTCTCAACCCCCTCTCAGAGAGCTCTGAGTTGGAGGCGCTCCTCCTCAGTGGCCGTGGCCTCTGCGGCCGCCTCAGGAGAGTGCGAGCTGCTGCGAGCAGAATGAATGCCGGCGCTCTCTGGCTGCCCCAGCAGGCTGCCCCCGGGCGCCCGAGCTTGCAAGTTGTGGAGGCCCCTCGTGAACTCCCAACAGGAAACTCGTCCGTCCCCTTTCAGATCGAAGGCCTCCAGGGCAAGAAAGCATTTCGTTCGTAGGTTTGACTGCAGTAGGACTTTGGTGCCTTGAACACGGCAGATGTGACTTCGGGAGTGGCATCGAAGCCCAGGCTTGTAAGAGCGCCCTCGCAGGTTCCAGCCAAATCGAGCAAACACAGTCCGGCCGACAGTGCATTCCTAGCTTTCTCTCTCAAGGCCTGGAACTCCTCTTCATCGAGACCACCGCATTTCTTGAGGTCCCACTGCTTGAAAGCGTTTCGCAGGTCAATCTGCAGCCAAACGAGATCAGAACTCGCAACGAGACGTCTTCGTTGGCCTCCTTTTCGAAGATGACATCAGCGATTCGTGCTGCCGACCGCCGCAGGCCACTCTCGGAAGAGTCTGTCAGCTTGTCCTGCAACCATCTGATCAGAAGCTCCGTCTCGGCCTGTGGAGTGGCAGTCCTTGCTGGCATGGGCCGCGCCGCCTGCCACGGAGCTAAGTGGCAGGTCGCGGCACAGGCTGGCTTTCGCTAGCCTGCTTTGCCGCCGACGTGAGAGGGACGGCGCCCCGCTGCAGCAGTTTTCCTTGGGCCCGAGCTCAAGGACTCAATGCGTTTTTTCTGCCTCGTGTCAAGGCTTTCAAGGCGCGATGTTGGTCTGGCGGTCTCATCGCTGCAAACAAACTCGATGAACTCGGCCTCGGTAGCGGCCCCTCCCCCCTGGAACGGCAACGCCACCAACGGCAAAGTTCTTCAACCAAGTTCGTGCTGCGGCACGCAGGTCAGGCGACCGCTGTGGAGCACCTGCAAAAGGTGGGAAAATGCGAGATGTCTGGATTGGGCCCCCGAACCGACCTCGAAGGGAGCGAAGGCGGCTTTGAGCTGCTTCTCGGACACCCGCATACCCAAGCGCTCGGAGGCGCGTTTGAATTGCGGATAGCTCACGGACCCCGCCTGCAAAGTCGCGTGAACTTCTCGCCTCTCTTGGCGTTTTAAAGTCCCTCGACTGAGGAAGAGGCCGAATCTGGACCCACGGCATCGAAGGCATCTTGCATGACTGCTCTGTTTGCACGAGCATCGTGCCGAGCCCGCTTGGCCGCATGGAGCTTGACCTCTCACGGCAGCACGGATGGAACATGGTAGCAAGGTGTTCAGCACAGGGTCTGGCTGCAATGTCTGCGCGCAGCTTCTCATCACGCACCTTGGAAGCGAAGCACAGTTTCCAAAGCCTGGCGAAGTCTCCTATCATCAGCCCAGCCAGCCCAGCCCAAGGCTGCCACGGCCACGGATGGCCCGGATCCCATCGCTTAAGGCATGATTGACACTTCTGCCCTACGAGCTTGCCTATCATAGGTTGCACATGAGCATCCCGGGTACGCACATGCCTGGTGCAAGGTACCAGAGTCATTCTTCGAATCAACATGTGGCCTACCTCGCCTAGCCTTATCAATACCAGTGCGGTTGTTCTCCGTCATGTTAAATATCACATACCAATAACAACACTGAATCATTGAGCAGACATGCGTCAACACGGGCCTTGCAGTTCTGTGCCAACACAGGCCATGCCAAAAGCCGCAGGGTTGATCTTCTTTTGATGGCAAAAGCACGGCGGTATCGAAAATAGAGGAACTGAATCTAAGAGAGCTCCGACGGAGGCTCGCAGGGCTGAGCGTAAAGGTCTTCCTGAAAGCCGGTGAGAGCGCTTCCCTCGTCTTGATCGGCCCGGACTGCATCCTCCAGTGCTGTCCACCGGGATTTCCAGCCGATGCGGCCCCAGCAACGCAGTGCCAAGTACGCCACGAGAACTGGGAGGGGCATCAAGAACACTAATTGAGTGTAGGAGCCGTACAATATGGCCAGCCCGATCAGCGATAAGGTGCTCAACAGCAAACCCAGAATCACGCAGTTGAAGAGATCATACCAGAATACACCACTGCCGTCGAATTCCGAATCGTAGACGTGAGCAAACAACCACCTGTACGAGAGGGTTGACGCAGCAAAGTACACGGCACAAGCCGGTAGGATGGCAGGGGCAATGAAAGAGTAGGTAATGCCAATCACCAGAACGATGGCAATGCTCGATGCCTCATATCCGAAGGCACAGTGGATCTTCGTGCCTGATCCGGAGAGCCCACAGAACCCAAAGCAAATATCCGGCCTCAGCAGCAGAAGAGGAACACCCACGCAGGCTCTGGCCAAGACAAACGACAGGAAGTAAACATTGGCCTTTGGAAGAGAGCGAGCTAAAATGTCCAGTACCTGTGAGGGTTGATCCAAGATCTTCGTCAGTGAGTCCCACAGCGACCCTGACAGCACGGTAACGTACAGCGAGGCCAGCTGGTAGTTGAAACAGCGATTCAGCACCTGAAAAGAACATTCACGAGGCTTTGGAGGGGACCTGTTGGCCTGTTTCTACCCCAAACAAAGATGCAAAAGGTTGCTCAGGGTCCTGCAGAGCGCCACCCGCTCCACGCCTGATTTCGTCTTATGGCCTTCATAACTCCGTGCCATTGCTGCAAAGAAGTAAGGCAGCAGGGCTTGCAGCCCCATGAGCGCAAGAACTGGCAAGTAGCTCGTCATGAGGGCGTAGAGCGCAGGGGACCAAGCTTTCAATTCAGAAACGGCAGGGAACCACTGGGAAAGTGACTCAACATTCGCCCAGGCCTGAATCAAAGTTACAGGCACTGACCAGAACAGGACGCACACCACCGTGGCTGCCAACCCGATTTTCTGATGAAGTTCTGTCATGCCACGTGGCTTCAGAACATTCGACCATATCAAATCTCGTGGCTCTGGAGCTTCGCGCACCTGCCAACCTGAAGTGTGGCTTAGCACTACCTGTTGTGCTTCTGCACATCGCTCTGCCGAGCGGAGTGTCACAAAGGCGGTGGCTGGTCCGGTGTTGACTTGGATAAGATGCGCGGCTGCTCGGGCTGAGGGGTGAAGGTCCGGCTCGTCATGGCCAAGGCAAACACAGCTATAGACACAAGCAGGTCCATAGAGCTTCTCAAAGAAGGCGGTGACTCCTTGCTCCGACCATGAGGCTGAAGGCACATCCTCGACCATCAGGGTCCGGCGGCTCTGAGCAATCGCAGGGCCACAGGCTCCAGATACAGCTTTCACGAAGTGCTGTCTCTTGATGCCTCAGATGAAAGACAATCTGCTAGCGAGCCGGAAGCCAAATGGACAGGCACTCAATTCCGTGCCTAATTAGGGCTCGCAGCACACCTTCAGCCTGGGCACTCACAAATGCATGCCATTCACGAAGAATCAGGTAGCCAAACGTCAAGGTCAGCATGTAGGCGGCCAAAATCACGCACCAGAAACGTGTGGATCCACCCAACTTGAGGTTCGAAAGGCTCATAGCGTTGAAGCCGCTGGCCTGCCCGGGACCTGTGGCATACATCGGCAGGAGCACGCAGGACAAGGCCGTGCCGAGCAAGCTGAATTTGAGACCAAGCTGGCAGAAACGAATCAGGATGGTGGCATCAGGCTCTAAATCCTCAGCATACTGCAATACATTGTGATACACGAGAACATAATATAACATACTATACCATACTATACTACCAATACAAATACCATAATGAATCATCTACTTGTTTATCCCATAATGTATCTATGATATACCAGACAGAAATCCACGGGCTGATGGCGCTGTTCCCAAACCTTCCGTGCCCAGGCAGTGAATCCGCCAGACAAAAAGCGAGGGAAGCGGGAGCAAATAAACCCGATGCGCTCCGGTGGCGGCAGCTTTGGTGCCAAGAGCTGACGTGTGCCTTCCCTTCTCAGGAAGAGCTCGAAAGCGCCTGAGCTTATCATCTGTCACCGTGCTCGTGGCACTCTCTGAGTCTTTCACATAGCCAAACAAAAACACAAGATTCTCAGAGCAAAGAATTTGAGTTCACGAAAGACCATATGCCATATGCTGATGCGCAGTCTTTTCATCGTCCTTAAACATAAGCAGTCTCCGAAGGCACCGAGGAAGACCAGCAGAAGGAGCGCGTTGGTGAGGATGGAGAACTTCACCGCTTCAAGGCTGCTGTCATCGGCCCGTGGAGGTGGCATTTTTCGATACGAAACGAGTGACTAGGACCCTCAACCCTAAACCCTTTTCTGGCTGCCGGATACGAAACCGGTGACGAGGACCCAGGGCCTTGGGTAGATTCTATTTGTTCTTGTCGGGTTGCATTGTTTCATAAATCTTAGTGTGTTAAGCATACGTCATCCGTAGAAATACTGCGGCAGCTGTACACGAAGGCAAGCCGTGCCAGTGCGGTCGAATCTTCTTGCCTTGATGCCATCAACAACTGGTTCCGGGATTGTATACAAATGGGCGCTTGTCAAAATCAGGGTCCCTTGCTGGGTCCCTATTGCAATACAGATTTAGGGTACCCAAAAAGGTACCTTGATTTTGACAGCTACCCAAATGGACAACACATGCCTGCCATCACGGAGTGCGACTGGCAAGCTCAGGAATCCCTCTGACGACGAAGAAAAAAGCTGAACCGATAGAAGTATCCCAAGCCAGCCCAAACCCATCTCTTGTTAACTGACTCCTGACTCTCGACCACATGTTCAGGTCAGAACGGGCAGAACGAGTCGCTCGGAACGGATGCAAGTTCTCAGCATTCGCTTTTTGCTTTTTCTGCTGCAGGGCGGGCCAAAGCGGCCACCAGCGGCTCCTACTCCACGGTGCAAGAAAGGAGCCTTTCGACAGGTGCAGTCTCTTTCCTGTTTCGCCCGTGCGGCTTGAAGCAAATCAGCAAACAGCGGCAGCCATTGCATCATGCCGAACTTTTTGCACCTATATCTTCAAAGTAACGAGTGATGCTGACTGAACGTTGCGGTTCATTAGCTCCACAGACGCGGCGAGCCAGTCATCTAGACAGCAGACCTTTGGCAAGCTACCTCTTTGAACGCGAGCCTGGCAGCTGATACTGAACTTGCTACAACACTTCCTTGCTGGGAAAATTCGAGCTACGAGGATGAATGCAGCACTCACTAGATCTCATCCAGTGCGGTCTGCGGGAAGGTACGAGCAGCCACCTTGTAGGCTGCTAGGAGAACTCACACAGCAGCCAACCCTCTAAGACTCTACACAGAAGCAGAATCTGCTCTTTCTAAGGCTCGCCACCGTGCCCCAGTACCTCGCAACGGCTGCGAGCGTCACGCTCTGTAGCTCAGGATTTATGCCGCAACTCGCGGATGCAGATGTCTGGGTCCAAGCTGCTTCTCCACCTTGCCCTCTGCATCGACCAGGATAGCCCACCGAGAAGCGGACACCTCAGACCCTCATCAAGCTCACAGGAGCAGACACGAGAAACGCATGTCTGCCAAGCTGCACCTAGGGCCGAAGAGAGTGACAAAGCCTCGCAAAGCAGTGGGAAAGTGAACCTTGGCTCGGCATGTGGTCTCGACGGCTCCACTCCCGAGTTTACTCAGACAAACAGAGGCTGCAGACGAAAACTTTGTGGCAAAGGCCTGGTTCGCGCTTTGGGAATCGCCCGAGCCTCCGCACAACATGCTCAGCGCGGACACCCAGGCATGTTACAGGCGACTGGCGAAAACGGCGACCAAAACTTGACGCACAGCAGCTGCCATGTCCACGGCGTGGCGCGTCCAGAAGCTGTAGGAGGGCTTAGGCGATTCTGCTTCTATGTTTATTATCGGGGCACCAAACGTGGATACTGCAGGTGCGCGCAGACCATTCACCGTGCGTCGCTTCGGAGTGGTTGGCACTGCAGGAAGCCACAGAACTGGGTCAAACTGAATGGGCATCTTTGGGTTATCGTATGCAACTCAATTGCAGTGCTGGTTTGGAGGCAGTGCCACCATGCCACATGGACCTAGGCACATCAAGAGGTGCAAACGAAAGTAGTGATGCCGGAACTGAACTTCAGGCTCGCAGTTTCTAACAGAAGAACCTTGCACCATGTGCACTCCCAGAGCACTATGCGCAAGACTTTCTAATACATCAGGTCGTGAAGTGCACCCACCTACAGGAACCCTTGAAGCCAGCATCACGTGCAAGTTGCCTAAGCGCATCTTGGTTGGAAGAAACTGCTTCAGACCGAGATTCGACAGAAGCCGCGTTCTCTAACCCACGGACACGGTGACGCACTGCGACGCAATACTTGCTTGGCTCGTCGGCAAAGTCTGGCATCGTGGGACGTCCGGCCCCCGTCAACTGGGGGATGAGTTCCAAGACTGAGATCACGAGTCTTCATGACTTGACTGGGTTAAAGCCACGCGAATATGAGGCAGGCCTCAATGTGAGTTCGTCACTGCGAGGCCGTTCACGGTCAAGCATAACGGTAAACATGTTGAGCTTTTTCTCGTAATTTTTGGAGATTACATTACGCGAGTAAATTCGTCAGGCAGTACATGGCTCGAACGTGCCGAATGCCAACCAGCATGGCCGCGTTTTCGACTCAACGTCCTGATCCTGCCATTTTTCAAAAAGGGCCAAAACAGATTAGGGCGCATACATGCGCTTGTGCATGGTAGCATGGCGGCGACTCCGAAAGTAGCATGTTGCGGGCCGGATCGTGCACGGCAGGGATCGCGAGCTGCGCCATAAGCTCGACTGCTTCCCACTCTGAAAGAGCCCGCGCCTCCCATAATGTTGATGTTCTTCTCAGCGTACTTATCAAGCAAGGATTGGAAACCTTGCCCCTCAGCCGTTCAGCCCGGAGTGTCTGCCTGCAAGGTGAATTTCGACAAGGTCTGCGAGTGTCGAAATTATGTGGGGTGTCTGGGCCCACCTTCGGATAGAACCAGATCAAGGTCTTCTTCCCTGAGTCCTTGAGGGTCTTAAGCGACACCTGCAATGGCAAGACGGAAAGGCGACGTGGTATAACGTGGCATAGACAGTGAGTCAGCAACATCTCTGGCCTCGTTTCCAAGGTGGTCGCGAAGACTGAAGTCCGGAATCGCGTCGCCGGTGTTCGGCATGCCGTCTTAACGCAAGGTGATATGCACAATGCACGACAGCTCCCGAGTTCCCTCTGACTGAAACCTGCTGGCATGCATTGCCTTGACCTTGACAACCTTCGCTGATTCGAGCAGGACAGGATCAAGCAAAGGCTCCGGGAGTGGTAGCCAGCAACAGCTGGACGGCGGAGACTCTTTTCTGCATGCTGTGCAGGTACGAAGGTCAGGTGTCGCCGCCGGTCTTCCCCAAGAGCTGACGCCTGAGCCCGGCAATGGCATGCGAAGAGGCCAGCTCTTGGCTGATGCGACAGGCCGAGATGCCGAGAAAAAACCCGGCAACGGCTTTCCACCTTGGCTTTGCTTCGTGCAGGCATGTCCAGGGGCGGCCACACAATTTGTCAGAGACATCTTATCATCCTCCAACTTGTGTTCAGACTGGCTGCCAGAGCCTTTCCGGAACTTGAGACCGTCGCGATCTTCGCGACGTTTCTGGTCGTAGATGGAGCCAATGCGCAGCCAGTCTTCACAAGGGCCTCAGGCAGTCTTCGCATGTGACAAGTCTTGAGCTTAGGGCGGCCGAGGCTGTGACCAGGAGAAGGCTTTTTGCGCGACCTCTCGCCAGCCCAGCCTTTATCAAGGTGCCGGACGGTCGTTTCACATGTGAGGAAGGCATGCAAGGCTCGCCTAGACCAGTGCGCGACATGTTTGGCTGAAGACCCTCGACGACAGCCAGTAGCCTGCACACATCGCACTGGTGACTGGCACAGCGAATTTATGACTTTTCTGCCAAGCTGCGTGCTGCTGGGCCTTTTGACTGAAGGGTCGGCGCCCCAAGATCGCATGATCTTTCCTGCGTCAGGACTGGCAACCTCCGGTGCTCTTTGCCCGTGCACCCGCGGCCCTGTCCTGCGACACCACGCTGCACTGCCTCCAACCCGGCACCCTGCTCTACAGAGGGTGCTATGGTAGCCACGTCGTCGTCACTTGAAACTTCACCTTAGATCAAGCTATATCAAGCCCGAATATGCATGGGCTCCCTTGCCACACTCGTGGTGCTGCAGCTCGGCTCTTTAGGCAAGAGCTGGCTTTAGTGCAGTATGCTACCATGCAGGTGCACTTACAAGGGTGCCACATGCATGTCCCAAAACGACTCCGAGATGCGCGGCTCACTCTCGACATCCCAGCCATCTGCGCATCGCTCATCCAGATCCCCTGCCAACCTATCCCAATAGGCCGCATCTGTGTACCTGATGGCTGAGCATGCCTGCGCTGGCTTGAAGTCTGCTGCTATACATGTTGTCACCTGGACTTTCAAATGCAGACAAACGGCCACACCAAACCAGATGCGTCCTGTTTGTCCCAGATGTGCTCCACTGTGTCCTGTGATTCAAGCTGCGGCTGAAATATGCGTCGAAGTGACTGGTTTGGCCCATCCTCGTAGAGGTATCCTGCTGCTGAGTCAAGCCGGTCACTCCGCTCGTAGTGGGGTGCCTTTGCCAAACATCAGAACAGGGGCGACACCAAGAACATTTTTGGGGTGTGTTCTCTACCACGTTACTTTCGGGAGCCTGTAATGTGAACATTACGTCCTTGGCAGTAACCCATATGCAGGCCGCACGAGACATGTAACGGAGAAGCAAAACGAAGCTGTAACGGAGCTGTGCCGGAGCTGTGGGGGGACCAGCCAGACCTCCAGGAGCCAAAGGCAGGCATTCCGCGAAGTACATTTTTCCATGGAGAACACGGACTTGGAGAGTTGAGAGCTCCAGCGAGACATGCTGTCAGGTTCTGATCGTTGGCTCCAGGAGGGTGCAAATGAACCATGCAGAAGGTTCGGATCTGCTGCCAGATTTCGCGCACTACAGCGCACTACACTTGTACTCAACCACCAGGAGACACCAGGACTCCCACAACGACGAAAAGCGCACCGCCAGGAGGCCACCAAGAGACCAGACGACCAGCAGGAGAACACAAGAAATCACAACGATACCAGGAGACCCAGAGGACAAAGAGACCACCAGGAATCCACGAGACCACCAGGACACCATCCTGAGTTGAACACCAAAAGATCATCAGAAGACCTTCCACGACGAGCACTGCGACCGGTGTAACAGCATGGACTCTTTCAGCATACCATAATTGACAAAAAGGTCCTGGCAAGTCTAGAGCACACCCCCAATGCCCAAGAGAACACCGAGGCCCGGCATAACCCGGCCTTCTCTATCGGCTCATCGAAATGATCGTCATCGTCTAGCGGCCGTGGGACGTGACGTCCTGCTGTACAGAATGATTGCCCGAGTTCAGACAGAGTGCTGTTACGTTTCCGCGCACGGTTCCAGTCCTTCAATATCCTGAGAGCCATCGCGGCTGCCTCGAATTTACACTGCCCGACTCCAGAAGACTCTCGCGTGTGTAGTGCAGGGAATGTCTTGGCATGCGGTTCTTAGCTGCCCTAGCTTGCAGCAGGCTGCTGTCGTCATCGTGCGCGGCACACCTCGGTCATGTGCGGAGGGGCTGTACCTAACTCTCTCCTTTCAAGCTCGCAAGTGCCCGGCATCATACGAGGGCGGAGCTTCGTGGCTTTTTTGCCAGGCCTTGGGTGCAAGTTTCTTCCGACCGTGCTGGCCGCAGAACGGTTCTGTCCAAGCCGGATTGGACCTCCAAAATCCTGAGCTGGACACCTCGGTTTCGGTGGCGGCGGCTGCTTGAGCTTCTGAGCGTCCTCTTGGCGGGCAAGTAGATGCGATACCTTTGATATTATGATATGTTTGCCTACCGGGAAAAGCGACCAAGAGGAATTGTGAAAGAAGAGTGCCTCCTCGGCCTTGTCAGCCTCTCTCTCGGTCGCCGGTTGCCTGGGCCTTTGTGGCCGTGGCGGCCCCGTTTTACCTCACAGCAAGGTGCTTCAGGCTTTGGAAAGTCGCCAAAACTTTGCATCTCCTTCGGCCCGAGCTGAGCCGGCGTTCCCGGCTGAGTGCAAAGATGGCCGTGGCGAAGGAGGCAGTCGAAGGCACGCTATGGCTTTGGGACTCCTTGGCCAATTGGATGCGACCGGAGGCGTTTTCAGAATTCGCGTGACGCGTCCTTGGGTTGCTGAGATGGCTCCGGCGCCTGCCCAGTCGAATGTGCATCACCCTTCAAGAACGCAGGGGCCATGAGCGGTTGCCTGCCAGGCCAGTGGAGGAGGAATAGCCGCAAAGTCTCGTGTGCTTCGCACGCGGCATGACGGGCCAATCCCGAGCCTGAAACGGAAGAAAGCCAGCCGCTACTTTCGTTGCAGTCCACACGCTGAGCCTCTTCACCACTGCAGCTGGCCTCTGAGCGTGTTTCGTCCGGACAGCGTGTGCGCAGCTCAGCAAAATGCCACAGCTGAAGCTGAAGCTCTGACAGTCTGCAGCTACGTATCTGGGACAGAATCGCGGAGCGGCTCGTGCCAACGTTTCCCTTGCCATGTTGGGAGCAGTTGCTGCACAAGAGCCCCGAGCTCCTAGAAAGGCCTTCGGGAGGGCAGGGGGCGGATGCAGCTCCCAGACATCCTTGGCTGAGAGCACAAGGGCAGCATGAAGCAAAGTTTGTCTCAGTGTCGTCACAAGTGCAGCTCGGGACTCGGTCTGCTTGCTTTGGGCGGGGGCTTGGGAGATGAGGCACCGAGACGCACGAGGAACCTGAGACTTACAGAGCAATGCCGAGCGCATGTGCACCAGCTCAGAAGGTCGCTCTGTCATTGATTGGATAGACATTGTTCAATCCTTCAGCCCGTCACAGCTGCATCCACCAACACCTTCACGAAGATAGCAATCATGCGCAACTCATGCATCACCCCGGCTGGCCTCCTTCCAAGGAACACCATGATAGCCAGATATGATCTTGGCTGCAGCATCCTGGGTTGCCGGCATGATCTGCCTTATTCTCGCTGAAATTTGGTTTGCCCTTCGCCTGGCTGACCGCACGCGCCAAGCAGGTCAAGCCGCCAGCGGCTGCAGCACGAGCGGCGCCCTGGGTTGCAGGAGTGTGACGGCGAGTGCCACTCCAAACCGTCAGCTGAGCCAACGATATGCTTGCAGATCAACACGACATGTTATCTATGACAATGAGACCTGAAGGCTTGTCAAGCTCGAAGAAGGGGGCCTGCCGTCGCCGAAAATGGAAGCACGAGAAGAGGTCGCCCCTTCAGCCGGACTTTGTGCAGACCCGCTCAATGAATCCACCGTGGCACGTGTTTGGCTAACCGACACTGAAGAGCCGAGCCGTCAGCTCAACTGCTGGCTTGAAGAAAGCCCGGAGATCCGGCACATGCAGCTGCTCGGGGATTCCCTGGCCGGCACGAGGTTCAACGCCCGATGAAGCGCACCTTTGCTGGTCCTGTATGAGCAGGAGAGGAGCTTTGTTGCATTGGGCCATTCCACACGAGCTGCATCTGCAGGCTATGGCCCGTCCCGGGTCAAGATCAAACCTTTCTATAGATTTGTTTGGTGTACCCCTGCCCTACAAGAGGATGAGACTGGTCTGCGGCCTTGCTTCCGAATGCTTTTCCGGCCCGTTCTTCAACATGCATGACTCTTTCTTCGCTTAAAACTGTCAGCGATGCGGGCCAGACAGAACAGCAGGAGTTCGCGCTCACTTAGTTCTGACAGGTGCGGCCACAAACACCTTGCATGATCAGCGCAAGTGCTTTTGGCTGGCAGCTGTAGTGATGCACAGCACGGGGACTACAGGCAACAAGGCCAATGTGGAGGGGTAATGTTGCAGGAGCCAACACTTGGCTGCATAGCTGTTCCAGCTATGCTTGGCTTGCGAAACGGGCGAGAAGACTTCCAGTTGAAGTCCATTCCCGCATTTGCCCGCGAAGAGGGCGGGGGCGCTGCCGCAGAAAGACGTTTCACTGTACAGACTTAGATGTCGTGTCCTTGGAAGGATCCTCCCAAGGCTTCTGCCAGCACAGGCCGCTATCCTGTCAAAAGTATCGAAGGGGCGCTGGAATCAATTTTGACAGGCCGGCGGCAAAAACAGGCATCAAAAAACTTTGCCCGAGGCCTCCTTCTGGAGTCCGGCTCTACACTACTACTCTACACTCGACTTTCCTGGTCCTTGTCATTGTCTCGACAAACTCCTATACTCGTTTTCTCATTCACTTGCCCGGCGCTTTGTCCTGCATTCATGACTTCGCAGCTCCGACCCTGACTTCAGCAACACCGGCTGTCCTTGCCAATATGCACCAAGCCCACAGTGATATCGTCCACAACCGCACCACCCTCTTCGCGGATCCAGCCTCGCAAGAGACCCCCCCAATGCATGCTAAGCTTTGCGCTCTGGGGCCCACGGGGGCCCACTGTGCGCGCGACGATCCCAAGCTTCTTTGGCCAGCAGCCCTGCTGCTTGCTCGCTCTCTTCTGCTGGCCGCGTGCTGACGAGATCGACAGCCTGACACGAACATCAACGAATTGTTCTGCTCCTCCTGCAGCTCCCCTTCTCCCCTCCTCCCTGCTCCCCTCCTCCATTCCTCCTCAACGTCAACATCATGACGAACCACCGCCACCGTCTCATCCTCCCGCTCGCTCTGTTAGAGATTGCCCCAACCAAATGTAGCACCATGACTGGACTATGACCACTAGCACCGCCACCACCACAATCAGCAGCAGCAGCAGCAAAAAAAAAAAGGAAAAGAAACACATAATTGACCATCGATGGCCATCAACATAACCATGACGATGACGAAGTCGGCGGCAATGATGCTGATGGTTGACGACCATATTTGCGAGGGGTGATATTGACTTTTGTAGTGCAGCAGTCATACTGCCTCACGATTGCACATATGCGAGTAAGTACATCGTTTATCATCGGTTCATGGTATGGCCGACCGACCCATGGCATGAATGAATGCGCGGAAAACACACCGGCTGCTTCTATTTAGACTGCACCCTTGACTGCTGCGCCTCTTGTGCCGTTATGAACTCCCACACACCGTCGCTGCAGACAAGCAGTAGCTGCTCTGCCCCGGTCTGCAGCTCCACCCTCAGTTTACAATTTCGCAGCCTCCTACTCTCCTCATGCTCCATTCATACTCCGCTTCAGGAGAGTGCCGTGTGATCTCTGGCTCAGCGGTGACCCCACACTCTTCATGACCTGCACTTGCCAGATCGCAGGGTAGTATGCCAATGCCGGCATCGGCGAGCGGCGTCAGTCCGATTGCAGCTCAGGTGCCGATTATATCACCCAAACATCGCGACATATTGAGACCAGGATATCGAGAGTTTTTTGCCTGGGCTAGAAACTTCCTCCAGAAAACTGTCCACTCTCTGAATCTCCCGCGAATAAGGCGCATAAATTCGATGGTTTGCATAGCCATCAAAAACCTGGGATGATGACCACAGCATTTGATGACCACGGCATTTGGTGGGAGCGGACAAGAGAACACACAGCCGCCTTAGAGTAGTCGCCCCTCTGGATGCCAAGCGACGATCGTCCCACCCTTCTTTTCTATTCGCTCGCGTTCACCCTGACATCCACAGCCAAGAGCCAAACAGAACGGCATTTCACACAGCCGAGCAGAGCCTTGACATTCGGCTTGTGGTCTTTGGTCACGGACGTACCGATCCACTTGCCACCTGACCATGCTCGAACCCAGGACCCTCCACACAAAGCCATGTAGTGAAAGTCCAACATCCTGTACTAACAGGAGAGTCACATCCGCTTTCAGGGGCCTTTCTTGACCCCAAAGGCAGCAGTGCTGTCCGCCTTGCATGTATTGGTTCGTTGCAGTATCTCGCGCTCACCTAGACCTAGACTGCCACATCGCAACTCAGCGTAGCCACCACGTGAGCGATCGTCAGCTTCTCGTGCAAGTGATCCTTGGTTGCTGGTATGACGAAAACGTACAGTGCGCATGTGCATAATTATTCATCTGTGCTCGCAAAGGCTCGTCTGCAGCAGCAAACCCAAGGCTCCCACAAGTTCATACCCCTCCCTCAACAGCCTTTTCTGGCAAGTGGCGAGGAAGCAAACAGTTGCTGTGGTGCCGGACATCTGCGCACTTAAACGTTTGGTCTTATCTGCGGCAGTGACCTAGGTGCACCAACCGAACAGGCAAATAATGCAAGCATTACAGCAGTCTTGATTGAACCGTGTCCAGATGCATTGAAGGAGCAAGCTTCTGAACCTTCTTGAAGGAATCGACGAGACAAGAGCCGACTTCGGGTGATTTCGACCTAAGCGCACAGACGGCCATGAAGCATCTCCCCTGCAACTCGGGCGAACGCTAAATGATTCCGTGACGAGGAACATGTCGATGAAAAGCTAAGCAAAACCGCTGCTGCTGCTATGGGATGTGTGTATGTATGTATGTATATATATATATAGTATAAGATCTATCCATCCATCCGTCCATCCATCTATCTCTAGATGGGTATATGCATATTTGCCAGAAACAGGTTCATCTTCGCGCCAACAACAACACTGCCATTCTTGCCAGTAGCTGTTTAGCTGATTACTAAATACCCAGGAGCGGACGAAATGCCGTTAGAAACGAAACTCCAACTTCGACACGAGCAATTACCGAACACATGTCAGAATCACAACCCACACACCATTTCCCTCGCAAGTCCGGACCTCGGGTCCTTCAGGATAACTTTCGGTAGAAATTCCTGCGGCGAGTCATCCCAGCATCTCGTCTCCTTCATGCAAATTCCGGAGGCCTTCGCGAACTGGGAGATATCGTGGCCCTTCTGGCCATGACCATCAAAGACTGCAAAGATGGAGAAGGTGTCCTTCAGCCCGAGCGTGCACGAAGCACGCGCAAGTGTGGTGCATGTCGACCAGCTCTAGTCAGCCCGGTCCATCTTCACTAAACACCAGGAATCTTGGTTTGGACTCTCTGGCTTCAGACCTCAGGTCGACTTGTGGAGGCTGGGGGCTCCACCGGTGACCGGTGCGGATGTCAAAACTGAATCAAGCCAAGCAACCCTTTCGGCAGGTGAATGCAACGCCCTTTCCGGAAATGTCAATGTTGTCACCCAGCGCTAGGAGAGACCTTCCAGGAACAGCGAAGGACCCGCAGGCCGCAGACTCCAACGGGCCGTTGCTCCGTGCAGCCCAAGAACTTGTTTGAGAAGGATGCCATCCCCTGATCCTGGGTGCCAAATACACGCAGCACCCAAAACGAAAGCGATTGCTTGATCTGTGGACCCCGGCAGTGAGTGAGCCCATATAGGTTTTCGGGCCGCCACGGGCAAGGTCCATGTCATCGATAATGTCAATCTCGGCGCCGCTCGCTTGGTGCTGATGGTGCTTTCCGACTCGGGTTCCCCAATGAGGCTCATGCCACTGATTTGGCTTCGAGCTGCGCTATCAGCTCACCTCGCTTGCGGGACCGGGATAGACCACACAAGCCTCTGAGAGAAAGCATCAAACACGTCGGGCCGGCAGTCTGCTGAAATCGCAGCTGCGGATTTCTGCGCGTTCGCCTTGGCGGTGCGTGCGATTCACTGTGAGCTTGCAGCGGGATCTCGCAGCCTCATCGACGATCAGTCGCTTTCCCTCCTTTCCTGCCTGATCACGAGGCAGGGACTAAGGCTGTGCTGGAGATGACGCTATGAAAACGCCTAGCAGGTGCCTTCTTCTTGGCTCCTTTTTTGGGGGCAGCTCCGTTGGAGGCGCAGCAGCCCATCGTCCTTGCGCCGAAATCAATTGAAACTGTTTATCCGGAGTTCCACACACCAAACTTCAAGTGCCAGGCCAAGAGGTGCGGAGACTCTTTGGGCTAGACCTCTGCCTCCGCCTAATTCCCGTCTGGGCAGCGTCCCCTTCCCCCCGCTGAGCCACGACATCAGGCTGCGAGAGGAACGTGATCGCACGATACTTCTTTAGACTGGAACCACCACCGAAGGTAGTTCCCCCAAGCTTGCATGCCAGTTAGTGGAAGAGATGAAAGTACTCCTGAGACCCGTTGATCTCACCACACGATGCGGGCAACCACAACCCCGACGCAGCCCTTTGGATTCTGACATATTCTGGCCTTCTGGTTACAATTGTTTCACACTGATCTAGAACAATTCATTTTTCACACCCCTGCTGCCAGCGCCACGTCTCGGCCCCGGAGGATTGCGACCTGCTCTTTCGCCTCGCGAAGCTCCAGCACACACTGGGCATTGGAAGCTCACTCACCGCATCGGCCTCCTGCGGAAGGAGAGCTTCCACCGGGAGGATCTGGAATCCTGGAAGGATAACAGGGACACTTCAAGTGGTGGCTGCACGGGCTTGTTCAGAGTTAGAGCCTTTGTCGTGCGGAATCCAGGAGCCACCGCTGGCAGCGGTCGCCTGCCTCGTATGTGGAGTACACACTTTTAGACTTCAGGTGGCTTTCAGCTCACTCAGTCGCCAGCACATTGTCCAACTTGCCTTGCAGGGCCTTGCGACGGACTACACTTGGAGGTGCCTCATAGAAGTCAGACGAGCCTTACGGAGCCCTATTGTGACCATCGCGCACCTCGAGGTCCGAAGGTCCACCCAGCCCAGGCAGTCTGAAGGTAGCCCGGAAAGTCCCGTTCTGGGCAAGCAAAGAACGCGCATCGAGTGGGCACTGCTCAACTAGACGTGCCAAGTGACGGCATCGACGGCCTCATCCACCGGACCCATCGCCATGGAGATCCAAGATCCTCGAAGCTCCTGCTGCATCGAAGGATGCGACATCCTCCCGTCTCAAAGCAAAACCATCGGCACCTCTTGGTACACCGTCCAGTCTGCCCGAGGCCAGCCGTCAATATGAATCTCGACTCGCTGCATCGGCGTCGGCACCTACGCAAGCGAGCGCCTCGATCCGATCTGGAGAGCTGGATTCAACGAGCTCCCAGCCGCTTCTGCTTTCTCCTCTCGGGCCCTGAAACCGTACGATGTAACTCTGCGACACCCGAAGAGGTACTGTGCACCCTCTGTGAGAAGCCGCCGCAAAGGCGCGGGCGCGGGCGCGTGCGTGCCGGCGGGCGGCCCGTGCTCGAGGCCTGAGCCGCTTTTGCCTCGGAAAGGGCGGAGGCAGAGCCTGGGTTTTCTCACCGGCAGGGCTCACGAGGGCCAAGGGGCCGTTCTGCAGGCTGTCCAGAAGAGACGAAAACTTTATCCGACCTTGCAAGCGAAGCTCGTGCCCATTAAACATACCCTCAGGTACTGTTGCGGATATTAGACCCCAAACCCTGGGTCTAATATCCAAACCCTAGGGTCATGCAAAGGGTCATTTTAGACCTTCACGCCTTGGCCTATGATCAGGTCTCTGTTGGGGCTGTTGTGGCTCGACATTGCTTCCGTTTTTGCGTGCTTGTCCCCTGCCGGCTAGGCTCCTCCCCGGTCCCAGTTATCGTCTCTGGTTCTGCTTCTGTCCGTTTCGGTTCCTCTGGAAAGTCTCGGGTTCGTTGTTCTTTTCGGTTCCAAACCGGTTTCGGATCGGATGCACCCCGGTTCATTGTGGCGGTTGGGCTGTGGTTGTGTGGTGCTGGTTTCGGTTCGGATCTTGCTGCGGTCCAATTGAGTTGCGGGGGCCCACTTCCGAGGTCATCCGTTGCCGCCGCCCCTGCATAATGTCGCCTCCCAAATGTCCCACTTCGCCTTTCAGCACTCACACTCGGACAAGCCTTGGCGAGGTTCCCTGGTCCCACGACAGGCACATGTGGCCCAAGCCATCATACATTGACGACAGCAAACATTATCCGCGCTACGATCAACCTCAACCTGCATCCTGCAGCTATTCGCATCATCCTCAAACTGTGAACTCATCAACACAGAAATCACGGCATCCTCAGTCCAGTTGGCCCCACTGGCAAAATGCCATACATGCAGCAACACATGCACACAAATTCCCAATCCATTCATGCTCGTTGGACGCCCAAATGTCCAGACCGTTGCCACTTGCTGATGAGGGCTCGACAGCTTCATGCAGTTGCACATGCATTCAAATTCTCAAATTCCGTTCATGCGCGTTGTACGTCTAAGCGTCCAGACTGGTACGTTCCTCTGGTTGTAGGCTCGACAGCGATGCAAGGAAAAACGGCCCAGCATCGGCACTCCAGTCAGTAGACACCACAGGGCAGAGGCCCTTCACGCTGTATCGTATGCATCCAAATTCAATGCATCACCCAGATTGCTGCAGTCAGTTTGGTGTAAGCCGTGGTATGCAGAAAGCATAGCCCAAATTCCATGCATGCACAACGAAGGCTCTGTGCTTCCAGACTCGCGTTCAGTGGAGCATGTATTCGGCTGCCAGACATACATCAGTGCAGCATAACAGACTCCATCATCTCGGCCGGGCATCTCCCAAGAATACGTTTTGCGTCCGCGGTGTCAGCTATGGGACATACATCAGGGGCAGCATAACCAGAACAGCCCATCATTGGTCTCTCCGTGGGGAATCCAAGGAGACACACAATAATGAGTGGCATCAAAGCAGTCCCAGTGGTCAGAGCAGTCGTCTAGTCGTCGCGCCAGGGGCCGAAACAGCATTTAGAGCGTGGCATCGTCTGCCATCACAAGCCAGCCAGGACCCAGAGGTGCGAGCAGAAAACTGGCAGTTGTGAGCCATGGCAGAAGCGCCGCGGGCTAGGGCTACCTAGACCCCGAATAGGGAGGGTTGGAGGAGAACCCACAACACGAACGAGAACGCGGGAATGACGGGGCCGGAAAGACCCTCCAAACCCCTGCTTTGGCGTGGTTCCCGGCAGCACTGCCCTGTTTGTGCCCGTCCCCCGATCGCGGTGGTGATGCGGAGCATGAAGATCCTGTCAGGCTTCAGTGTGTTTGTAGGGCAACGGGAGTAGCAGTGGGCTCGCTTCTGGTTCGGCAACAATGCCACTCAGAAACGACAAGACGCTTGGCTTGGAGCTAAGGAACAGCAGGGCATATGACAGTGCAGGCATGTATTGACACTAGAGGGGAGGGTATGGCTATGTACGCTGCAACAAGACGCTGGGGCTATGGTGTAACAAGACTCCATGACCTAGGGAGGAAGGGAGCGGGGGGGGGGGGGGGGGAAAGGGGGGGAGAGGGCAAAGGGAGAGGGGTGGTTGTGGGTTTGTGTGGGGTCGTCCAAGAAGACACTCGAAGCGGCATTTCTTCTGCTTGGCTGTGGATGCTCGGTACTGTTGCAAAAGACGACCTATGATCATTCCCAAATTCGCAGGCTTAAATTCATATTCTTGAATTCAATGCAGGCATGCTGAAAATTCGATGCACCAAATTCGGGTCTTCACGACACTTGCAGTTTGCATGAAATTCAGGGGCCAGGCGCATGAAAAACATCGCTCTCGCCTCCTACTGTACGAGCATGCATCATCACAGTCGTCGGATGTGCTGCTGAGGGGCCATCGACACATGGAAAACAGGAACATAGAGGCCACAAAGAAGTAGCAAAACAGTGCAACATAGAAAGGATCTCCAGGCCCTCAAGAGCAGCGAGACATTTACAATACATGTGCTCCTAGCATCTGTGCAAGAACCGACCTCGGGATGAAAATGACCTTCCCATCCGGGAGCGTGATCGGGCACAAATATCCCTGCCCTTGGCGGCTCACCATTGGGAGGGACTCGTCCAGGTTCAGCATCGTGGGCCCTGGTCCACCCGCAGTCGCTGCCGCCGGAGCCGGAGGCGGTGGGGCGGCGGGTCCTGGTCCTGAAGCTGTGGCCGGGTCTGCAGTGGGAGAGCGTGCCGTTGGCTCCGCATTCATAGCTTCGATCTCCTTCTGAAGGACTTCCAGCTGTTCCTTGACCGCCTCAAGAAGCCCCCTCAGAAAATTGAGTTTATCTGGCAAGTGTTCGCTGTCCCCCTGAATTCTATCCAGGGATTGCTGAGCCCATCGCACTTGTCCACTGAGCTCCTTGATCTGCTTGCTCAAGGCGTAGGAGATGCCTGAGAGGTCTTTCTGGAGCTGCTCGAACCTCCCGTTCATGCCCGTGGAGAAACTCTCTTGGTTTCGTTGTAGCGGAGTGAGGAATCGTTGAAGGTCCGCATAGTCCTTCACCATCTTCTTGGCCACCGCATCCAAAGCTGTAGAGGTGTTGAGCTTGGCCTCCTCGAGGGCAGCCGAGATGGCACTGAGAGCATCTGTGATGCTTTTGTGTTCACTGCCCGCCAGTTTCGACCCAGCAGAGGAAAAGGCTTGCTTGAGGTCGTCCTTGGCACGCTGGATGGTTCTCTGAAGCTCCAGCTGGTGGCTTGCAAGGGTATTCCCCAAATTCGCGTGCATGGCATGGATTGTGTTGGCCACCTCGCCAACTTTCATGACTTTGTTCATGATGGCTTGCAGACGATTGCGGCCGTCCTCGAATCCATCATTGAGCATGCGAGTCAGGGAATCGTCCACGTCAAGCAGGCCCATGGCCCGTTGAAGGGCGTCCGCGCCAGCACTGCGGGTGGCATAGCCTTCAGCATGAACCAGCGCTTGCAGTTGTTGCACGGCCCGGACCAAATCGTCCAAACGTTGCTGGACCCCCGCACGTCGCATGCAGGGGAAAAGGGCCCACCCCCAGTAGTGGCCAAGGAAGAAGAGACCAGCCAACAAGGCTCCCATCAGACCCGTGAGGAGCATGCACCATACTCCGGTGAGATCCGGCCCATCCTCGCCTCCCTCGGGAAAGCGGTGTTGAGCCTGGTACAAGGCAACAGACATGGCGCCTCAGCACGGGAGTCTAGCTGTAGCCTTCAGTTTACTGGGCGCGTCAGCCAAAGGAGCTGCGCAAGCATGCGGCGTTAGAGCTGGCAGGAGGGGGATGCTTGAAGCAGCATGCGTCCTAGTATCTTTATGTGGCAGAAGCGGCTACCCAGAAGTACCCCAAAAGGCCCTCGTCACAAGCATCACGTCCAAGAACCCAAAGAAAACCCTGAAAACCCTGCCCAAAGTACGCGCCTCGTCGATCATGTAATCGAGCCCAGCGGCCCCCAAGCAGCCAAGGCTCAGGCTAGAGACAGGAACAGGAAGCAGTGCTAGGACGGGCAGTGGATACCAAGTGTTGGGCAGAAAATGCTGGTCCCGAGGGTCAAAGGTATCACCTACATCGTCTTCCAAACATCGCATCATCCCCTATGCGCTGGCAAGCTCGCGGCGGCACATGCTTTTACTCGGCTGCACACGCACAACTGCAAATTCCAACATGCTACATGGCTACAAATTCGGAAATCAGTAAATTCAAGGAATTCTCCAGCAGGCGCGAAGAGTGCGTGTGAAGGCTACACCAAAAGAACGAAGACCCGAGCTAACAAGAACCAAAAGCAAACACAACAAAGCACTCTCGTCCATTGCCTATGCTGAATTCGAATGTATCACAGCAGCTGCAGTTCAGTACCAGTAGGAACGGCAAGTCGGACGATGGGCAGCGCTGAAGACGAGGCACTCCCGTCCACATTCATCCCTTCGAGCGATTGTTGTATCTCGCGCAGAGCATCCAAGACATCGTGCAGCTGCCCTCGCACGTGGCCAACATGCTGTATTCCCGCGAGACCAGACACCCGAGAATGGAGTTCCTGAACAAGGGCATGAGTATTGTCCACTGCCCCCAGTCTGGATCGTAGTTGCAGGCCATGGTACAGAGAGTCCAGGGCTTCACCATGTCTTCGTCGGAGTTCAGCAACGTCGCCCCGAGTCTGGTTCAGGAGGTCATGCATCTGTCTTTGCTCTCCAAGGAGCTGCAGCAAAACAGCTTCGTGGGCACGCATTGAATTCATACTCAGTCGGAACATGCAGTACACCGAGTACATCGCTGCCAAGCATAGCCCAAAGGCCACGGCGCAGGCCAGCTGGAAAATCATGGATGGTGACCAAACCTCTACAGCGGTCAGTATCAGAGCCTAGAGCTGCACAGAACTAGCGGATTACCCACTACATGCAGAGGCAAAAACCCGTGAGGGAAATAAAAAGGAGCAGCCAGAGCACCCAAACTCCGAAACACCGAAATAAGAACAAAAAGAGCACAAAGATTACTCCGGATCGGAAATAACACAATCCCAGTAGTCGGGCTCTGGACTGGCTGCTCCCATGCACATGCTGATGACATCCGACTCCGTATCAGACGGTATCGGTATCGTTGCTGGACAGGAATCCTCCAGGTCGATCGTCACAGGAGGGTGGTGTAACAAGGTGCCCCGCGGCCACACCAGTCTAGGCTCAAGCCTCAGTTGCCTCGTAACCGTGGCCCCCCAAATCTCGTGTCGAAAGCGATCCTCTTCGTGAGCAGTAGGAGGCCGAAAACCAAAAGAGCAGAGCCGGCAGTACAAATCGTCCGAGAGGTTGCACGTACTGGCAGCCGTGCTATAGGCCGACAACACAACCCGGTCTCCTGTCCAGGCACACGTAGCATGAGTAATTGGAAGGGAGTGGTGACGTCAATCTTGATCCCCCTCCGGAAGACACCACCACACAACATCCTTGTATCCCCCAAGTCATGAGCCAGCCACAGCTCGCCACCGCTGTAGCCCTGTGTCAGAGCCAGAAGGACCCCTGGGACCTCAGAGTTGTGGCAGTCCGTATGGGGCGGTGTCATGACATTGTCCAGCACTGTTATCGTGGTAAAAGCTGTATCCGGCGACCAGTGGCGGACAAGCCTCGTCATGAGTCTGGTGGTCAGCGGATACCTCCTACCAGAGGACCGCATCCCAGATCTGGCTCGTTGGAAGCTTCCAAAGGTCAGCACGTAGCCACCTTGTTTGCGAGTCCACTCCGCCTTGGGGATCAGCCGCAGGACGTCAAGGGCCTGAGTCTTGGTGACAAAATCCCCTGCTTCCAGCAACTGCAGAGCGCGGATCTCCGCGTCAAGGCGGGGGCGCTTGGGTGCCATTTCCGTCCCGTCCTGCCCCCCCCCTGTGGGTGAGCGAGCACGGAAGTGAGGACCGGAAAGGATCCCACAGGCTACGCTTGTGCCAGAGGCTACATTGAGGTTGGGCTACAGCAACTGGGGTCGCAGCAACACCAGCAGCGCTGACCGCAACTCCGAAAAGTACTGAGCCCTGTGGAAGTCGGCCGTGCGAAACAGAAAATCCCATCCCTCCGGAAGCACTGAAGGCTCAAATCCTAGTTGTACCGCCCACCTGTTCGGTAGTCGCTTGGGTGTCAACGCCGTTCGTGACAGCAAATCCACCTCCTCTGAAACCCTATTGAACTTTGCAGAATCAGCATCTCTCGCATCCGCTGTACCTTCAAGGACGTGTTTCTGGAGGAGGTGAGGGGGAAGGACAACGCCCGCCTGTTGCAGAGGGCTGGTAACATCATGCAGCCGAAGGAGCTCGCAAAGAGCGAGCAGCACTGGCACGACTACCACCCCTCCGTCTCCAGTCGATTGAAGGCGTATGTGCAAAACCGTGGTATCATGTACTTTCACCTTGGCACGAAAACAGTAGACACATGCGACGAGACTGCCCGGCACATGCGTCACCCAGAAGGTGACCGCTGTTCTGTTATCAGCACGCCATGGTTTGAGATGGATTAGCCCGGAACGATACAGACCCTCCAGTGCATCACGTCGTCTGCGTAGAGCAGAGATTCCCTTATCTACCACGACAAGCTGGCGACCAGCTACATACTCCGTCGTCAGGGGATGGACAGGCGACGCATGCCAATAGTGCAGCCATCGCGGCAGCATAGCCAGCCAGGCCGTGCGGTCTGTTGCCTGCCATTCCCAATGAGGCATCTCTCCTTGCATTTGCAATTGCTGATAAACCAAGCGAAACTTGTGAAAAGGCGTCTCCGAAAGCCAGGACGGCCGAAGCTGTCCCGTGGAGAGTCGGTGACTCCCCATGGTCCTGAGCATGCGGCGTAAGGGCGTGTCCTCCGTGGACCGGGCAAGGTGACCGAAATAGGTCCAAATACGTGTCAACCAGGCCACCTGCCACTGCGGTCCTCGAAAGCACTGGCAGTACACACTGAGTGCTCTACGACATCCTTGCACGTTTTCCAACCAAGTGCTGAAAGGATCTCTTCCGAAGCGAAAAACCCCCAGAAGCAAGGAATTCTTAAGCCCTTCTATGCTCTTCAGCGCGCGCACCGTAGGCCAAACGACCGAACTGCACCATTGCCATTTCGAGCTGATGTACGAGTCAAAGAGAACACTCTTAACCCTGTGCGGAGTCGAGGGCTTGTCCAAGATCTTCTTCATTGCAAAGAAAGAATTTGTCATCTTTCTGTTTGGTCACCATCCATGATTTTCCAGCTGGCCTGCGCCGTGGCCTTTGGGCTATGCTTGGCAGCGATGTACTCGGTGTACTGCATGTTCCGACTGAGTATGAATTCAATGCGTGCCCACGAAGCTGTTTTGCTGCAGCTCCTTGGAGAGCAAAGACAGATGCATGACCTCCTGAACCAGACTCGGGGCGACGTTGCTGAACTCCGACGAAGACATGGTGAAGCCCTGGACTCTCTGTACCATGGCCTGCAACTACGATCCAGACTGGGGGCAGTGGACAATACTCATGCCCTTGTTCAGGAACTCCATTCTCGGGTGTCTGGTCTCGCGGGAATACAGCATGTTGGCCACGTGCGAGGGCAGCTGCACGATGTCTTGGATGCTCTGCGCGAGATACAACAATCGCTCGAAGGGATGAATGTGGACGGGAGTGCCTCGTCTTCAGCGCTGCCCATCGTCCGACTTGCCGTTCCTACTGGTACTGAACTGCAGCTGCTGTGATACATTCGAATTCAGCATAGGCAATGGACGAGAGTGCTTTGTTGTGTTTGCTTTTGGTTCTTGTTAGCTCGGGTCTTCGTTCTTTTGGTGTAGCCTTCACACGCACTCTTCGCGCCTGCTGGAGAATTCCTTGAATTTACTGATTTCCGAATTTGTAGCCATGTAGCATGTTGGAATTTGCAGTTGTGCGTGTGCAGCCGAGTAAAAGCATGTGCCGCCGCGAGCTTGCCAGCGCATAGGGGATGATGCGATGTTTGGAAGACGATGTAGGTGATACCTTTGACCCTCGGGACCAGCATTTTCTGCCCAACACTTGGTATCCACTGCCCGTCCTAGCACTGCTTCCTGTTCCTGTCTCTAGCCTGAGCCTTGGCTGCTTGGGGGCCGCTGGGCTCGATTACATGATCGACGAGGCGCGTACTTTGGGCAGGGTTTTCAGGGTTTTCTTTGGGTTCTTGGACGTGATGCTTGTGACGAGGGCCTTTTGGGGTACTTCTGGGTAGCCGCTTCTGCCACATAAAGATACTAGGACGCATGCTGCTTCAAGCATCCCCCTCCTGCCAGCTCTAACGCCGCATGCTTGCGCAGCTCCTTTGGCTGACGCGCCCAGTAAACTGAAGGCTACAGCTAGACTCCCGTGCTGAGGCGCCATGTCTGTTGCCTTGTACCAGGCTCAACACCGCTTTCCCGAGGGAGGCGAGGATGGGCCGGATCTCACCGGAGTATGGTGCATGCTCCTCACGGGTCTGATGGGAGCCTTGTTGGCTGGTCTCTTCTTCCTTGGCCACTACTGGGGGTGGGCCCTTTTCCCCTGCATGCGACGTGCGGGGGTCCAGCAACGTTTGGACGATTTGGTCCGGGCCGTGCAACAACTGCAAGCGCTGGTTCATGCTGAAGGCTATGCCACCCGCAGTGCTGGCGCGGACGCCCTTCAACGGGCCATGGGCCTGCTTGACGTGGACGATTCCCTGACTCGCATGCTCAATGATGGATTCGAGGACGGCCGCAATCGTCTGCAAGCCATCATGAACAAAGTCATGAAAGTTGGCGAGGTGGCCAACACAATCCATGCCATGCACGCGAATTTGGGGAATACCCTTGCAAGCCACCAGCTGGAGCTTCAGAGAACCATCCAGCGTGCCAAGGACGACCTCAAGCAAGCCTTTTCCTCTGCTGGGTCGAAACTGGCGGGCAGTGAACACAAAAGCATCACAGATGCTCTCAGTGCCATCTCGGCTGCCCTCGAGCAGCGCTGAAGACGAGGCACTCCCGTCCACATTCATCCCTTCGAGCGATTGTTGTATCTCGCGCAGAGCATCCAAGACATCGTGCAGCTGCCCTCGCACGTGGCCAACATGCTGTATTCCCGCGAGACCAGACACCCGAGAATGGAGTTCCTGAACAAGGGCATGAGTATTGTCCACTGCCCACTTCGCCTTTAGGAACCTGGGACCTGGGAGGAACCGGGAAAGCCGAATTACTTAATTTTCGCTTTGCACACGGATTCTTTTTTTCTTGTCGATGCGACTCGTGGAACTGTTTTGCTTCGCAGGTCTCGTCTCGGGTTGTCGGCTTGGGGTCGGTGTCTCTCCCCTGCCGGCAGTTCCGTTCGTTTGGGTTCTGTTGGCTCTAGAGGGTATGGGTTTCTGGGTTTGTGCGTTTCTGCGCGTTTCTGGGGGGGTTCCTGGTCTTTGGACGCTTTTGGGTTCAGGTGTTTGGGTTTCTTGGTTTCTGCGTTGTTGGGTTTGGGGGTGTTTCTGGATTTAAGTGTTCAGGGTTTCTGGGTTCCTGCTGTTCTGGGCGTTCTGGATTTAGGTGTTTAGGGTGTCTGGGTCACGCGCGGGGTTCCTCCCGAAACGCAGTTTCTGGGTTTATGTGCTTAGGTTTATAAGGTTTCTGCGTCTTTGGGCGTTTTTTGACGTTTCTAGGTTTAGGTTTATAGGCGCTTCAGGTTTTTGGGTTTCTGCGTTTCTCGGTTTGGTGCTGCTTCTGGGCTAGGGCTTTTGCGTTTTTGCAGGATTTTGGGTTTAAGTGTTTTTAGCTTCTGGGTTTCTGCGTTTGTGCGTTTCTCTGGGTTTCGGTGTTTAAGATTTCTGGGTTTCGGGGATTCTGCGTTTCGGGTTTAAATGTGTTTAGGTTTCGGTGCTCACACTCACTCGGGCAATCCAATGTTTAGATTTCGGCGCTCACACTCGGACAATCCAGGCGAGGCATGTGGTTCGGAGCCTAGTGTTTCTGAGTTTCTGCGTTTTGGTATGTTTCTGGGTTGTTAAAAGCTTCTCGGTTTCTGCGTTTCTGGATGCAGTTTTGGTCAAGCGATTTTCACGAGCATGCACCGCGGAACACAAATCTCAGATCCATTTCGGTGCTCGTGGACCTGTAATTCAATTTCGCGACCCGCCAAACCGAGAATAGTGCGAAGCGGCGGCCAAAAGCTTAACACCAAGTTTGGTCCAGAGACTGGAACGAGCAGGCACCGCGGGACACAAATCTCAAATCATTTCGGTGCTCGTGGACCTGTAATTCAATTTCGCCCCGCCACACCGAGAATAGTGCGAAGCGGTGGCCAAAAGCTTAAAACCAGTTTCTGTCCAACGATTCTCATGTGGGTCTGGCATCCGCGGGGCTGGGAGGGTCTAATATCCTGAACCCCGGATTTCAGACCCTGCACTCTCGGGCCCCCCGGGCCAGGATTCCAGACCCTCCAGTACCTGACCCTATCATTAAACCACACACTGCTTGCCGGTTTGCTCATGTCTGGCCAGGCCTTTTTTGGCGGCGGGCTCCGTCGTCTCGGACCTCCAAGGAAGCAGTGGAACTACCCCAATCGGAAACCATTAAATGGATGCTTTGCAAGCCTTGAAACGGACCGTCCAGTTACAACAACCACGAGGACGGCAACTACACAGACTACACACAACGAGGACGACCAGGCACGACGATGCCGAAACAACTGCACGACCAAAAACCAACAACAGGCCAGCAAACACGACCGCGACCGATGACGACGACTGCGAAACCATCGCCAGATAAGAGAAGGGCTTAAGACATGGAATTAACCGCCATGGCTTCAGGAGAGGCCAGGCTTAAGAAACGAGGCTGGAAAACACCAAGCCACCGAATAATTACGGCTGATTTCGTCCAGTTCAGTGGCTGGCGGAAAACACCAAGCCGCTAATTGCGGCGTACTCAGGCCAGTCAATTAAGTAACGAACTCGACAACACCAAGCGGCGCATTGACAACTTTCAGAATCGTGGGTGCACACGGGGTGCACGCGAAGTGTGCACAGGGTGCAGGCAGGGTGCGCGTGGGGCGGGCGCAGGGCGATTGAAGCCCCCCTTTTGATGGCCGTCGAAGGCGTCGGGTGAGGGCTCAGTTTGATGGATTCCAACGCCCCTGCCTAAAGTGGGGAGCCCCCGACGAAGGGGCTGGGTGTTCTAGTTGGGGGCTCTGGGTGGGCCTGTGCGGGGTGCGCGAATGTGGTATGTGCATGGGGCAAGCTGAATGGAAACACTGCCGAGTTTCATCAAAGCAACAATACAACTGTGGCACATGGCCAAGATTCATGTCGCCAATGGCAGAGACCACAAGAAAAAACATGTCCTTGGACGCAGACCTTAACGAACAATGGGGACACCCGAAATTGGCCTGGCTATGTTCGGAGACTCTGCGCTAGCCTTCCGTGACAGTGTCAGAGTGCTGCCCCGCGTCGCTCCCGGAAGGGTTCAACGTCAGGTCATCACTCGCTACCACACTTCGCAGAAAAGCTGCTCAGAATCTGTTTGGGGTTTAAGATAAAGCGGTCCACCAGGTTTTAGTGTCTCGCCGCTCAAACCTGAAAGGGTACGAACCTCGCGGCATGGGACCGAAAATGACCATGACCATGTCTTGATCCGAAACTGCCTCGCCATGCTCCGAAACTCCGCCCAGAAACTAACACACCTTCCCCACCCACCTACCCACACTCTCACACTTGCTTACTAACATCTGGCTGCACTTACGTGACAAGACTTCCTTGCATGAACCGGCGCCTTGTGATCCCCAGTGCCGTGAGAACCAAGTTGCCCAAGTTCTCTTGATGGGCTCCAGGTAGCTGCACCTGTGTCCCGCCCAAGTGCGAGAGTGTCGTGAGAGATTTCCGGAGCATGCCTCCATACGCTCAAGCCCGAATGCCAGCCCCTGGCCAACTGCCTCAAGTGCCAACCCAATGGTCTTGGTGACACAGGCACTGCAGCACTGCAGCCGGCCTTGGACACTGCCTCTTTCGCAGACCAAATCCGCTGGAAGGTGGCCTCAGCTGCGACGCAAACACGCACCTGCTTTCTTCAATGGCTGCACGTTTTGGTCGCTGGCGTATCGGACTGCGCTCGAACTGCTCTTGATGCATTCCCGCTCTGTGTCAGTCAGCACGGCCTGCAAGTCCTGCACATGTCCGCGATAGAACAAAGAGCGCATGACCCTTTACACGTAAGCCTGACGACATAGCAAGTTACATCTGGAGTGACTGCGCGGGCAGGGGCATGGAGTTCATCTGAAAAGGTGTGAAGACCAGCTTTGCAGAGGCACCGGAAACATTGCTGCAGTTGCTTTCCTATCTTGGGCCCTGGGTATGTCGTATAGAACGTAAGGAGAAGGGGATGATAAGTCCAAGCCGCTGCAAAAGTTCCGAACTCCCAGACTCTCCCAAGGCCCAAGGCCTGGTACCAGGTCTCGTCCTCTCGCTCTCCACGCTCTTGCTGCGGTGCGGAAACGTCAGCACCTCTTCGGGAACTCGAACATCACAAAGCAGGTGTGCAGTCTTCAGTCGTACAGCTCAGGGACCAGCCGACAAGGAAGATGGGGTCGCTTGCTAAGACGACCCAGTTACCGTCGTGGGAAACATTGAAGTTGAAATTCCTCCAGGCTGACAGAAGGGAGAGATGTGGCAAAATGCTGAGCGGAGCTCTGCTTCATGCAAGGTGCGGCAATGTCGTCGGCAGCGGTGACAGCAGAAAAGGCTTCTTACCCTTTGTGCCTGCCGCGGCGAACAATCAAGACGTGTAGTCGGGTCAAGTACAATCCCCATGAAACTGCAGCCGTGGCACGGCCAATTTGGATTCCAGCAAAGTCGGATTGGCCCAGGGCCTCTGACAACACAACTGGGATGCTGTTTTGCACAGGAGTGGGAACTACTGCATTCCTTTGCCTGGGCGCATGCCCTGAGCCCCAGCAAGCGACCCAACAAAGTTCGCTTGCGGTCTGGCCTGACACTCACCATGGACACACTGCAAGCATCTCGCAGTTGGTCAGCCAGGGTCCAAGCAATGCTCTGTAGGACATGATCGACTCTTGCTCTTCAGGCTTCAACAACGCCAACCTGAGTGTGGCAAGTACTGCAACCTGCCTCTGAGGTTCTCACACACAGCAAACAGCAGTGCGAACACAGCAGCAGTAATCGGAACTCCTCGCCATCGGATCCTCCGCTTGGCTTCCAATCGTTGATGTTCACTGCCCACCGGAAGCCTGTATGCGCATGGCTCAGAACAGCAGGGCGAAAGCCGTACTGTACTAGTACCCCCTTTTTTGAACAAAGCGTGTCTGAGGCTCTGAGGCGCGGACGTGCCGACACGGGGCCAGGAGCCCAAAAGCTGCCGGGCGCCTTCCGACGGCGGGGACCAAGGGCCCGGAAAGACGCGTCTTCAGACGGTCTTCAGACGTGCCTGCAGGGAAAACTGCCGCAGCTCCTCCAGCAGCTCTTTGGCCAAAGGCGCCGAGAGCCATGAGGTTGACACGCTTTGACCCATCTTGTCAGGTCCCAGGGTGGAGAAAACTTCGGGCTTTTTGCTATCTCTCGTCTGCTGCGGTTTCTGCCACTGTCCCCAAGGATGCAACTTCCTTTGCTGACAACTGATTGCCGTCATCTTGGCCGAACTGACATTCATGCGTCCAGTACTCTGAGACATGCGACAGCACACAATGCCGCTGGATCAAACTGCAATGACATGCACAGTACGGGCCTGCATTCGTATGTCACAGTTCCTTTGCGGCCAGCGTGGCTTGTGACGCACATGCTCCGCCAGTGCAGACTTGCATGGTGCCTTAAGCACTCGCAAATTGCAGGTCAAACTCTGGGAGTCTGACCCTGCCAAAATCTGGCCAGTAACACGACGCCCGGTTCCCCTCCCTGCCGCTTTGTAGACAGTGGCCTGAAACCTGGTTGTGCAACAGCTGCATACAGCTGCCATAAGGATAGCCGCTCGTGAAGCGCAACGTGCACAAGAAAAAAGAGATAAGCAGGTTTGCACACTCATCCATCTTGGATGGTGGCGCGTACTGCTCCTTGCAAGATTTCAAGCGAAGGTACAGCTCGTACAATGTACAGCTTGTAGCCTGTACAATTTCGCAACATGTTACAGTTCTGTACAGGTCGTCAGGTCAACTGTAAGGCTGTGCATCGGCCGAGACACGCTTGGTGTGTGTCTTGGCAGACTTCCAAAAGAACACACAAGCGAGTGTGTGTTTCTAGCATCTACGCAACGTCACAGCGCAGCTTGTTGACCGTAGCAGCTGGCAGGTCTCCAGTCCCGGCAGCAGCGCTACAGTCCGTGCAACATGCAGAGAAGATCATAGGGTGCAGCTGTTGATAGCTGTTACTGCATTCCTGGCCCGACAAGCTCATATTAGCAATGGCGGCCGGCGGGTGTAGATGACGCAGCTGTAGGGATGGAGGAACCTGCACGGCTTCAAAATCAGCCGATGACTGCTAAGTTTGCATTACCAAAGATGCTTAAAAATGGGGACTACGAGTTTTGCAAGCCAAGAAGCAAGCTGCCCGAGCTAGACCGCAATGTCTCGGAAGCTTCGGTTTCTTGGTGGAAGACCGTCGCACTGTTGTGGTAACGTGCATCCGCTGAGTTGAAAGCCAGCGACCACTCAGCCTGGAATGGGAAGTCCACCTCCTGATGGCTCAAGAAACTGCGTTGAAAATTGAATACCGCCACGACATCATCGCCCGGCCCACCAATATGCCAGCGGTGAATCATCAAGACCTTGTTGTCCTCGTCAATCGTTACATTAACCCCTTCCCCTTGCAGCCCTTTGCTTGTGTTCAGCAAATTCCGTCGCAGCCCAATCAAGTCTTTGTGCAGAGTGAAAGTGCCAGTGTGCGTAGTCTTCATTGCCCAGTCGAAGGGTGTCCCGGCGGAAAAGGGATTTTCCACCAAGAAGTCTTGGCCCTGGAAAAGCATTGGAATGCCTGGGCTGACCATGACCAAAGCAGATCCCAGCGCCGCCAGGCGAGCAGCTACCCACGAATCTTCATGGCCGGGTGACACGACCGCCGGAAGTCGCTGCCTGCCTGCCTCATCGTGGCTTTCAATGTAAATCACACGGCGCAAGAGCGAGCCTTGGAGCGAACCTCCGAGTATGGCCGCTTTCAGTCTCTCCATACGTCGGTCCTTGTCCTTCGCTTTTGCAAGCACGTGGAAAACTGGCCAATGAAAGCCACCATCCCACTGACTGTCGAAGCCCAATCCACCCATGGAAACTTCTTGAGTCAGCGTGGCGTTGCCCTGCAAGTCCTCAGCAATCATCATCTTTCCCTGCAGCCCATGAGCGGCCTCAGTCAACTCCTTTAGCATGAGCTCTCCGTCGGGATTAAAGGTGGCCGAACTACGATTTGTCTCAGATCCGCCCCACAAGCGGATGAAGCTTACCCCATCCACTCGCAAACCATCGCAGTGCATAGTGTCCAACCAGAACAAAGCGTTGTCTCTGATATAGGACCTGACATGCTGTAAGCCATAGTTCGGGCGAGTGTGGGCCCACGGGGTCTCGGCTCTCTCGTCATTGTAAAAATAAATTCCTCCCAGATCGTTCTCGAACCATCCGTCGAAGCGCCACAAAGGAAGGTCCATGGGCCCCAAATGATTGTAGACTACATCCATGATCACGGCGATTCCTGCTTTGTGGCAGGCATCAACGAAGCGCTTGAACGCATCCGGCCCACCATATGCATGCTCTACCGCGAATGGATAGGCTGTTGTGTATCCCCAGCCAACCTCCCCATCAAATTCAGCAACCGGCATGAGCTCCACGGCATTCACACCAAGCTCAGTCAGGTGATCCAGCTTTGGGATGCACATGTCTAACGTCGCACTTCCCGACCATCCTTCATGACCACAGAAAGTGCCGACGTGAAGCTCGTAGACCACTAGATTCTGCCAGTCAGGCATGGACCAGTCAGCATCTGACCACTCGAAGCTGTCATCGGCATAGACGATTGAGTTTCCCAACGTCTCCCCATCTTGCTTCCTCGACCATGGGTCTGGGCGCCAATATGCCTCACCATCTTCGGAGACAATATGAATCTTGTAAGCGGCCCCTCTTCGAAGAAGATAGTCTCTCGTCGGGTCCGCAGCTAGCCTCAGCATCCACCAGCCATCACCTTGGCTTTGCAAATGATCCGTTGGCATCCAGGAGTTCCAGGATGCAGCCACGGAGACTTGCTGTGCATGAGGCGCATAGATTCGAACTTCTGCACCGCCACCGGCTAGAGCATGAAAGCCTTCACCATGTCTCGCACCGAAAGCCGAAATTGCCTCGAAGATCAAGAGCCTTGGCGGCAGGGCTTGTCAGCTGCTGACTTACACGTCCCACTTGAAAGAGTTGGCTACAGTGTCTACGGAATACCGACATAGCCTGGGAGCTGTGTGCAAAGCTTCAGCAGCATGGCAATAGCACACATGGCACACGAAAAATGACGTGCCGAAGCACAGGAATCTGGTTCCACTTCGGCTCCAATTCTCGCCGGCTTCACTTTGGGCCGGTATGAGCTGGATGAATGGCCAATGACAAAAACGCATTGAAGCAAGAGGTTTCCTCGATGCTTGTCAGACAGGTGGTGACAGCAGCCTATCCCTCCAGTCACAGCAGAGAAATCAGGAAGAACTTCGAAGATTTGATACTTGAGCTGCTTGGTTCCCTCACAAGTGGCAGGCCATTCGGTCTACCGTGAGCGGTGAGACGCAGGCAAACGCCGCAGACGCAAGCGGCGAGCTCTAAGCAAGGCGCAACCGCTTCTTCACTCGATCCGATTGGGGATCCAATGCCTGTGAAGACAAAAGTGAATCCGACTTTTCGGAAGTAGAGTGGGGCGCATCGCTCGGTGCTCCAGAGATGCTTGTCTTCCGACGCTTGCTCTCTCTCTGCTCCGAGCCGCGCGATTTTGCGTTGCCAGCAGATAGACTAGATCGCGGTCCTGGTCTACTTCGAGCGTCGCCGGAGTCGCCATCGCTGTCGTTCTCAGCCGACACACCTGACAAGGTCCGCGTCTTCTGCTTGGAGCCTGTTCGGGGCTCCTGCGTTGAAAGCATTCGGGGGGCTTCCTGAGTGTGAAGCTCCCTGTAGAGCTGAATGTTCTCCTCACCGACCACATACATCACTTTTTCTTTGAAGCCCCGAGCACTTTTGTGCAACGTAACGACCTTCAAAACCTTAACGCTTGAGTGTTCTGGCTCGACATCTTTGGGCTTCGATTGCGGCGGAGCCGCTTCCTCCGGCTTGTTCTGGGAAACCTGAGTCGCCTCACGGAAGGCGGGTGTGTCTGTCGCGGCTGGCGCTGCCGTAGGTGCCCTGGGCGCACTGGGCTCAGGCTGGCTGATGCCCAGCCTTTGCCGCATCTTCTGCAGCTCCGCCTGGTCGGTGTCGGCCCGGGAGCTGCGAGTCTCAAAAAGCGCTGGCGCCATCTCGATGGCCGAGGCGGCGCCAGCACTGGGCCCCGCACTCGTCGAGCCTTCCGCCAAAGCTTCCAACCAGTCTTGCTCATCGAGCAACTCTTGCCCTACCTCTTTTTGCTCTATCTCTCCCTCCGACATGTCCTGGATGGGTTCGGACAACGCAGCGGCCTGGCGATCAAAGGCCTCTTGCAGAAGGCTGGCATGCTTCTGCTTCACGTCCTTGGAGGGCTTCTGCTCCTTTTTTGGCGCCAAGCTGACGCCGCTCCAACCAGTCACTGTGACCCCCCCGGTCGTCTCAGCATCACCCAAGGATCGGCACAAGAGGGAGATCCGATCCCAGCGCCCTAGTGATCGAAACATCGCCTCCGGAAAGCTTGCTAGCAACTTCTTGCGAAGCTCTGCATCTGAGAGTCGCTGCAGAGTCGCCAACTCGATGCACTCCGCCAGCTCTTTCGCACCAACTGGCAAATAGCTGACCCCTTCAAGGCGGGCGCTGGGATCACCCGGTCCCACAACGGCCAGGTTCCGAGAGGCCCCTTTCTCACCTCGCTCCGCGGCATTCCTCTCATTCAGCCACTGCATCGTGAGGTGCCACGGGGTCAGCTGCAACTGCTCCAGCACCCAACGTGCGCAGAACGCCAGATCGGACTCGCCGCGCTTACCGGATCTGTCCCGGTGCTTTTCCAACTTCTCAAGTTCCTGCAAGGCCTTCTGGACCTTCTTGTCATCGGTCAGAAGGTCAATGCCCAGCCTCTGCAAGCGCTCCTGACCCCGCCTGGCAGCATCCAACAAGCAAACCAGCTCTGACAGCGACTTCGCTGGCTGTTGGCCTTGGCCACCTCCCTTGAGCTCTGCCCGTGCAGATTTCGCCTCGGGCCACCACTGAAACACACTCTCGGCGATCTCATCGAACAGCGTCTTTTCAACGTCTTCGGCAACATCTCCGGAAGACTCCCTTTGCCATTTCCGCTTGGCCTCTAGGTACATGTGGCGGATGCACTCGTTGTTCAGCAAGGCAAAGTCCTTGCTCCAAGGGCTGGGAACCTGCTTCTTCGGTTCGATTTGCCCCACCAAACAGCAGGTCTCCAAGCTTCGCAAAGACAGCTCCCAACTTGCAGAGAGGCCACGGCTCTGCACCAGCAGAAACTTGTTCTCAAGACTGTGACGAAAAAGTGGGGCTTTCTGCAGCAGAGAATCCATGATCGACATGCCTTGCCCCGGATTCAGACGTGCGGACATTCCTGGCAAAGTGCCATCTTTCACCGCCACCGGGTGAAGGCAAGCCAAAGGGCCCAAGGCTTGGCCGTCGTAGCTCCTCGACGAGTGTTGCATGTAATAGGATCCCACGCGGTGGCTCATTCCGACGTTCAGCAAAAGTGGGGGGAACTCCTCTACATACTCGTAAAGAACGAAAGGCTGGTCACCAAGCAGAGACAGTTCGGCCACCGTCGGCGCAGACCTTCCCGACCAGTGTTTTGCAGTTACAGGCAAACGAACCTGGCTGGGGACTGCCGTGGTTCCTTTGGGCCTCGCTGGCCTCAGCAGCCTTCCCCAGAGTGGCTGTGCACAGAAGCTGTACACTTCGCGACGCGTCTCGGCACTGGATCTCAATCGGATCTGATCTGAACCGGCTGTGTAGCGTGCCCAGTTGGGTGGCTTGAGCGGGTCACATGGTGACGGCTGAACAGACTCTGTCAGAGACTCCGGTTTAAGTGGAGCTGGCCGCAAACTCTGCCACAAGAGGCGGCACCGTCTCCAGAAAGGCGACTCCGGCGACCCGAGGCGTGATTCGCTGCTTTTCCCTGCAAGCCCGAGACCTGCCAACAGCAGCTCGTGGAAGTCATGGAAGTCTGGACTTCGCAGGAGCCGATGGAGCTCGCCTGTGCGCGGCAAAGTCCAGAAACACAGATGCAACGTCTGGCCGAAGGCAATACCGGGCCGGGACACTGTGCGAGGTCGCGGTGCTGTCGGTGAATCCGTTTTGTAGGGAGGTGGTCCACGGCCGACCTGGTCCTGCTTCTGCATACAAGCTGACGAAACATGAACTCAGACACACACAAGACTACACACAAGGTCACAAGGTATCATTTTCAGGTGGTCCTCTCGAGATCGGGACCGCAGTCGCGCCGGCACCTCCTGGCTTCTCGTAGCCAGTTGGGACCTGATGCCGATGCCGGGCAGCGGGCACCGGCACTGAATACTTCTGAGAACATCTCCTACAATACCCATGCTCGCCTGAGCGGCGTCCGCATCCATCTCGCCCCAAAACTCTCGGCCTGGGCGCGAGCTACTGATCTACTTACTCAAATCTTTGCAAATCAAACATCGGCAGAATGCCACCCTACTCCCTCACTAGGCCCATTCGAGCAAGATTCGGACTGTCACAGACGAAGGCAGTTGAAAATCTGCGCGCGGCTGTGCTTCAGGTATCAATGTCGGGAGACTTGGCGACAGCTTTGGTGAAGGTCGCGGCCGCTGAACTGGCGACTCCACTTCCGCCGTTGGCGTTGCCATGGGTGTGGATGGTACATCGAACATTGGTGAGGGCAAAGGCGTTGCAGAGGTGATCTCGTTCCGGTCCGATAGTGATTGCACCGCGCCTTGCCTCTCCTCGTGTTGCTCCGTACTGTCAGGTCGATCTTTGCTTTCTTGCTCTTCCTCTTCCTCTTCCTCCAAACTGGGCCGCAACATGGCATTGGTCATCACAGGACAGACGGTGTCGAGCAATATGCCAGACCAGTCACCCACGACGCAGTAGAAGTCCCCTCGTTGATGCGCCATGGCGAAATCAAGGTCAAGGTCAGGTCAACTCAAATATGTGCCAGCGGCGCCGGCATGAGCAACACCGCTTCCGGTCCAGGCATGTTCACCGTCAGCTCACCCAGCTGAGGAAGCGCAACTTGTAGCAGCAAGCAGGACAGTGCATCACGGCACCGATAAGTCGACACTCCATGCAATGCCTCCGCGCAAGGGGTACCTTCCTGGCTTCCTGACGGCCGTAACAGCTGCCATGCTATCTTTGAGGGGTTCAGATGTCTCTTATTGTCGCACCGCTTCAAGTCTTCGAGTGCTCGCGGGGATCTTCTTTTTGGCTCGAGCGCGGCACGGAAGGCCATTTGGCCCCTTCGTGCACTGGAGCACCGAGAACTAGAAGAGATCAGGGTTGTTGTGAAACTTTGTAGGCTGTCGCCTACATCACCGGAATCGCACTACTTGACCTGAGCAGGGACGCCATCACGCAAAGACGTGAACCGGTGGCGAACAAGTGCCGAGCATCCAGGTCCCGCCCGAAGACCTCCCGATTTACCTGCAAAGATCTGCAAAGTTCCCGAAGGTTCAAAACACCACACGGGACACGTCATGTTGAACCAGTTGAGCAGCGAACCTCTTCCAGAGGCATCGGGTGGCACTTGCCGTAGAAGTTTTCCAGATTCTCGACTTCATCGGCGACCTGACCGATTAAAAAAAACCTCAGAGAGAAGAATCTCTGCGCATTTGCAGAAGCACCTTCTCCAGCTCGAATCGCAACAAGCGCGCAATGTAGTCGTGGTCGTGGATCTTCTTCGTCTGCGGATACCTCGTCGTCCACTCCCAGCAGACAATGACTGCCCCAAGTGGGGTGATTTCGGTGGTAGTAGCCTTGTTGCGGTGGTGGTAGCTTTGTCACCTACATGGCACACCTATGACGGAACTGCGTGGTCACAAATGGGGTGGTGGCGGTAGTAGCAGGGGGAGGAGTAGCAGTAGCAGTAGCAGTAGCAGTAGCAATAGCAGTAACAGTAGCAGTAGGAGTAGTAGTAGTAGTAGTAGTAGTAGTAGTAGTAGTAGCAGTTTTGTAGTACTAGTTTAGTAGTAGTAGTAGTAGTAGTAGTAGTAGTAGTAGTAGTAGTAGTAGTAGTAGTAGCAGTAGGAGTAGTAGTAGTAGTAGTAGCAGTTTTGTAGTAGTAGTTTAGTAGTAGTAGTAGTAGTAGTAGTAGTAGTAGTAGTAGTTGTTGTTGTTGTTGTAGTAGTAGTAGTAGCAGCAGTAGTAGTAGCACCAGTACCAGAATCCGGCTCCTTAGGTAGTAGGAGGAGTAGGAGGCGGAGTAGTAGTACTGAGAATGGCGGTGATAGTTGTAGTGGGTAGCGGTCGAGGTCGATAGAAGCACGGAGCTAACCGTGTGCGGGCTCGCTCCATCGTCATGATGAAGCTTCTCATCGAGTTCTCGGTTTGCCACCCAGTCTCTCCGAATTGTTTGTAGATCTCGCATCGCAAGTCACCGACGCGCACTGCAGATTCTCCAAGGCATGCCCCACATCCCAAATAGCGGGGTGGTACGTGCGAAAGAATCAGCAACACCGGCAAGCATGAGCACAGTTGGAATTCACCACCCAACATAAGGTGGTAACAGTCACAACCAGGTCAACGTGTCAGGGTTTCCGCCATCACAACTAGGCAAAGGGTTTGCGTAACAGTAGAGAATTTTCAGGGTTTGGGATTTGGGTTTGCTACCAAGAACATCTTGGGGGCCTTTGAGTTTGATAGGAAGTCAATCACTCCGTTTGTGACGTGGTTGTCGGTTTGGCACACGGTGTGATTGCGGCCGAGTTGCAACTCCAAGGTTTGGTGTACGACGTCCCCGTTCAGAACATAAATCATGGTAGGCTCCAGGCACTTCACCTGGTGTTTCTTGGCGCAGTGTCCGCTGGGCATCTGCGACTGCTTTCTGCTCAGCTTCCAGGCAAGCGGCAGTGGCAGTTCTTCGCTTGTCCGATCCGAAAACTGCAACATCACCTGCCGCAACTCACGTCCGCACGGCCATTCCAGCTCTGGCAGCAACTGTGCCAAGATGCCCAGGACCACCCCACCACCAAGTTCGGCCACTGGCTTGCTGCCCTTCCTTGGTCCAATAAGATGCAGCAGACAGTCACAGCCGGTGCCAGCCGAGTCACAAGACTTCCACCCTACCCGCGTGAACGATGAACATCTCAAATCCCATCTCACCCTCCTCAAACAGGAGCTGAGATGTGCTCCAGGTTCTGCGCTCAGAACATTGCCCAGCCTTCATCACGGCCATGCCGGGATAGTACAACCTCTGAATCAGAGGTCGGAGTTGGGCCGACGGGTACTTGCCCAAAACCCCACCGTTGAATTCCTCACACTCTACCCAAACGTCATGTACTCTTAGTCTCCATTGCACACGGCCTCGGCTCCAGGTACTCACAGATGTGTTTCACGAAATCCCGCTCCTGAAGGCTTGGCGAGGTTCCGTCAAATTCCAACCACTCACTGAACCTAGATGTGCAAGCTAGAAGCAAACTTCGCGAAGAAGGGCAAATTGAGGAAAGCATCCGTGTCACCTGGGGCCAACAGCAGGGGTACTTGCGTGTACGACTTGCACTTGTGTGTCGGCAATTACGATCATGCCTATCAAATTCTGCATCTTCTCCAGATGTTTCAACAGGGGGTACTCGTCCAGACCTCCTGACAGCGAAGGAACTCGGATGAAGAAGCCCTAAGTGAATACTGAATACAGCTCTGTCCTGTCATGTCAACCAAAGTGAAGAAGGCGGTCCGAGACAGCATCAGCAATGAGGAGTCTTCTGAACACCGGCAGCTGTGGCTTCGCAGTTCCATCACCCCAAGTAAACCTGAGCCAGGTTTACAACGTTCGTAATGCTTGGAGCATCCTTTGCTACAGCTGCCTGCGTCACCACAGATGCCACCAGGTGCAATTTCGCCTCGTGCGACATGCACTGACTCGACCCTGCGTTACATGTCAACTAACCTTACGCTGAAAATAGTGCCGGGCGCCTATGACAATCGCCGGGGAAGATGGATTTCGGACGATCGTCTTCTCCAGTCTACCAGACAGCAGTATGCACATCCATTCTCCTCAAGATTTCGGTATGCTTCTGGACCTGGACAAAGACAACAGAAATTCTGCCAGCAGTGGCGGACGTCCTGGTTGGCCTTGCTTGAACACCGTCGCACCCCGCGCATACTCCACAGGCACGACAGCATCGCACAGAGAATGTCGAAATGCATCTGAAGCTTGCTCGAACAAGATGATTTTCCTCAACAGGCCATAGCTCGCTTCTTTGCTAATTCGTGATTCTTAGTAGTCTAAGTTGGTGGACTGGCCTATCCTATGCCATTCTCACGCAGCAGCCAGCAACTCCATGCGAATCCAAGTCCGAAAGGAGCTAGCTGCGAGGAATGTCTTGTACGCTGGCAGCCGCACGAAACGACTCCAAAATTGGCGGTCTATCGTACACATATTTCAGACTGGTCTTACTGCTGGTTTCATCTTATTGCTATTTTGGCTACATTGTAAGCAATGCTTTATATTCTCGCATGGTGCGGACGGATACGAAAGAACTAGACAACATATGACGAGAGTATTGAACCGCGGAGTATAACCACGTCACGGGCTGGAGCGATGCGGAACCATGGCCAGGCAGCAAAGACGGGATAGCGTGAGTATGGAGCATAGACAGTATAGTATAGAGTGGTACAGATTAGAAGACTCTGCGGCAATGTCATGTAAGATGCCGGCAAGAAGCTTGAGGAGTCGCGAGAAATCTCTTCGGGCACTTTGGCTCTGCATAGACTCATCCTCAGAAGATCAGATGATGCAGGGCTACAGCTCGCCAGCTATCGCACTGCCACGGGGTTTCGAGCCGGAACTTCCGCACGGCTAGTGGCAAGCCTGTCGCAAGCCAAGTAGCCCACTTTCGCAGCAACGCCTTGCGTTGAAGCACAAGCACATTGTCATTTAAGGTCGCGAGAGAACGTCGGGTCATGATCAGCACTGAGCCAAGCGTCTCTGTCGTGAGCGGGAAGTCCATGCCGTCGACACTCTGGCTCCATCTCTGGCATGTATTATGCACTTTTCGAGATGGTCGAGCCTTTACCAGCGGAGATTTCATGCTAAGGCAAGCATTATTTTGCCTGGAAACATATCGTTTTTCCCGTCTGAAGACCCATCGACCGGCCGCTGGGTCGGGCAGTATAGCTGGGACAAACGCGACGATCAAAACGCCCTTGGTCCTGAACATGTTGCCATGTCCAACAAATGAAGGCTCATGACAGATGTGTCTCCTGACCACCCGTGACCACCTTGTTCTGACGATAGCATGCCATTCCATGGTCTCTTGCCTTCATGTTCGTTGCCCTGGTTCCTGTGGAAGCCAAGCGCTGGTTCTTCCGTTACCACAGCATCCCATGTCGATGTCTTGTGTGCACCTTCCGTTGCACGGTTACACAACGCGCCGCCAATCTGCCATGTTGGTTGAGGTTGCGGGAAGCTCTATTCCATCGCTTGGGAAAGCTCCAGCTGGTTAGTTCTGCCGCAAAGACAGCAACAGAGCCGGACCCAATCAGCCGTGAAGAGTGCCACAGCATTTCCTCACCACAGCCCAAGTGACAACCTAGCTCTGGCAAAGCTTGGGCTGTTTGCCGCCTACTTCTCACGACATGCGCTCCGGCTGACACGGCATGGTGATGGGTTATCTGTCTTTGCATATTCAGACCCAGTAGCGCAAGTCGATCATCCGTAGCGGCAAGCAGCAGGACCAAGCACTGCACAATGACTCATGATGGGACATGGCGTTGTTAGCCACGTTCCGCCTGGCTGACTAGAATCTGCGCAGCTACACTTCTGCGCAGTTTGTGGCTACACCTCTGTAGTGTCTTCGGCTTCCATCGCCTCGGTGATTTCTGAAAGCTGCTTGACCCTTGTGAGTGCCAGTCACACCCAGCGGAGCCTGCTCGGAGACGGGCGCCGTCTCGCTTTGCGAGTCTCCGACCGGCTCAGCCTCAGCTCCAAGGGTGACATCTGCTCGACGGGCTCCCTGCCCTCCCTTGCAGCCGAAGTGTCGCCCTTTCCTCGTAGCGACACCTCACCACGGAGCCGCCTTTCCCACACGCCCCGGTGACTCCAAGGCGCCCTGCTCACCCTGCTCGCCCGCCCTGGCCTGGCTTCCACACCTGATAGCTCAATGTCATTTCTAGGCTATGCTCGCTATGCTCTGCCACCATCATGGAACAAAGCAGCCATGCGGCTGTCGTAGGCCGGGCAGCCGTGGCTTTTGCAGATTCCGCAGCAAGCTGGATCGCAACAGCCACACTGACACGAAGGCCTCCATGCCTCGCGAGGTTCTCAACGCTTGCAGCTGCTCAGCTCTGCTGAGCTCTGCTCAGCTGCTCGAATGCCAGCCGCTGGCCTTCTTTGCACATCAGCTGAAGGCAACTGGCAGGTGAGCTGCCATCAGCAGCATGAGAAGCAAAAGCCGCATCCTGCACGGTGTGATCGAAGCGACGAGAGCATCTAATAGATTCGCTGAATATCTGAACCGGTCTCGGCCTGGTCACTCTCGGAATTTCACAAGGTCTCTGCACTTGAGCTGTGCTGGCAGCAGTGCATGCACGGAGCTGCAACCGTTGCAGAACATGCATGTCTCGACCCTCGCACATCGCGACACTTCGGCAGTCCCTGATTTCTCCGATACACAGCGCCAGGAGTGCTTCTGTACGGATACCAACAGTACCAGTAGGGAGCGCAGCCTTCCAAGTTGAATAACGCAGGCTACAGTAATTCTTGTTGAAACGTTTGGCAGGCCGACTGCGAATTTCAGCAAGACTTCAAGTCGAAGATCACGTTGACACCTCCTTGGCACCGGCGTGGCACCAAACGGTGTAGTGTCCGGCAAAGCGTAAACGGTCCATGTCCATCCGTAGACTGAACAGCCTGTGCAAACCTGAAAGCTTCATACATCTTCATGCCACAGCTCCTCTGCCTTTTCCTTGGCCACTGGCTCCTTCTGCGGATTTCAAAGCACAGGTACGGACTCTGTGCCAACTTGCTTGGGGTTCGTTGTCCTTCTCCTGTTCGGGCTTTGGCTCGGGCAGCATGTGCATGTACCACCTTTGCAAACGACAGCCGGACTTTAACGCCAAGGCCAAGGCCACACGGAGTGCTTGGAGCCACGCCCGGGCAAAATGAAAAGGAGGATGAGCAGGATCGTCGTACTGGGCATGCTGCGTTTACACAGGCAAATCTTGGATCCTGCCACCTGGGAATCTGACATCCCAAGCAACTTCTTCGTAGCCTCACCTGAGGCTCTTTGCTCGAAGACAAATGGAGAAGAGCACCGAGCAGAGAAGGCACCAGGGCCTTCGGTGCTCTCGGAGGCACCCTGCACGACCATGTAGACCTGACGCAAAAAGAGACTCGGAAAGGCCACACCGAAGGGAGAAGGATCTCGCACGTGCTTGCGCACGTCTGCTTGCAGGCATGCTGCTGCGGTCTCCCAGGAGAAGCCCAGGACAAGAGCCGCCACTTTCACGAAAGCTTCGGAGTTGGAAAGAATCCAATCTGATAGCAGGTGAAGCGTGTGTTCGAGATTCCGTGGCTGGTGCCTGCGCCTGCTTTCCCCAGAAGCTTTGCAAAAACCATCGGAAGGAAGACCAAGGCCTTAGTTGGAAGGCGAAGAAGGGAAGAGCGCGGCGAAGCTCGAGCTCTGCGACCGGGAGTCTGATGCCATGAGAGCCAAAGCGTTCGAGGCCGTGAGTTTGGCCGTGTGGTGCGAGCCGTCCGCACCATCAGCCGTGATGTGCCAAAGGAACCACCTCGTACGCTTGCCACCCCTTTCTTGGACTCGCTGGGTCGACGACCGCCGACGACCAGACGGCCAGTGCCAGCAAGTGCCAGCAAGTGACTGGCAAAGGAAGAAGACCTCAATGAAAAGAGACCCGTCACCAGTCTTTCTTTAAGGGCTGCCCGCTTCACAGAGCGACTGCCGGCAAGCCACGAGCCAAGCAAAGGACATCAGCAGACTCTCGGACAACGTCCTCTGCAACATGCCAGGATTCCAGCTCTGAAGCGTACTGCAACGTATTCGACTGATCGCAACCTGCGACTTCGCTGTAGGAAATATTGCATTCTCGTCCCCGAGGACCTGCAGCTGAGACTCTCGGAATCGTGGCGGCGGCGGCCTACACCTGAGGCCTGTGCGCAGTGGCCGGCAGCCGCACCTGCATACCGAGAGAAAGGCTAAACTGCGGCTCCAGGTTCCAGGCTCCTTCTAGGCCCAGCTTCCTTTTGCAAGATACGTGGGAACCACGGAGCTACCCCAAAGCTTCTCGTACTAGGAACGAGCTCTTTGAGCGTCTGTTCTATGTCCCTTGCTCTCGCTCGCTCTGTTTGGGACGGGTCACGGCAACTGCGGCAAAGAAGAAGGCGGCCAAGCAGAAGCAAAACAACCATGACCTTCATCAGTCATTTTACCCACACTGCCCTGCCGAATGCATCGCCATGTTCCCCGCAAGGTCCCGGCACATCTTCTCCTGAAATCTGTAGACTTTCACCGTGCCTGAACCTGGCCCCCGGCACGGCCTCAGAGTCGTTTGGACCGAGGGGCCAAGCCATACTTCTAGCATCTTTGGCATTCATCAGGGACGGTTCAAGGGCTCCTGCTCCCGTTACCGTGAAGCGCACCCACATCGAAGCCAGGAACCCGACCTCGCCAAACTGCGGCTCCTAACCCGCCCATAAACCAGCAACAAAATGCACGTTCGAGATCGAGGTCTGCACAACAAAGCCTCCGATCTCAACTTCCATTGTCTCCACTACTTGCGTCATGCCGGACCTGGCAAATCCGGACTCTGTGAAGCGGTTGGAGCAATCAGTGACTCAGTGCGCCAGGAGCAGGGCGCTTCCGGAGCCGAGGCCGTGGTCTCAGCCTGCGGTGCAAAACGCTCTGAGCTCTGAGCTCTCGCAAAGCACTTCCAGCCTCTGGCTGCGGAGCCCTCAGCAATGCATGTTTAGGTGCTTCCAGTGGGGTTTCAGGTGCAGTCGATACATTTCAAGCACCATGCTCACCCGCATCGCCCTGCGAGAAGGATGGGATGCGCAGAAAGGGACGCAAGTGTTTGCCGCAACCTGGCCTGTGTCGCATCGGACCTTGCGGTTGCGGCGCTTGCAGTGGTCGGCTGATCTCCGGTCGCAAGCCGTGCAGCGTCTGGGGCCCAGGCTCTGCGAGAGGGGTTGCCTGCGTTGCGTGCAGCTTAGGACAAGAGCGAAGGCGCAAACTCCTCCACATCGCAAGTCCGGGCAGCTGCAGGCCTCCGCCGTTTGAGGCTCCTTCCTTCGTCCATGGCCCCGTAAGAGAGCTTGCATGGGAAAGGAAAAAAAACGTGTGTGACACTCCTCAGCCTCGCCGAAACCCAGCTCATGAGGCCGAGCAGCCTCGCCGCGTGACGCGCCAGGGATGCTCAAAGCGCAAACGTGTCTTCTGTGCCACAAGAGGGCAGCGAACAAAGACCCCGCGACGCCCCGCGTTTTGAGAAAACTGAGTCCGGCAACACTGTCATGCAGCCAACCTCACTGGCATCTGACTCTGACCAGGCACACGTTGAGGGCGGGAGCTAAGCTGACCGCTCCCAGAAAGTATCCATACGGCGAGGCACTGAAGACCTGCATAGATCGCATCCGTCTGTCGGACCGGACCACGCAACTAATCCGCCCGCTCGGGCTGTCCAAAAGTTGGGTTTCTTAGACGTCAAGCGCTGACTACCATTTTCTTGTGCCAGGCAGTGATCCATGAACTCCTGTTGCCAATCTCATTTGGCATGTTGCCTCGCAGCCTGTTACCGCACAGTTCCTGTGGCCGTGCTCTGTACATGCGTTGCAGTTTGGGCACCTCTATCTTCAGAAAATCTGAGAATGCATCGGCACCTGCGCAAGGCAATTCCGGAGCACGCAGGGCCGCTCCGAATGAGGGGATGCGACAGTCTCAAGAAAAACAAAGCACCTGCAAAGCCAATGAGGTGCACTCCTGCCGGAAAGGCTCACTGGGGTTGATAGCAACTAAAACATGCCCACCGGGCAGCTTGAAAACTCTCAGCCTGCGATCTGAAAGGCCCGCATGCGGTCGGTCCCCATGTGCTTCTCCAGCCGCTTCCGCAGGCTGCGCAGCAGAGTGGTCAATGCCGCACCGCGCCGTGGCTCTTCGAGGCGCTGGCAGACTGGGCAACATGTACCTTGGCTGACGACGCACGCAAATCTCCGACGGCAGCTAGTAACTCGTAGCCAGGCCAGGACACAGTATCAAGAAACGTAGAAAGGAGAAGACATCGCTCAGGATCCTGGACTCACTCGACCTGGGCGGAAGAGCTGCAGGCTGCAGAGAGCCCCCAAAAGCCAGAAACCAAGCTCGCGACGTCGACCCCCTGAGGCAGGGAGGAGGGATGAGGCAGTTGCGCGGAGCGAGCTACCGCCGCTGCATGTCTTTGCTTAGGTCTTCGCGCAGCCAGCTTCCAAAGCTTCTTCATGACCTTCCGAAGAGTGCACACCCGCGCCACAGATCCAAGACATGCCTGAGGCTTTCGTATCTCAGCCCAGACACCATGAAGAGGAGCACCACCGAGAACAGAGAGATGCTAGAGACCAGGACCTTCCTGGTGGCAACCTTCCAGGAACATTTCGGAGAGTGACAGGAGAAGAGATCGAACAACCACCTCGAGGGCCGGGGTGTTCCACATGTAGAATACCGTCCTCGGAGATGCCAGCACAAGCAAATGCATCTCCCAAGCTTTGCCCGAATGTCTGTGCCGCAGCACAGCACAAAGCTCAGCGAGGCCAAGAGCGAAAGCGACATGGCCTCGGAGCTCGCACTTGCAACTAGGGATTAGGGATTCGGTCGCAGGGTTCGGTGGAGACAAGCCACGATTGATGCTTGCTTCTCCTCGGCCTGCCCCACGCGTACAAAGTGAGCAGCAGGAACCCGGATGCAGGAAGGTAGCGGAGTCCTTCCAAATACCAATGGCGCTGTCCTGCCAAAAAGACTGGGCATTGTTTGGAAGTTGCGGCAGACAGGGAAACAGCTTGCTGCCCAGGTGCCGATTTGACATGTGACACTGCTTCAGTGGCATCCTCCACGGCCTGAGACTATCGAGCCGAGGCAAACGAAGCCGCAAGGGCGGTGCTGCAAGGACGTGTATGCAAGGCCTTGATAACCGGCTGCGGCACAAGCTGTGCTAAGCTCGGATCCTGCAGTTTGGCAATCAGGATTGGCGGCTCTGCCGCTCTCTTGAACCCTTCCGCAGTCCTGAGACCTGTGTTCTCGTCTCACATAACCCGCGGAATGACCGCGAAGTGGCCTCAAAGGCAACACGAGAAAAAACATGCGCACCGTCTTGCAGACAGAATGGCATACAGGCTGAGGTATGGCAGAGTTGACATGTCTGCCAAGATGCAAGGCTTCAGGGTTGCCATCTGCTGATACATGAACGGCCTGGAACGGAGAGGCAGAAGGACAGATCAGAAAAGGACTGCACACTCGGTCAGAGGCAGCCAACATCCCGAGCCTTAAATTCTGCAGCGTGGGCCAGCTGAATAAGGACAGCGACCAGGATGGCGTACGCAGGCATACTCCTTTCAAAAAGCATGATGCCAGCTTGACCTCAAGGCCACGACCAAAGCCCGCTCTCCTTCCTCCCTTCCGTGCGACGCACGGCAGTGCTACCTATGGAAATGGATTGCCACAAACGGTTGGGCCGGGCTGGCCCAGCTTGGCTTGAAGCCCATGGCTGCGGGTCCACGAGTTCCAAGAAAAGACACCTTCGTGCCACTTGCTTCGGCAGACTGCGCTTCGCTAACGTCGCTAAAGTGCACTGCATGTCTGTCCGAGTCTGCACACGGACTGCGTCTCACAACAACGACAAGCGCTCGCCACTTGCAGGTGGCGGCGGCAAGGAGGCAGCACCCTTGAGAATTTGATATTGCTTCAGCGGAGGCTTCAAGGAAAAGCGATCACAGGGCCAATGCGAACTGCACTTGCCCTCCAGGTATGCTTTCTCCTTCTTGCGCCGTGTGGCCTCAGAGCGCCTTTCACGAGGCGCGTAAGCCACGCAGACGCCCAGCCTTGCGGGACGTTGGGCAGGAGCCTGCGGACCACTTTGGCTGGCGTGCACAAGGCGTGAGTTGAAGAAGACCATGCTGTCCGGCGGCACGTCCGGCTTCAGCACCTGAGACTGGAAGCTGTCCTCAGGTGCACGGACGTGATCAGACCTGGCGCTCCTTTCCCAATCATACGTCACCCTGTGTGACCCCGGAACTACGCAGGTTCCGGACTCACCGGGTGCACTGCCGAAGTGTGTGTAGACGGCTTGTATCGACAGACCGGCATGCGAAGGATGCTGGTCCTTGTGAAGCCAGGGTTGCAGCTTGGTTTTCGCAGGTCGTGCTTCTGCGATGATCGCATCAAGGCTTACGACCAGGTCGGTCGTACCAAATATGCGGGCAAAGGCAGTGTGAACCCGCGGGTGGGCTCGTATCGACCAAGCGAAATCTGCTTGCGGAAGCCCGTAACTTGTGACGATGCCCCGAAAGCCCTTCGGAAAATTCCACGTGCTCTCTCGCGCGGGATCGATGCTTGGCGCCACGGCCTTCATAGCTGTCCAGAACTCATGCAGGAAAGCCTGGCAGCTGCCCATGCTTCCCAAGATGCCCTGCAGCACAGCAAATCCCTGATCCTCCAAATGCCGTAGGAAGTCCGTGTTGGCTTCCGGGAAGATGGCAGTCCCAAGACGGCGAAGGGCCGACTGAGGATTGCTTAGGAAAGAGTGCCTTGGTCCCTGAGGTTCCTGCCTGGGCATGGCACTCGTCGACGGACTGAGACAACGCCGCTTTGCTGGGGGGCTTCCCTGTTGGATCTCCTCGTCGTCTGAGAGATCAATTACTGGCACCTCCACCCAGTTGGCATAACTGGATGCCACCATCACGCAACGTGGAAGTGTCTACGGATCTTTACGAAAGTTCTAACGCATGCTGTGTGTCAGCTCTCCTGCACCGATGCACCAACTTCTCCGATTATGATTGCACCCACGGTCTCGGTAGTCTAGTTGCTGCTGTTTCGCAGGAGCCTCGTCTGACTCCAACACCTGGTTTCCTCATGGTGCCTCGAGATGTCTGACCTTCGATCTAAGTATCTAAGTATTGTGATCTCTTTTGCCTACCTCCAGCGGACAGAAGAGATTGTCTATCCTTGCTTGGGCACGTTGTCTTCTGTTTGCGGGCCTAGAACCGCAAGGCTGCGGTGCCGACCTCGAGCCCAACTGCCGCACACTGGCCATGGCATGCGTGGTCAAGACAGGCCAGCGCAGGTCATGCAGACCAGTGACACAACAGATGCCACACTGGGCTGCTGCTTTTCCTGCCGCTGCACGCGCTGCAATGCGCATGCGGCCATGGCGCGACCGTCGAAGCTGGCCAGGCGCGAGGCGCTCGAAGCTCTGCATGGAGCTCAGAGAGCTCAACTCGAAGAAGTCCTTGTTTCGACGCCGAGATGCTGTGATGCCGCGAGGCTCATCGCAATGGCCATGTCTTGCTACCACCGCCCGGGGAATCGCATAGGAGCATCATTGCTTGCTGACCGGCACCTGGCGGCAGTTCTGAACGCGGTAGTGACGGGCGAGGGACGAGGGCGAGCCCTTTGTGGTTGAATGTGACTCCATGCGGGGATAAACACTGCCAAAGAAACATGCGAAAGGAGATGTGGGTAATTGCGGCCCGTCATCTGCCAATCTTCTGAAGAGATCCAGCGCGACGCGCGAGACCGTCTCCTGGCTCAGACTCCCGCAGAAACAATCAGCGCCCTGCTTGTCCCTTGCACCCGGGCTCGGCGTCCTCGCCCCACATCTCCCCCCACTTTCGCAGCAAACGCCGTCCTGGTCATGCTCGGGCACACTCCCAGCTGTGGCAGCTATGCGCTTAGACTGAACAGACAAACAGCATGGACTCTCACGATGGCGTCTTTCTGGCGAGTGGCGCAGCGCTTGCCAGTTGCTGGGACGCTCGAGCACCGCAGCCGCATTCTCTGGACGCAGCATGTCGCAGCCAGACTTGGCGACGATGAAGTCTACCAGGCGAACGCCCAACCTTGTTGTCTTTTGGCTTCTGTGCGGTGCATTCTTGCAAAGATGTGCTTCACACTCTCACACATGCACTTACTAAGTGTCCGACTGCGCTTCTTCGTAGCCTTCTGCATACTGTCCTGGGATTTGCCGGAACAGGCCATGAGGGGGGTTAGATGCGAAAACCTGTGTGCCGACTGAGCGCAGGCTGGCCCAGAGAACATGAGGAGAGAAGTGGGCTTGAAACAGAAAGGCTGTGAGTAGCGCTATCATCGTCCAACGTTGCCAGTCAGAAGCTGGCTTGCTGCTGTCAGAAGTCTCCCGAGGCCGCTGTTAATTTCATCGGTCAACTTCAGAAGCGCTTCGTGTGGATCGTTGCCTTGCCGAGGAATCCAATCGGCCAGCGGCACCTGAGCCCGCCAGCTCAGCGCCCGTGGCTTCGATACCACATGTCGTGACGCTTCAGTTGCGAGACGATTAAAATTCGCTGTGGACATGGCAAGCCCCTGAGCCTCGATACCGAAGGTGCAGCTGTGCTACCGTCGATGGATCGAAACTCCAGCATGGATCCACCAATCGGGTGTCCAAGTGCCAAGACCTCGAGAGTGGTGCGGGCGTCGAGAAAACAGAACAGAAGAGGGCAGGAAGCACCAAAAAAAGACATGCAGTTGAGCTTCGGAAAAAGGATTGGTGTTGGAACCTGCTTGGCAGATGGCTTCTCCAGAAGAAGCGCCTTGAAGGATGTCCACCTGAAGAACCCAAACAACAGGAGCCATTGATTGCTCGGGAGCCACTCAAACTGGTGAGCTCCTGACCTCTGCACACCCGTACCATCCATGTCCTTATTGTCTCAATTCTGAAACTGGTGCCGCTGATGCAAGGACTAATTGGAGTCGCATCTGAAGTGGACCCAAGTGGCAGATTCCCGTCCATACCAACCCTTGATGTGACGAGAGATCCAATCATCCTGCAACACGGCATAGCCGGGAACGGAGTAGGACTTGCCCTCAGTTGCGCAAGCTGCTGAGTGCCGCTTGCCATACCCGTTCAGCCACATCTCGGTCAAACAGAAACCAGTGCTGCCGATGAGCGTGCAGAGTCAAGTTCAATCTGCTGAACTGTTCGAGGAGATTCTGGGGACCATAGAACCTGGGCTTCATTTCTGGGAGTGCGGGGGTGCCAAGACGCACAAAATTGGAGCTTGCGGAGTGGGCGCAAAGTCCGCCATCCACGTCTCTCACCGGCAGCGGCTAGGTTTGTGAAGTCCACAAACGTTGTCCAGTCAATGCGCCCCGCACCTTCCACAACATGCAATGCGAAGCACACTCATCCTCCAGTGCAGGAAGGCAGCATTTTGGCCAGAAATTGTGGCACTCTGGCAAACCTGCCATCAGCTCCTGCAAGCACAATCTGTTAGCAAGCGAATCCTCACAGGAATCAGATCAATGCAATGTCATGCGGCAGTCATGCGGGATCGGTGGCACAAAGATACCATCATTGTCTCCGTCGACGCTGAGGCTATGGACCAATCCCTGCCCGACGCCGCGAACCCGCTTTTGCCAGAAACCAAGACATGCCTGCAATGCCTGCAATGCGCCTCGAAGTTGGCACCGTAATCTAGACTAAGCTTGTAGCCGCCAGTAGGGCCCAAGAGACAGTCGACTAAGTCGATGAAGTTGTCCTGCAGGGTGACCATCGAACAGCGAAGCGACAGCAGTTGCAGCATGTCCTCCCCTGGCCGCACCTCAGACATCAAGCAAAGCTCATGCCCGCAACTAGCAACACTCACTGGCTGGCACGGCTTGCACAGCGTGCGGACACGTTGCGACGACGTGGACAGCCGGATAGCCTGAGCCAATTTGAATTGAACATCGCTAGATACGGGGTGACAGCACCAAGGAAATGCATGGAAGCCTGTTGAGATCCCCACCCAGCTTTCTGTAGAACAAGGCCAGTCGAGCTATACGTGGCTCGTGGGCATCAAACCACCAAGCCAGTTCATCGCAGCGCTCCTGTTCTTCACAAGGGCAAGCTGCTAAGTCGGCATAATCCCTCCACTCTGTCCCCTCTCCTCTGACAGGGAAACCGGGAGCAGGTGGGTCTGCGTCGCATGCAGGAACTCAGCCTCCACATCCGGCAAGTCACCTCGTGCCAAGAGCCAGTTGTCGTGAAGGTACTCTAGAAGCATCTTGGCGCATGGCGCAGCTGGTGGCGCACCTGGCAATGGGCAGTGCTGGCGACAAGACACACGTCCCCTTCTCTTTTGAGTGCCGACCTGACGATAAATGTCCCGGGGCAGCGCCACAGAGCTTCGCAGCTCGCCTTAGCGTTGCGTGACCCAGTCGCTGCGATTGAAGCACTGTGGAGAGCACCCAATGGTAGACAAGTGTCTGTCAAGACGACTTGTGACTGCGCGGAGTCGATCCGATAGCTTCGAGTCCTTCCTGATCCGCATCCGCATATTGTGCGATGCGAAAGGGATGCCTCAGTCCATCTCCCTCGGACCCATACTACACCATACCTGCAAGATCCTGCAAGTAGCTACTGCCAGGGCAGCACAGCTGCCGAGATCCAAGTGGTTCACCAACTCACTCAAGCTGAAGGCGATGGCCAGACACGACGTGTTCACAGCTACCTTGCCGATGCGGCAGCTGCCCCCCAAACGCACAGAATCGCTCAGGCATGTGCATCAAGCGCCAGACCTTCTCTTGAGCCTCACGGCCGATAGATGTGTTGGCCATAGCCTTTGCATGGCTTGCGGGTGCAACATGCAGGGGGCAATACACGGGCCGATGTGGGCTTAGGCAACAGCGCAGAATGTGCTCTCGGTGTAGCTGCGTACTTGTTGAATCGTTCCTTCTGTCCATGCCTGTCAGGTGGACGCGTCAGCTGCGCAACAGGAGTAGCGCATATCGCGGAGCATCATGATCTCTAGCATTGCATGCCTCCGAGAAGCCCATGACCATCAAGAGCTGGTGTAGCCTGTCCTCCAGCTTGTGCTTGTCAGATCCGGGCCCCCGGCCGCCCACTTCCAACACAGGCAAGCTTACTGTCCTCCGGTATCGTGTGTACCACTCGCACTTCTTGCCAGGAACCTCTGTTCAGATCTCAGGCCGTTCCAAGGATGCCATGATCGACTGGCTGATGCATCCTGTCGAGCAACCACAGTCGGTGATGTTCGGCTTTCCATAAAGACCAAACCTTAGGGCATGGCTTGCGATGACAGTCGACGCAAAAGTACAAGAAAGGGCCGGGCCGAAGCTTTACGGGTGCGAAGGCATCCAGCAGCTCGTTGGAAAGTACCTTACTCCAGGGCAGGGTGTAGGGGTTTTGCCGACTCTGCTGGCCCCACGAACAAATGCAGCGAAAGCCAAGCCACCACAGAAGCACCCGCTTCTGCCGTGCCGCGATCTCTCGCCTCGCATTCTGGAGCATCCAAGCCCTCCGCGCCTGGCTGTCAGAAAACAATCCACCACAGATTGAACTGCAGATGCCAACCGTGTGTAGCTATGTCCTTGGCACGCAGTTGACGCTGCCAGGGCTGCCAACACCGACTTGCAACTGGCCTCAGAAAATGAAAAGGAATCTCTACGGTAACAGAGGGTGCTCCCATCCCACATGCCCCATGCTTCTTGAGATTCCAGCCGTGCTCTGTGCATCTCCAGACACTGACCGAAGTCCTCGAGACTGCTGCCGTTTGCGAAGTGCAGGAGACCTGCAAAGCAGTATTAGGTGGAGGATCTGAGAACGCTCGTACACGGGCACACAAGCTCGTGCCCCGCAGGAGGGGCAGGACTGGCCTTTCCATGATGGTATACCTTGGTGAACATCGATGTCGATGGCACCAGCAAGTTGTGGCAAAGCATGATTAGACCGGGTCGCTCGAAAGCCGCGGTCCATCGACGCCACACAGAGGGCGCCAGCCCAAGGGCGTTTGTTCGGACACACTGCTGGGTGTCGTAGGCCAGCTGACCGGAACCTGAAGAGCCAAGGCTGCACCGGCCTCTCAGCCTCTATGCCAATGCCAATGCGCACCTGCACCCATCTCCACAACGCGGAACGGGGCGCGCTCGTTAAGCTGAACCTCAGAAGCAAACTAGTCTTTCTCACAATCCTTTTGCATCCACGGGTTTGCTGACAACAGTGAGTACCAGGCCCACATCACGAAGAGCAAGCGGCAGAAGACTCTTGCAAAGTGTGGCGACAGCGCCATGGGATAGGTAGTGAAATGGGCAAACTGCTGTGTGCCCTGCGTCTCTCCTTGGCCACCTTTGCCTCCGCCTAGAAGTACATGCCCCTTCGAATAATAGCCCCACTCATCTCCATATTGCGCGTCAGTGTAGAAGTCGTCCATCTTGTAAAACTGCTCCGTTTCAACTTGTGATGCAAGCACATCTGCCCAACTGTTAGACGTCGCATTGGCCAAGCAGCACAGCTGATGAGTGAAGGAGCCAGCCCAGCAGGCCTTATTACCCCCAGGTCCGTAGTTGGCCCCGCAACAGAAGTCATACGAAAACTCCCCGACCCAGCAGTCGGCATTGGGGCAGCACTCACCAAAGCTGTAACTTCCATCCCAACACTCAGGTGCCGTCGATGCATCCCCACGACAGCATTTTTCCTTTGTGAAACCTGCCTGCCAACAAACATCGGACGAGACATCCCGCAATGCTGCCGTCTCGTCGGCGAGGCTATCTTGCCATTCTTGAATGCTGCGGACGGACTTCTGTGCCAGCAGACTTTCCGTCGCGATTGCATGGGCTGGGACGAAGACTGCGAGAACGCCTCGATGCCATGGCAAGAATCCAGCCCGTGCCATCCGCCTTCACTAAACTTACAGTGCTGAACAGTTCGTGTTGAGCTGATTCCCGCTGTGACTTTCTGGCCCAGTTGACACAATGCGAGTGTCGCCTAAAGTCTTACGGCGAAAAATGCAATCGTGCTGCCCACCCACATTTGTTTCGTTCCACGTTGCACTCCCCAAGTCCAACACACACCATGGGCTGCAAGAGCTTCGATTGCTTCCAACAAGAAGAGGCGACTGAACACCGAAAGCAAGTTACAAGCGAATGTACCGTGCACCATGAGGTCTGGAAAGCCATCAGGGCAACCCCGCGGCCCATGTGAAGGCGGCAGGGCCATCACTCTCACCACAAGAACCTCAACAACATCCTGGACACGGAACTGCCTGAAGCGCTGACTGCCGTCCTCATCCCTCTAAGCCCGAGAACTTGGACTAGAGTGGGGCTCGGGCATGCTTACACATCTATCCCTGTTGCTGCCCCAGGTTGTGCTCACTATCCAACGGCTAAATGCAATCTTGACCCGGACAGCCCGTGACCAGACTTGCATCAGATCACAGTCGACCCATGTCGAGTCGACTTCTTCCGAAACATCGTGCCAGATAGTAGTGACAGTAGCGACGAGCGAAAATAAAGCACTACAGAAATGACCCAGCACGAAGGGCTTTGTGCTGAAGCTCACACCAACGACATGCCATGTTCCCAAAACGCATGGCTAACTGGCACACCCCTGCACAACTAAGCCGCCCGGAACGGAACGCAACTTCCGGATCCCAACAGCCCACCATAAAAGCCTGCCGTGCAATGCTCTGAATCAATGTGTTTGCCTTGAAAGCCGCAGCCCGAACTCTCCGAAGACTGTACCAAAACGAATGGCAAGGCCGTCCGTGTATTGACACGCCAGGCTTCTTGTCATCCGGTGCTCGGATCATCCTGAGTTTTTCTCGTTCACCACTTCCCACCGCACGGTAGATCAGGAGTAGGAGAGTGTGAGAGCGCGGTCTTGGTGCTCCAGCAGGTCGGTGCCTCCGGAGCGGCATTGGTGCAACTACACGTAGTCCACGAAGGACTTGAACAAGGATGCCGTGTCGCTTAGCCAAGAAGCGGTGTCCGCGGTCATTGGCATCTGCTGTTGGTAAATGATTCCGTAGATGTCGAAGCTCTTGCAGGTCTTCAGGAAGTTGAGCCAATGACCAGGCCAGGAACAAGCCCCTGCAAGACTGTTCTGGACATCCTGAAAAAGGTTGACATGAGCCTTCCTCTAAGCATCTGATAGGGGTGTCACATCGGGGGCTAAAATAGGGGCAGGTTCCTAGAAGGAGGTTCCTGAGGAATTTGGACCATGTCTCCTTCTCGGATTATGTAGAGCTTTTCGCGACTGCCCCGCTTCTGCACTGCATTGTTGCCTTCCGCATGGCACCATCAGTTGAGTTTCACGTTAAGCCCGGTGTTTGCGCGAACGGGCCAGCTCGTCAGGTCATCGAACGAGTCGCTACAGCATGGGTGAGGTGGGGTGGGGTTTTACGACCGAGGCCTAACCAAACTCCTGAGCATTCCTAAACTAGCTCGCGACTTGAACGGCGACTTCAGCCAATTTGGCTTGTACTGGGAGTTGTTCCTGCATTCTTGTTCTGCCTACAGACTACCAGAAGAAGATAGCGTGAGCGAGTCGTAGTACGAGTTTTCGTGAAGGGATTGAACCAGCTCTCCCCGCGCCGTGATGCCTGCGTCTTCTCCCACGCCTGCAGCTCCTCAGACAAGGCCTGAGATGGAAAACATTCCACATGACGATGTGCATTCATTTCTACATGGCTTCCTGCCTGAGATCCACCCGCGATGTCTGCTTATTGGGTCATTTTGGGGTTCCGCCTGAGGGTCTCTTCATGATTTGGCCTCAGTCGCGGGTCCACCACACGCACAAACTACGAAACTTTCCCGACATGACAAGTGCATACCTAAAAGAACTAGCTGAAAAGAAAACCCCATCCGTAATGGAAGGCCTCGGCCAGAGACTGAGTCAATCGACCCCAGAGTGGGGGTGCGGGCGCTGATGTTAGGTACGGCGATATTGTGAAAACATGTCTAATTTCTGGATATGTAATATCCGTGTTTGTTGATAGGAAGCAGATAAACCAGAGCGTTACACCTTTCAATCCTGCGCACTCTGCTACAGCAGTCCCACACATGAGGCATCCTGTCCGGATTGGGAATCGATAGTAAGGATAGTATATAAAGAAGCATTCGATACACTATCAGCGAATGCCGTCTCATGCTGTTCTACCCCATCCAGGTAAGAAATGCTGCTGGCCTCCATTTACGGTGGGTGGGTGTGTGTGTGTGTGTGTGTGGGTGCGCGCGTGCAGCAGCTAGCTGGTACAAGTACCTGGTCTTCGTCGCTGAAGCAACTTGCCAGTGTATCAAGTTGTCCATGCCAGCGATATGTAATAGTAAACTTGGAAAACCTTGCAAGACTGCCTCCAAAACGCAAACCTCACTATCCCTCGGAATGTGAAGGCTCGTACAGGGACGCATGCAGGCAACACAGCTCTGTTTGGAGTAGAGGTTGCAACCGGGTTACATGGCATCAATGAAAAAGTTACGCGTCATACCCCATCAACTCTGGAGAATACACGAACGGGCTACGAGCAATTTTTTGGACCGGGACCAGCAAAGCTCAACACGGAGATCGGCCTCTCCCGAACTCCCCAAACCCGAAAGCGCCAATGCACTGAAGGCATAAGTGCCAGCTGCCGGAGGAGTCGCGGGGGGAAGGGGGTGGACGGGCAGACCGGGGAAGAAAGTCAGTTTACTCTGCTCGCCACGCAAGCTGGGTGGTGACCCGATCCAGCTGGTGACTGCTGCAGTAAACACCTTGGGTCTCAGCAGCACGCTGAGAGGCAAGGGAGTCGGCCTTGTCAGTGAGGATGTGGTGGCACCACAAATTTTGAGGGCCAAATTCATTCGCAAAATCTTTTTTGCTGAAATGACTACGAACCCATGTTGGAGTGACGCGGTGGCGGAGGTGCCAGGCATCTTGCAAAACACGAGGGGTTGTCTTATGAAAGGAAGACATGAGGCATCGGATGGCCGGGTTGCAGTCAGAGGTGAGGTCAACTTTACCTGTGGAGTTGAAGAGGACTTGGGCGGTAAAGGCAGCCAGCGACGAACCGACTGCTCCAAGGCGCGGGTCCCCTCGACCCGTCGGTGGCAGTAGCCCCGAGACAACCTGGAGGCTGGCATGCAGCTCCCGGGAGTTTGGCGCACGCACCGAGGAGGTGATCCAAAGTAATGCCTGCGGAGCCTCCGCCAGCAGAGTACAAGATGGAGCCTTGCCAGGCCTGGGTAGCGCGGGCCATCGGTGCATTTACCAGAGAGAGAGGACTGTCCAGTCCACGCCACTTAAAACCAGCCGCCGAGCGGACAAAGCCGGATCCTAATGGGAAGAGTCGTTTCCAGCTAGGCTTGGCAGCGAGTTGCCGGGACCATGAGACCTGCCAGGTGCGACGGAAGACCTGAAGGGCGTCCTCCGTGGCGTGGGCTGCCATACAGTAGGGAGGAGAGCGCTGACGTGCTCAACCAAAGTCCAGTTGGTGTGGGTCTGTGGCGCAGTGCGACATGAGGTCGAGGATGAAGTCGGTTGATTCTGTGTGCTGCGGCCTGCCTTCCACGGAAGCCCGCATCACTTTTAGCCCGTGAACAGGCCAGAGGCGAGGACCCAGGCCAGGATTAGCCGCTGGCGGCGGAATCTGACTGAAAACGCTGAGCAGCGATGGTAATGCGCCTGCGACGGCAAGGCCAAGGCCGAGGTCTTTTACACGGTCGGCCGGTTCAGGCTCCCAAGGCCAGCGAAAAAAACGGACTGTCGAGCGAAAAACTGGGTGTTGGAAGTCAACTCTCAACCTCTGCGCCTTCAAGCAACGTCAAGACTGGCGTCATCAGTTTCAAGAATCCGCAAAGGGATGCCTCTTCCTGGAACAACTTCTAATCTTCATGCTTGGACCAGGCTTTTGGCAGAGCAGCTCACGGGGGATGCCAAAAGCGCACGCCTAACAGTCGAGGATGCTCTTGGGAGTTTGGAAGCCGTCAACAAGACTGAACATGTGCAACTTCACAGTAAGGAATATATTTTTTATTTTTTGGGGGTTCTTAAGCAAATAGTAGTTATATAAGGGCATCTTAATCCTACCTAGCTTCATCCCATCTCTTGAGGCCCCTGACGGTAGTTCTAGAACTAGGGATCTTAAAGTTTTATTCGGCGTTCTGCTGTCAAGGCTTCATCCCAGCCTTGGAGCAACCACGAACTCAGGTCCCCACCTCGATCAGCGCCGCCGTCTCGTTCGAGGGCTCGTCGGGGACGGCGTCCTGAAGCTTTTAAAAAGAATCATTATTGGGGCCCTTGCTTGCGTCAGCTGCACTGGAGTGGTGGTGAGCATGGCGCTCAACTTCGCAAGTGCTGTGGTCGCTACCAGTCGATGTCCGTTTTGTATAAGTTCTGTGCTACTGATAACGATGGTGATAACCATGACGGCAACGGCGATGATAGCTACCATGCTGGCGATGCTTGTGATAACTATCATGATGACGATCATGGCGGCGATGATGAAGTCGATGATGGTAACAACGAGGATGGTAGCCTAAATGGCAACAGCCATGATGATAAGGATGGTTGACGATGATGACGACGACGATGCCAACGGCTAACGACGATGATAGTGGGGCGATCTGCAAAAGGTTGCTGCGCACGGATCTTTTTTCCCCACCTTTCATCACCTCACAAGAATTAACAAACTTGCCCCAACCTTAGTTCATCGGCCCCACCAGCATTTCAGCGTTCTGCCGTAGCACAACTTTGTTGTCTGACTTCACAGACTAAGTTCACGGTGGGTTTTGATGTCCAGCCTGTCTCTATATACATCCAGGCAGATGTTCATGTTCTGCGAGCTCTGTGATAACAAGTTGCTGAGCTTGCGGCCCATGGGCCCATGTGCAGAATCAGCCCAGGAAGAATTCGGCTGCAGATCCGGTTCTCGCGAGCTCCACATATCGAGGCAACAGATCCGTCTGGGACAAGAGCCGCTCCTGTTGCCTGGCCAGGGCTTGTGGCCTATTGCTGAGCCCGTTGCTTCACTATCTTCAGCCAGGCAGCGGTGCGTAGGAGAAGTGGACGGCGAGACTCCGCCCAACTGCGCAGGCGTGGCCACCCGTGCGCTCCGCGTGGTTTCCACCGAACTCCTCCTCGTCATCTCCGGGCCCGTGTACACGGGACCAGTCCTCATCACTTCCCAAAACAAAAAGCGAAAAATCTGAAGGGACTCTGCGTCATGTTTACCGTCAAGGCTCCACTCCAAGCAGATCTGCAGCCTCCAGCGCGAACCTTGGTTTCGCATGAATCATGCTTGGGCACTGTGACATTCCATCCATTGCCCAGCAACAAATTTATGCTCCATCTGGCCCCCGACGCACGCCAAGTCTGTCCCGACCAAGGCGAAAAGTGGACGTACTGGTGCTCCCGGAACCCTGCCCTGCAAACATCTTCGTGCGGCATGCTGCAAACGGGGAACTGTAACTTCGGGGATACTTTGGGCCTGTGGAAATCGAACCAGCCAAAGTCGAAAGCGCATAGGGTTCCATCACGTTCCCTATCCAAAAAGCCTCCCAGCGGATGGTCTCAGCAAACGGGACCGCGGAAAAAGGTGTCCACGAGTCGCTGAAAAGTCCAAGTCACTCTCGTGCACCAAGGCAGCGCAGTCCCAGCGCTTGAAAACGCAAGAGCCCATCGGGTGTCGCTCAAACACGTAGGAGGCGTCCATGTTTACATCTGCCACACCTCGCCCAAAACATTGAAGAGTCCCGGACAGGCAGGGAATCGAGCACACGCCCGTAAGGACAGACAGACAGACGGACAGACAAATACAGTCACAGAAACACACAAGCAGACAGACAGGCAGACAGGCAGTCGGGCAGGTGCTTAGGCAGACAGACAGACAAACAAAAAAGCAAGCAAACAAACACACTTGACGCAAAGTGCCAGCAGATCTCAAATCACATGAAAAGTCAAGTCGGAAGTGTTACTAAAGTTCGCGTCCCTGCTGTCGTGAATAATGAACGGTCTTACGATGTCACCATGTTCAGCGAAGGCAGAATGCACGACGTCACAAACAGATGCTAACTCTCCGTAGAAGTTCATGACACGACCTCTTGCCACGTCAGATGCAAGTACACAGAACTGGCCAAGTTCTGCTTGCCATGAGATCAGATAGCTTGATTTGACGTGGTCCCTGATCTCATGCCATGTCCCACCGTTAAGCACGTGCAGACAATAGTTTCTGGCTAGCTGCAACGTTAACTAGTACCCTTGGAAACAAAGCTTGACACAGAGAGACATATCAAAACACAGAGACATATACATATATATATATATATATTCACGCTTACATTCTTTCCCTGCATTCTTTCCTTCCCACCCTCCCTGTCTCTCGGCACACAGGCGCAGGAAGGCATGCCCTCTGTCTCTCTGGCCCAGTCACCACGCTCACTCATGTACAAAACTCGTCCTTTGCCACCAAGTCAAGCGTCGGATCCAAGCACTGGAAGATGACTGCTTGCCAGTGTCATTGTCCAGGTGCTCTGGTTCAAAGCCACGGTGAGCCCCGTGCTCTTGGTGAACTGCTGAAAGGATGGCGTGGTTCACTACCTTACAAGATAAATTGCTAACTATTCCAAGTGCAACTGCGAATAACCTCATGAACGGTCAAAGCTGTCCGAGAGAGAGATAGACCTCAGCCTATGTAACACCTCCGTCCGGCTCGTTCAAGACGAGTTCGACATCACAGCCAATATGCAGCACAGGCGCATTAGCTGATACGAACATGCAGCGGTGACGCAGCTTCTCCCGCACCAACTCAGCAATGGCATGCCTTGCCAAGAACACGATGTCGTCGTCAACCTGGACCGAAATCCGACATCCCAGATCGTGCGCTGCAAGCAACCGCCAACAACAACAACCACAACAACAACAACAACAAGGTCAAGACAGCCTAACAGTTCCCACGCTTTTTGTGGTTTCGGACCTCGAAAATGCCGCTCCCACCGACAAAGTTGGACTTGGCATGGGTGGGGGGGGAATAAGACTTTTGTCGAAAATCGATGTTCCTTCTTCCCGCTTTCTTTCCCTCCTACTTGGCGAGGACGAAGCCCGCATTGCAGGGTACTTGGTTGGACAGCGGTTCGGCTTTGGACTTTGAAGCCAGAAAACTTTACATATGCTCTTCCTGGGGTGACTTGATGACCCAAAAGGAGAACTGCAGCAACTGAAGACAACGCTCATCCTTTCAAGGATCTCTCATAGGCGACATGACGATCCCAAAGGAGGTCAAGACAACGGAAAAAAAGGGTTCTGGCGTGGGTTTTGGACACGGCGGCGTAGAAAGGGTCACTGCTTTAGTCGTGCAAAATGGCTTTGAAACATGAAGTTGTTTGGGCGCCGTTCGGCGTTAGCGCTCTTTTGGGACTGTAGCTTATTTTGAAAATGCATGTTGGTGCGGGTTTGCGCGCATGGAAGGATTCAATTTGGCTCTTGTTGTGTGGAAAAGCAGGAAGCACAGAATTCCGAAATGGGGTATCCCTCCGATTTAGCGCAAACACTCGCAGGCAAGAACAAGCAACCGCAGCAAAACAACAGAGGAAGAAGCAACGACGAGCGTGATGATGACAATGAGCTGAAAATGAGCATCCAAATCAACATCGTGGCATCAACATCGCCTGGATGCAAACGTTATCATGCTTAGGACATGGATGCTCTGCGGGAACGGATGGAGTCTGATCTGGATGTTACCATGGTTGGGACATGGATGCTCTGTCCTGTTACCCCGCCACCCCCCGCCCCTCCAAGTCCGAGTTTGTCGGCAGGGCCAGGTTTTTTTTCATGGCCTGACAAGGCGAAAAGCTTGCGATCCGTTACACAGAACAACAACCACAACCACAACCACAACAACTACAACCACAACCAAACCACACAACCGCAAAACCACAACCACCCAACACAATCAGAACCCCACTCCCACACCCACACCAGCAACAACCACAACCACAACCTCCTGCCTTGACATACACCGTATTTGTTTCATTCAGAGATCTGTACAGCGAGGGGATGCGGTGACGAGGGTTTGCCGGAGAATCTTGGCGAAGATCTGACCACGAAGCTTCCGTGTAGTCTCGGATCTGAATGCAACTCGGGCTGTGTGCATAGAGGTCCTGCATCCGCTCAATAAGTGTCAATGCCAAAGAGTCTGGTCCTCAGCACTCTTGCGACTGCAGCCTACCAGCGGCTCGCTGAGCTAAGTGCTGTCTGCAGTCAGGATTCGAATCAGAGCGAAAATAATGCAGTCCAGAATTCCCTGGTGGGCTCTCAGGTCCCGGCGTAGATAAGGCAGCAGCGCGCGCATTCGGGACCCACGCCCGGTGAAGACCACTGCCACCACGCGAACGCCAGCGAGGTCGTCATACGCGTCGGGCGCGTCGCCAAGGCACCTTCGTGCCAAGGGATCTTCCGGCCCGAGCTGCGGCTCGGCGCCGGAGTTCCCATGCGTCAGCCGGCCCGAGTCAAAGAGGTGTTCTCTGGAACTTGCACAAGCCACCTCCACCTCCGGCCTCGACTGGGAGCTGTCGGGCTCCTGAATTCAGGCGGCACTGCCATGCCAAATTCGGCAGGTCCGGCATAACCCCCGGCATATCCCTGCATCCTGTTCCGGCTGCACGTCCCAGTTCATTGAGTCAAGTGCTGGCGACAGCCCCACCGCCCTGCTCCATTGCAAGACCTGCAATTCCACCAGCTGACCCTAAGACCACTGGATGCACCCCACGAGCCGTGCCTCCTCTCTCCTCCAAGATGTGAATGCGTTGCACACGAAGCTTCCCACACATACCGACCTGCAAAACGAGTGCGGCTGTCCTTTCACTGACCGAACTGATTCGTGAGCCGTGGCACTGCTGCCAATGCTTGAGATCTGGCTGGGAAGCATCCAACCTGGGTAACCTGCAGAGATCATCACGATTCAAGTCCACCCAAATCCATCTTCATGCGGCGGCCTGTGGATCTGCTTTTGCAGGAAGACTCTGCAGTCCGGCTCCAATGCCTTGAAAGATAACTACATGTTCTGGCTGCTCAGACGAGCCTTCCAGTTGCAGAGTTCATGCCTCGAGTCTATTCCTTAGCTGCGGCTCCGACGACTCAAAGCTCTTTTGATGTCTGCTTCCATTTGCTGCAAAGTGGCTCCCCGTTTGCAAGTAGTTCACATGCATCAGAAATGTCTCCGCTTGAGTCTGACGTCCGCTGGAAATGAACAGCGACCTTTCACAAAACAAGCGGCCGGCAGGCATCCAAAATCTGGCGACGTCTTGTGGGTAAAGCTTCGCACGCTGACGCTGGCGCACCAAGACGAAGAGTTGGCACTTCGTGCACGCATCCAGGTGTTCTGCACCTTGCAGGCTTCGCACCTGGAATGAACAGGCTGCGATCGGCAGATGCGCTGTGTATACTGATATACTGACAGGCTTCATGGTCACTGAACTCGCGCCTGGAGGCACCCTTCAACAAAATCGGTCTACTATGTTGTTTTTGCACTCACTCGACTGCACAACGCCGGGCCTGCACCGCAGCAACGGCCTGGACGACCAATCAACGAAGCAAGCGACACAGATTCTGCTGTCTCCACGTCAAGCTTGTACAGGCAAACCCGCGCAGATCCGAAACTTTTTCCTGGCTTCTCCAGATGGATGCCCTGTGGCAAGGTGCCAGCAGACAAACTGCCGGGAGTTTGCATGGCCACCTGTCGTCAGCAGGGGCCTGCCATGCGGCGAAGCTCAAGCACACGTCTGACGCAGGCCAAGGAGTAGGGCAGATCGCAACAGACAAGTCCAAAATCTCAGGCCTGAAACAAGTCAGTCCTGTGCTTCTCCTTCCAGAGGATCTTGGTAGAAGAATGCACCTCGCTTTGACCGGCCGTGCTCACATCTTGTCTAGCAAGCTTCAGAGAATCTGCAACGCAAGATTCAGATTTCAGCCAAGAAGCTATGCCCGGCTGTACAGATGGGCATTTCATGGTGCACATGGCATCGGTGCAGTCGACCCAGTGGGTGTTGGCTCGGGGTTGAATCAGAAGCGGCCAGCATCACGGCCTTTGAACTGACGGCCGGCACGCTCGGCTCGCTCCGGAGAGCGCTCCTCTGCAAGGGTGGCAGCCATGAGTTTGCCAGTGATCTGGACCTTTGCGGCACGGAGCCGGTCCAGCAGAGGTGCAGCCAGCTCCTCGCGGAGGCCCTTCTGGACCAAAGCGGCCAGCAAGCTCTCCAAACAGTCTTGCTCAATGGAGACACCGTGGTTCTTCATGCCTTTGCCATTGTTCAGGCCATAAACCTCCTCGACCACCTGGACAGCCTCTCTCATCTGTCCCATTCGGACCAAGCCGGACACAAGAGATGTACAGGCACGGGTGTCGGCACTCTGACCTGCCTGTCGCATGTCACGAAAGACTTGCAAAGCCTTGGCCGGGGATCCGTTCATCAAGCAGGCGCCCATCAGACACGACCACACCTGGCAGTTCGGCACGAAATTCCCCCGCTTCGGGAGGGAGGCCATGGCCTGAAAGGCCTTCTCCAACTGCTTCTGGCGGCTGTAAAACTTCACCAGGATGCCAAGAGTGAAGTTGGTCGGGGCAATCCTGTGCTCCTCCATGCTTTGGAGAATCCGATCGACCAAGTCAGATCGCTTGTGCTTGGTGCAACCGTCCAGGATTGTGTTGTAGACGATGGCATCGTGGTAGACGCCACTTTCCTGCATGCCACGCAAGACTTCCATGGCCTTGTCCAAGTCACCTCTCACGGAGTATCCCTTGACGATGGTCGAGTGGGTGATGCCATCGGGCTGGCAGTTGTCCTTATCCATGGCTTGAACTATCTCCAGCACGTCCTCCATGTTACCAATCCGTGCTTGCGCATCCACGAAGGCATTGCAGGCTGCCGTGTTCATTCGCACACCTTTGCGCCGCATGTCGTGCCAAAGATCCATGGCTCTCTGAGACTGGCCAGTGGTTGTGAATCCTTTCACGAGAATGGAGCAGAGCACGGCGTTCGGCTTCAAGTTGCTCTTCTCCTCAGATCAGACAAGCAGACGCAAGCCAAAGAATCACCCAGGGCCTGGGCCCTGTGGCAGCCTGTTGCCTACGGCGCACGCCTCACACTGAGCCCGGGTCAAAGAGTTGAACGGCTTCATCGACTTGTCCGTTACATACCAAGGCATCAAGCATGCAGCCGTACACGATGTCATTTGGCTCCAAACCTCGCTGGCCCTGCATCTCCTGAGATCTGAGATGAGCGTGCTAGGCCGCTAGCCGAAGCGAACCGCACCCCGCAATCGGAGGCGAGACAAAAAAACCGCAGCCCGGCAGACTCAGCCGAGCTGCATTCCAGTAGTGCCAGCACTTGTCGGGGCACTTGAGGTTGGCGTAGGCCTTGATGATGGAGCCGTAGGTGGGAACCGATGGCCGCAAGTTGGACTGCTCCTGAAACAGCCAAAACAAGCAAAAGAGAGAAAGAGAGAAAGAAATGCTGGAATGCTCTGCTTTGCTTCTTCTTGAGTTGTGGCAAGCTGAGCTGCGAATTTGTTGAGGAGAGTCTCCAGCCGCCTGGGCCCGGGCATGATGCCACAAGCGGCACAAGCACTGGCGGGGCAGGCGGCGCACCACAGTGTGCGTCAACCCCCCAAATCAGCGCCTGAACTCCTTGTGCCGGATGTACGTCTCCAAAACCTTCGAAGAGTTCTAGAGCACGCGGAGTGCAATACAAGGGCATAGCTGGAGTTGGAGCAGCTGAAGACTAAAGATCATTGCAAGGCGCCGTGTTCATCAAAATCTCATCCGAGCAGGGATCGATGTGGGAACGGTCCAAGAAGTTCAAGCATCGGCTGACCTTGGCATTGTGACAGTGGCATCCTGGCATCCCTTGCAACAGCTGGTATCTCAAGTTGCCATTCGAGGTATCGCTCAGAGCCGCTGACATCTTTCTGTCCCTTGGCCCTCTTCAGCGCTTTGAGCATGATCGACACCTGCTAGGCACAAACACGATGAAACGATTTCGATCATCACCGACAAACGCAGCGGATGTGAAATGCGAGCTTGGTGCCGTGTAGTGGTCTGGAGGCACATTCATTTGCTCCTCAGTGCAGGAGGCTCATACCATGACTCATACCAGTAAGGTCACAAGCCTTTTTGTAGGCAAGCCTCCATCTTTGCAATGGTGTCCCAAGCCTCCTCGAAGCTACCATTGTTCACAGCCGTGTTCAAAATGCCTCGGGGAAGTAAAAAGGCAGCGGACACAGCGCTAAAGGCTGAACACCATGCAGCTCTCATTTGCAAGCTCGAGCGACAGTTGTAGGAGACGTCGTTGGGCTGGAATCCCGCTTCCGACATCTCCGATAGAAGCTCCTTTTCGGTGGATAGGTGAATGTTGGAAGCGTCGCTTTACTTGGCAGCTGAAATGTCCTTGGCACCTTTGAGATCGCTTTTCGTGCAATAGCCCTTCAAGAGGGTGTTGTACGTGATGATGTCCTCGCATAGAGGCCCTAAACTGCCACTGCTAGTGATTGTGTCAATCATGTCTTCGGCCGGGTTGCAAGAAGGCCCAGCTCCTGGCATCACGTGCATTCTAACCCTAGATTGCATGTGATGGCAGAACCGACGGAACTGCAAGCAGGTGTCCTTCATCTCCTGTACAAGCTTTCGCGCCCGGACCAGGTCACCAGCCTTGACACAGACATCGAGCACGCAGTTGAAGGCAATGGCATCCGGTTTCACCTGAGCTGACTTGGTGAGAGGAAGTCACTAAGGCCACCCACATCTACCCAGCCAGTGAAAAACAGTGTATGTTCATATACGTGTGCCTGTGTGCCTGCATGCTCCCTTGTCCGTTGTTTACACAAGGGGTTTTGACACCGAGAGACAGGAGAGAGAGAGAGAGCGGAAAACAACGAGCACGATAGCGCTATTGAAAAACCGAGATTTACAATTTAGATGCTGCAGGCTGTGGCACTCCCGCTGTACCTCGGTTTTAACTGTTGTACGTCACTCTTCGGGCGCTTGATAGGTTTATCTCAATTTATCTCTCCTTAGCAAGCTGACTCGGATCACGCAGGCCAAAACTGCAGAATTATCTTTTCCAGATGCTTTTTCGACTGCGCAGAGGTCGCCGGGATCTGTCGACGGCCTTGTCGCTTGAATTTTCGCAGGACGCCCAACGAAACCACCGACTGCCAACAGGGATGCTCACGGGGCGTCTTCACTGCTTGCGAGAAGCTCGTCCAACGGGGACAGGCGTGTCACTTCGGCGCCGAGTGTCCAGACAGGGGCTGGGCTTGTGAAACTCGGCTGCGACAGCTCCGGATGTGCGCTGCGGCTTGCTACCAAGCCTAGCGAGGATGTCCGAGGCGTCCTCGCCACCAAAGCTCAACAAACTCTTCGCTTGCGAGTGTGCACTGCCACAGAGTCTCTCACCTCGACAGGCTCCACCAGTTAACTTGCCACGGCTCGCAAGCTTCGATGAGACATCAGTCTGGCAGGCTCGTATCCTTGTAGCCTTTCTCTGCAAGCCTGACTCCAGGGGATCAACTTTGGCACGGAGGTCTCGGCCTGGAAACCCTCCAGAGTCTGAGATGGGAACTGTCCTCGCAGGCACGGGCGCTGTACCCGAGTTACCCGGTTGGCCCTCTTCAGCCACAGCCAGCCAACTGCTATTGACTGGAGCTGCAACACAAAGTGCAGTAGATGAACTTGCAGCAGAGCGGGTATGCTCTTGCGACTCTTCCGTTGTCTGGGCAATGCCGTTAAAAGCGTACATGCCTTCCAGATCAGAGTTGGAAGATGAACCTTGTTCTGATTGTGCAGCAAGGTCGAAGTCTACGGCACTGGTGCTCTGCCTTTCAAGCTCGCACTTCTCATGCCCACCGTACCCTTTGGAGAGAAGCAAGCTGCTTGGGTTGGCCACATGTGCCTGGCATGCTGGCGTGGCGCCGCTCTTGCTGAGCCACTTCTTCACCAGATCAGAACGTGAAGCCATTCAGGCCATCGGCTACACCCCCGCCTTGCAACTCGATACTTACTACTGTAACTAACGTGCGCCTGAAGACATCTTCAATTATGTCACTATGTCGTGAAATCTGAGAGAAGCCCGACTAAGCTTCAAGCATGCTCTCCCCCGAACGACATGTGGGCTGGCTCTATGTGGGCTTCTGAGAACGGCTGCGTGATCATCCAGCGGGACAGATCCTACCGCTCCGAGCTGCAACCGGTATCTTTGCCCCTCTTCCTGACACCTAAATGTGAGACAGCAGCACTGAAGCTCTGCCCAGGGGCATTGTTCTCGCGCAGGCGCTGGATGATGGAAAACGCCCTGTCCACATCGCGGTCACGGCCGGCGGCTTTGATAAGCGACATGTAGTTCCTCGCGACAACAGAAACAAAAACGAAAGCCAACAAAGAGAGAGAGCTGAGCAGCTTGGAAGCTCTGCTCTCTCGCTCTCTCTTCTCTTCTCTTCTCTTCTTGTCTCGCTGCGGCTGGGCTTCTGGATGTCCAGGACGGAGAGCTTCTCCGAGAGTTCCTGGGAGAGCTGGGTCCGACCACACTCGACGGAGAACTTCATGAGGCAGCCGTACATCATCGTGTCCGGCTCCAGGCCGTCTTGGCGGATCTGGTCGTACAAGTCACAGGCCTTGCTGTACATCCCGGAGTAGGCATAAACCTTCATCAAGCCGCTGTAAACCGCAATGCTCATCCCCGGGCCCGCGCGCACGAAGCGGACGATCTCCTCCGCAAAGCTCAGGAACTTGCCGTCCGCGCAGCGGGCAAGGAGACCCACGCACAGCCCTTCGCTGATGGTGTGACCTTCGGCTTGCATTTCCTTGAAGATCTCAAGCGCATGAACATCGCAGTCCTCAGCAAAGACCTTGAGCAGTGCGTCATATGCATGCACTCCGAAGGAGACCTTGGCCTCTCGCGCTGCCTTCTCCACTTCTCTGGCAAGCTTGGCATCATGATTGCGAACACAGTCTTCAAGAATGACTGTAACTGCCTCTGTTCCCAGTGCCACGCCGTGTTCGATAAGCTTCTGATACATGGCTGCTGCCTTTGAACTCTCAGCCGCCACACGAAGGAACTGCGCCACAGCAAAGGCTGGAACAACATGACCCGATTTGGTCATGGAGACAATCCTCTTGAGAACCTCATCCACCAAGCCATTCTTTAAGAAGCCTTTGATAATCAAGGAGTGGCCACGTGGCGACAGCTTGAGCCGATCCTTGCGCATCAGGTGTTCAAACTCCTCGACGCGATCCGGATGGCCAGCCGAGGCGAAGCCGCCCAAAACCACTTCGTACATGGAGCAGCTGCGGGCGAGGCAAAGCTTCTTCTGGTAGACGTCCCACAAATCCATCATCACTTCCACGTTTCCTGAACGAGCCACCGTGTCCAAGATGACGGTCCCTGCCCAAGAGTTCACCAAAACCTCCTTGTGCAAGCGGAGGTGCTCAACGAGTTCGTCGACGAGCTGTTCCGGCTCTGCATCCACGAAGGCTTGCACCACAGGCTTCAGGAGGTCTTTCGGGGTGGGCGCCTGTGCCTGCTCATCGCGCCATGCCTGCAGAAGCTTGGAGGCATTGCCTGCTGCCGCTTCGGTCTCCATGGTCCTCCGGGCGCTGGGTCGAAAGGTGGGCGGGCCACCTTTCATCTTCCCCTTTTTCGTCTTTTTGAAAGTGTCGGCGCGAAGGTAGAAGAAACCCATGGAAAAGAAGAACAAGAAGGAGAGCTCAACCCACAGGGGAGCCAAAGAGTTGTAAACGGCGTCGAGGGTCTGCGATGCCGTCGACATTGTGAAGTCGGCCATGACGTTGATGGTCACGACCGGAAAGAAGACGCTTTTGGTTGGGATTTCTTAGCTGACAAAGCAGACGGGCTTTACGGCTCCTCTGCTTGAAGTCCACAGAAGACTCGAGTTGTTGCCCAACGGGTGTTTGGGCCAGATGCGCTAGTCTTGAGCCAAAAGACATATCGGAGGGTGTGATCTTTCATAGCGATCCATATTTGGGTGGAGCATGGAAGTGCTGATCACGAGAACATGTCAAACAAGTACCACAGTTCCATGCTTCGGCTGTCCGAGTCCGCGACAAGGAACACACACCGAAGTTTCTTCAACAGCATCGAGCCTCGAAGCAGAGCCCGACGATGACGGGCGGATGCAAACAAGCCGGGCAAGAGATATGAAACAAATTTAGTGTTGCAGAGCATAGGCACCGACCATGCCGAGCGACGGCAGTCTACCCGCGTGGGCCTCGCAGGTGGCACAGTCGTTTGCCACCCTTTCCACCAAGTTCTTGGCGAGACATGCTGCGATCACTTTTCCTTTGGCTGCACCGCACATACTGATCGCAAAGCCAATTGTTGACGTCTCGTTTGCCGAGACCATGGGATCTCTACAAAGTAGTCAGTGGTCAATTCGCTTCTGCATAGAAGCGGACCGAAGCATATCTATGTACATGCCTGCTTGAGAAAGCCCCTCTTGCGTCAAGAGAACAGTTACTGACTGCGGTCCGGAGCACAGAGCATTTCTGGGAGTGTGTCTGCACATCCTGTCGGGTTGCTTGTCTCAGGCAGAGTTTCCTGCTTTTCGCCGGTCCAGGCCGCAGGCTGGCTACATGTTTGAGGACCCGGAGGCCATCTTGTGGCCCGGATCTCAGGCGTCAGACAAATCCCATTCAGCCACGCCCTCACTGGACGATGTCACCTCTCTGGCACAAGCCTAGGACCTCGGAACCTGGCAGACAATGCCTCCTGGTAAAATCACATTTTCTGCTTCTGCTTTGCTCCCTCTCTCGACCAGGCTCATTTCTTGGCATGCGTAGCGATTACATCCTGTGTTGAAATAGTGAAACTCACACATTCCCACGGCATGTATAAGCATCAACGCTTGCTCCGGGATCTGCTGTGCACCCAAGCTTGTTGGGCTGCACATTCGTATCTCATTTCACGTCCCACCTTCCCATCATGCTTCAGCTTTCGTTGGCATCTCTGCCAAAACAGATTCGAATTGTTGACCCGGCGGCTCAGCAAAGCAGAACATCCGCACAACTTCGTCGCTTCTATGGGGAACGGAGTGACAATCAAAAATGCTCGTTCAGGGCAAGTTAAAAAAAAGGAAAACTGGCACGAAAACACAACAATGGACTTGTTTTCCAGCCAACACGTGAAATGAAGACCTACTGCAGACACCTTGCTCCGAGCCTCGTCGCTGTCGTCTAACTCTTCGAGCTCCTCCTGCTCCTCCTCTTCTGCGCCCTCGAAGAAGGCAGGCAAGCCAGGGTATCCTCCAGTTCCGAAGCCTTCGCGGCCTTCGCGCTCCAGCCTGGGGTAAGAAGCCATCCGGCCGTGGTCCAGATGAGCCATCTGGGCCATACGGAGCATCATCGGAATGCTGAACATGGAGTCTTCGTCCGAGTCTTCATTCTCTACCTCCGGTTCCTCTGGCGCCTCGGCCAATTTCTGGAAGAAGTCAGTCTTTGACCCCACCTCGTCCACACATGCCGCCCAAAAGCAGGCATAGGTGCCTTGTCTGGGATTCCAGCCACCATACACCATAAGCATGCCATTTGGCAGGGCACAGCCTCCACCGAAAGCTCGGGGGGAGGGGTGACTGCGCCCAGGCACATTCTCCATCCAAGTTTGATGGGAAGAGGAAAAGGCAGTGCAATGCGGAGTTGGAGCACGGCCACCACTGACGAGCACCACTGTGTCCGTGCCAGACAAAGGAACCGCAACATGGCCCCGACCATGTACGAGCCCTGTCTCGGATGTCAAAGGCTGTCGCTTCCACCTAAAGTGTGCAAGTCCATCGAGCCCGAGAAGCCAGTATGCCCCATTTGCAGGGCTTGTCAAATCATGTCCTCCCCGAGGAGGTCCACCGTTCCGCTCATCCCCGGACCCACCTCCCACTATGAGAATGCCGTCTCCTTCTTCACATCGAAGAAGTGTTGCACTGTGAGAGTTCCGTGCCGCTGGCGCCTCACCGTCGCAGCTTATGTTTTCGACCCACGTCAAAGAGGACAGATCAAGCAAGTCGAGGGAGCTCGAGACAGACCCGTTCGTGTTACCCCCGAATGCGAGAACATAGCCTGAAGGAAAAGCGCAACCTGCGACCTTTGGCGGCACGTATGTGGCGCTGTGATTGGAGCGCGGCGTCATCTCACCGGTCTTCAGCCAACGCGCACGAACAACATCTTCTTTGCCACTGATTTCCATGAGGCCGTAGCTAGAGCTCTCACCGAAGTAGCCTCAATGACCATGGTTCGAAGCCAAACGAAAACATGTCTGAGTCTCTGAGAGTCTCTGTTCGCCTGAGGCCTGAGGCCACCGCCACCGTGCAAGTAGCCCCCGGTCACCAGAACGCGCACAGAGAAGTCGCCATAATCGCCCAGGTCGCGGCCCTCGTCGAGGACGGTGAGCTTCCCTTCGTAAGTTGGTGGAGGCCTCCGGCCTTCGCTGGGCCCTTCAATGGGAATCGATTGCAAGCGAAGCGGTACTGACAAAGGCCCCACGTGGAGATCACCTCAGTCCCACACCCCTACATGTACTGCGGGGTGACTCTGCATGAGACTGGCTCCTCTTGGCTTAGCTTGAAGGCATTGCGAGGTTCGTTGCGTCTCGCATAATGTGTCTAGCATGCCCATGTAAGAAAAAAAGCAGGTCTATGATCCAGGCGACAGGGAATCAAGCCAAGACGGCAATCCACGTCATGTAACCTAATCATATCATACAGTTCACTGGCCGTGGCTCCGCCCCTTGGTGGCCTTGGGGCGCCAATGGGTCAGCACTGTCGAAACTCGACATGACGTACATTTGGAATCGCCCTGGCTTTTCCCGAAAACTGAATCCAGTTGTTGCCCACAGTGTTGAGGCAGCGATTGAGTCACCTACGCTCGCTTGGTTCGACTAGAACGCCTGGCCCCTCAGCTTGAACATGAAGCCCCGTCGCTCCTTTCGGTTCCTGATCATGTCCTTCCAAGAGATTGCCCACGAATCCATCACTTTAGTGGTGGTGTTGAATCAGCCGCTCGAGAACTCCACGTGCGCACTCCGACCTGTGAAGTCATACTTGGGCCAAGCGAGGTTCAGGCTGCACCTGACACCTCTGTACCGACACATCAAGACACATCAAGACATAAGTTCCTTACACAAAGACAGCTGTTGATTTGCAGGACTCCTTGTGCCCCATAACCGGAAAGCGTTCTGTGCGTGCATTGAGCCGATTGAACAGCTTGAACACCTGTTCTTCTCGCGATGTTCGACTGCCTGCCGCTGTTTTTGCTTGCTGTTTTGTTTGGCCGCTGCCCCAATCTGGATCCAAGTCGCTCGTTGGACCTTGTGACCCCCAGCCACCGAAAACGAAGACCCGGCCGTAGCGGAAGAACATCCCGGGCGAGCCTTCTCTCGCTCCCAGCGTGTGCTGGCAAGGAACTCTTCGCCACTCGATTGCATTGCATCGTCTCCTCTGGATCAAAACCTTATAGATGGACTTTGCTGCTTCTGCTTTGCCTTCATCACCATGAAACTCCTCAAACAGGCTGCCACTAGCAACACCAACGGCAGCGAAAGCATGCATTTGCCAGTCCTGCTTCAAAAACCTTGCCCACAGAGATGTCCTTGGCAAGTTTTTCGACTGTTTGCATGTCCAGAAGCACTTCCATAAGTCTCGCCTCAATCCAGTCAGTTATGCAAAGCATCAGAGGATTAGAGGCGTCTTCGTCTAGACGGTGCTGAAGGAATCGCGCCACTGGACCCAGGCATGCTGCAACCTCGGCACCACGGAGGCCTGAGCAAGATCACACGGTGCACACGACAAACGGTGGAACGCTCTCTCCGTAATGGCCAACATTAGCCAGGTCTCTAAGTAGAATCGTTGAAAGAACCTCGGCGTTCGACATCTGCAAAAGCGACAGTACTACGCACTGCTGCGTTGCGACTGAGGCAGCAACCTCGTCGCTCAGGTCGCGCAGGTTTGGGCCAGTTCCTGTCAGAACACTATAGGCCCTAGGCGCAAAGGCTGGACTGGCCCTTGCTGACCGATGCTCACAGTACAGCCGCCTCGGCGCTCCAAATCATCCCGTGCCTCCAACACTCACCGACGTAACCCCCTTGCCCCCTTGCCCCCTTGCATACATAAGCATGGTCTTCCTGCCTTGATGGCAACAGCCACAGCGGGAGGCTGGAGCGATGCCTCAGGCTAAAACAAGTCGATGCCTTGAATATCCCAACCACTGGCCTTGACATGCATTGCCTGCAGTCGTGAGGAGCGTCGACGGGAGCAGAAACACGACATGTGTGTGCATCAACCTCACAAGGGATCCGCGCAGCAACCCGACATGCTGCGACACAGCGTCTCTTGCCGGCCTCTGTGCTCGCACGGACTGGGTCTGAGATGATGGCAACCCCCACTAAGCCGAAGAAGCAGCGGCAACAGGATTGTCACAATTGTCTGAATGTCTACAGTCACAACAGCAAGCAGGGCCCATGCAGAAGCCTCATAAAGCCTTCGCATGCAAGCCAGCCGCATGCTATGGTACCAACAAATTCGCAGGCCTTGGGCAACGTGAATGGCAACTTCTCACATGCGGTGAAGTCATCGGAGGCCATACTCTGAGCTACTGCCTTCAAACACGGACGTATGCGTTAGTTCTGTCGCTGTTTCGCATCAAATCTTAATCGATTGACTGCAGCTCAACGCTGAAATCATTGGACAACCTGCGCATCAGTGATAGCCAACTGCCCCTGCCAGTATCGACTACACGCTTGCGCAATGCACTGGCGGAGCCAACCGGTCCGAGCCGATCTGTCATGCAAGCTGGGCAACCTAAACCAAGACAGGGCAAATGATCTAGCAGCTAGCCATCCAAGAACTGGCTTTAGATGTCTTCAGCTGTCGCAACAACACGCAGTATAATGCAGCACTTGTTTTGCAAAGCCGTGTTGGCATGCTGGTCGTCAGGCTCGCGAGGAGCACCAAACACGATGTCGTGGAACATCCTCTTGCAGATGCTGCACACCTGGACATGGGCCCGAATGAACTCTACGTGCATTGCCGGTGAAAGCACCCTGCCCCCCGCGCTTTCCTATGGTCGCAACACTCTTGGAGCATCGCAGCAGTAGCCGACGTTGCGGCAGGCCGGACATCGAAGCAGGTCTTTCTGCATGGTCATGCATACTGGGCACCTGGCAAGGTGCTCGCGAGCGCGCAAGGCGCTCAAAGAGCTGTGCAATTTAAGCTGCAGCTGCGGCACTGCACGCGGGTGTTCATTGAAAGCACACCCGGCATAGCCGCCGAAGTCTCCAACAAGCCTTCCGTCCAAAGACTGAAAAAGATTGTCGCGCAAATAAGAAACCGCGATACATGATTTGGGAATCTTTTCCAAATGCACACACTCGGTCTATGGCTTGGGAGTACCGCCCGCTTGGACATGCAAACAGGACTTGGCAGTCTCAGATAAGTGCTTGATGTTTTCGATAGGGTGGGAAACTCAGATCCCGACTAGCCCTACTCTGGAACTCCTGGCTGTGTGCTACAGATGATGTCCATGCTTTCATGTGGCAGTTTGGCGGCCAGAGGGTGTTAGTTCAGCAGGCGGGCTGTCGCTATTCAACGGCAAGGCAGAAGACAGCTAAACCTCGGCAGCAGACTACGTTACAGGCCCGATCGACTGGCGAGAAAACTTCCGTGTTCAATACTCTGACGCACGTTTGTAGATCAAGTCGCACGCGCCTTTGGTTGGCTCAGCCGTTCCTCGGTCAGCTGTCATAAGAGACATGGACAACTGCGTGCGCATAGCGAGGCAGAGCACGATCGCCACGCAATCGGCGATGCAAAGCACACGCCTGACATCAAATCACTTTTGGTTTGAATGGCACTTCTGCAGTGCACGGACTGCTGCTGGCCTTCTCTCGGACAGTAGGCGAGCTGCTGCTCTCGGCAATTGCAACAAAGGCTTCCGCCTTCAAATCTTGCCTCCAACACACAACTGATCAGTGCTCGCACACATAATGGAAAATAGCCGCGGCCTCAAATATGTTACAGCCTCGAGCACCAGCTCATTCCACTCATCAGTCTCATCCCAACTTGCCTGGAGAACGATGCCATCCGGTGACTTGGACTCTGTTCGATACACAGGTTGCGGCCAAGATGCATCGAAAGCAGTGCACTGCAGAAGCAGGTCTGCAAAGGCCTTTGCCGATCTCACGCCAAGAGAAGAAACTGGAAAGTGAATTAGAAAGAATCCAATGGCTCTGGACCTTTCCCTGCCTCAGTGTCGCATGCTAAGCCGCCATGGCTGCTCAAGTCGTCCAGAACGACCTTTTCGACGCCAAAGGAACGTGAAACGTGCAATCAGTGCCTTCGCTCTGTCTGCTGTCCGGTGCGCCGAGAGAACACCCCGTCCATCAGGCAACACACCTCCGAACCTGACACACAGTTGAATTTTAAACACACGACGCCACATGCAAGTGTTCTAAGCTTCCAACTCGGGGTGCTTCCCTCGAGACTCATCCAAGACTTCTTCTAACACCTGCACCTCCCAAAGATGCCCGTCGGCGACGTAAACTGTGCAATGAAAAGCACCTCACCGGCCATGATGCTGGTAAGCGCCCTGGCGCACTCTGCTCGTTTGCTTCGGTCTTCCGCACGCCTCGTCAAGAGCATCGCGGTTTCTTGCCCTCCTTGGGACTTGAGATGCGTTGAAGACATGTGTTCGGTGAGACAAAGCTGCCGAGCTTCGCCAACGCGTAAAGTGCCTCGTGGAGCGGTGCAGACGACGGACAACCCGAACATTGAACGAATGATGCTCTGCAGAATCTCTTATAAGCTCTCTGATGGACTTGCCGACAAATCCATGCATGCTTGGGCAAACACCTCGGGCACGCTGATGTCTGGAAGAGCAGCAACCCGACGCCGCCTCCACCTCCCGCTGGAAACATTTCAGAGCAGCTGACGGGACGTGCACAGTCCCACTTGCAGCCCGAGCAGCGCAAACCAAAGCAAACCACAGAAGCCGACGCCGAGACAGATTGAAGCCGCGGTGTTGGAAATCATGGCCCCCATGTCTCCGAGGAACTCGGGCGGCTCTGGGGGTCAAGCATCAGAACTGGGACTGCTCAGACCGTTCAGCCGAGATTGGTGTTTCTTGGCGACTAAGCGTGCAAAGTGCTTTCATGGCGAATCTATCTGTGCAGCTTCTTGAAGGGCTCGAGCAGAAACAGATGGGCTGCTGCAGCACTCTCACCATGTATCCATGTCGAAAAGCGAACCAGCTTCTGCTGAGTGCCCTGAGTTTTGAAGATTTGTTCGGCTCCAGGAAAATCAGGAAACATGGGCCCCAGTTCCACAAAAGCTGCCCTGAAAGAGTCCGATATGCTCGACTACGGCTGGTGAAGCCGGCAGAATCGTGTCTGGGGAATGTGTTGCTTAGACATGGTGACTTTCTCAGGCTGCTTTAAATGAACATGCATCGTGCCTTCCGCTGACCTGTTTTAGATGAACGTATGGAAAATGCACATTCGGAGCACAAGAGTGATCGTGTGCAGGGTGTTGCGCTTTCGCGGCCGGCCTCGACCGCCTCTCCACCTTCCGTCGGGCACTTCTGTTTCTGTGGGAGGGGCACCTTCTGAGGCAGCCCCCCCCCCATGAGATGTAACCTGGACGTGTATCCCCTCGCTAGGCGTACAGGAACACAGGCACTCAGGTGTCTCTTTTTCTACAGGCGCACAGCTGTAGTCCACTGCACTAGAACCTTGAGCAACAGGCATGGATACATGCAAGTGATACGTGAAACAGACAGGCACCTGGATGTGTAACATTCAGTGTTTCAACCAGGCACAAATTTAAAACACGTAGAACTGCATGGCCGTGGAGTCGGCATTCTACAAGCCTGTTATCGCTCTCGGTCGAATTAGCGGAGGATTGAGCTACATCTGCGACTTGAAGACAACTATACATTCTCTGGCCTGGAGACAGCTTCATGAAAAGAACAGAACACGCACGAATGCAAACGGATCTTCAATTGAAACTTTTGCTTGAAAGTTGCCCACTTGTGTTTCAGTTCCCTCTCCAGATGGAAAGCATACTGCAACATAAAAGATGGAGAGCATAGCTCCACTAGTGCTCCACTTGATGCCAGCATGACATCTTGCGGCAAGGCAAATTGTAAAGGGCTTTCGAAGTATCTTATCCTGAGATAAATGTCTTCTTGAAAGATGAGTTCTTTAGGAAGTACCTTTTCCTGAGCCAAGCATCTCCCTATGAAATGACGAATGCTCGAAGTGGATACCTTCTTCTGAAAGAAGCATTCCGTGAAACACTCAGCCAGTTCATCGACGAACTCAATGTCTCTGTCCCAGGTTCGATCACGGTGTTCACCATTCCAACGGTAAATGTCCCTTCTGTGAATTGGCATCACCGGTGCATGGCGAACTGGATCATACATATCCTGGATCAGCCGGGGTCCTAGGTTCCACAGGTTGTGGAACAGGAACAACGTCTTCATTTCGCTCCAAAAGAACTTCTTCGAGACCATCGTCCATGTCCACATCCGAATCAGAACCTAGTCAATTTTTCCCCTTGTTCTTGCCCTTGGACTTGTCATTGGATTTGCCCTTGGAATTGCCTTGTCGGAGTCCTTGCCTTTTGCTTTGGAGGACTTGCCTCCTTTGCCGCCTTCTTTGCCACCGGGAGGTTGTGCGGGTTCTGGAGGACGTTGAGAACCAGAAGCTGTTGCACCAGAAGCTCCCTCTTCCTGAGAAGAGCCTGCTCCTTGAGGTGCGGCTGCGGAGGGACCAGAAGAACCAGAACCATGCGCCTTGTTCAACTTCTGCCTCTCTTTCCTCCTGTCCGCGGCATCCTTCATGCTGGCGGGATTACGGTTCAGCGCCCTCATCCTGCCTCCAGTGTACTGGTTCGCGTGAACCTCGATTAGGAGCGGAGTGTGGGCGTCGTAGTCCCGGTCGTTCAGGAGGTACGCGGCGCTGGTGGAGTTCAAAAGCCATTCGGAAACCTTGATGTCATACTCGGTCTTTTGAGCTGGAAACTCAGCCAACTGATCCTCTGACATGCTGTGTCCCCACTCCATGACTGTCGCCAGAACTGGGTCCAACCCTGGAAAGGTATTCCAGTCAGGTTGCTCGCAGTTCCGGTACGGTCCACCGAGCGTGTCCTCGTACTGTTTCAGAAGCCCCACGGTGTTTGCTGAGACGTGTTTCGCTCGAGGCGAGCAAAGGTGCGGGCATTTCGGGCCGTCCGACCAGGCCTCCAAGAAGTAATCGAGAAGGCTTTGGTACATTCCGCCACGAATGTCCATGGACTCCTGCTTTCTGCCTGTGGCTCTGTAGAGAGCCATGTTGGCATCGCCGCCGATAAGGTCGACTTGGTAATGCAGCCAGTCAACGAACATGTTGCCCAGAACCTCGTGAGCCAACGCCACCTTGTCGGCTGCCACGTCGTTGCGGAGGTGAAAGCAACAGACCCCTTTGCGGTCGGAGCCGCCACACTCCAGGACCTTGATCAGTGCTGAGTCTGGAAAATCGCCACGATTTCCCTGTGTACCCGTTGGCACAGTCATCTCGTACACGATCTCGAGGAACATATAAGTGATCGGAAGAGAATGATGCGCAAGCCCAGTGAGTGTTGAGCCTGCCAAACGGGTGATGCTGCTGACGACATTGTTGGTGCGACTCCCGATGAGAATGTCCTAGAGGCATTCTGCAGAAATTGCCACCCACGCGCTGTGAGAAACTCCTTCTCCGAGTCGTTGATCTCAGAAGCCTCACACAACATGAAGAGGTGTGATTTGCTCTGAGCGATCGACTTGATCAATTCTCCCTTGGATGGCGCGGAGTCGTCCCAGTCAATGTGACTGGCAACGGAGGAAAGTGCAGTGCGTTTCCTCCCTCGGCTCATATTGCCGAGATTGACAATGAGAGCGGCGTACTTGGTCTTGCTCGTGAAGATGGGGACATTGGCATCCTCCGCAAGACCAAAACCATGAATGTAAGGATTCGGCATCCTCTCAAGAGAGGTCCCGGATCTCCTCCTCATCGACTCCAATGCTGAGGAAGTAGTGAAGCATCGCATTCAAGAGTCCTTCCCGAGTTGCTGGATTGCCGCGTTCATCGAACACCTTTACCTTCTCAAGGAGGGCGTCCAGAACTTCAAGAGCAGATGCACGAACGTCAGAGGCTTTCTCCATCAACTTGTCATCTAAGGTGCTGCGAACGTCCCCCGATCTGAAGACCACGTCGAGTCTATCGGGACGGCGCTGAGAGAGTACTTTTGCCCCTTGTGAGGCGGAGCATTGACCCTCCAGTTCATATGTTGCACCTTAAATGCGAGAAGTGGTTCCCACGTGTGGTCGCGCAAGCCGGTGTGATAAAGGCCACTGTAACCATAACCACGTGCTTGCTTGGAGAGCAACCGCATGGGACTCTCATGTTCGATGTTGACGAGGTCGGCGAGGAAGTGCTTGTACTCGTCGGTGTCGGCGAGTTCGATCTTCTCCTTCGCCTTCCCCATGTTCTCGAACGCGTTCTCGTTCTTCTCCTCTGCGTCCTTCGCGGCCATGCTTCACATGCAGTTCGTAAAGCTCAACATCATTGTTCAACTTTTCCAACATGCGCTGATTCTGCGGAGAAGCCCTTGAGACCTCGTGGCCTGGCAATGGAAGCGCGACCCTCCTAGGTTCTAGTGACTGAGCCTCTGGGGCTCCGGGAGGAAGCAAATCTGATGCCCCCGGTTCGGAAGGTTCGTACTCTTGAAGATCCGGATCATCTTCAGGAGCAACAGGAGGAGGAGCCGATTCTTTGAGTACCTTTCCCTGAGGAAAGCTTCCCTTGGCTCGAATCCTTCTTGCTACCGGTGCCTTTCCCCTGAGGAAAGCTTCCGGATGCTCCTGCCTTCTTCGAGCTGTCTTCAGGCTTACCTTTGCTAATCATGTCCTCTGGCGATCCTACCTTAGCACGGGTTGGATCTCGGGACTTAGCTGGTACCGAGGTCCTACTCTCGATACCTCCTGGCAAAATCTTGAAGATAGTCCTACCGTTCCAAGAATCAGTTGTTCTTGTGGTAGGAGGCTCAGAAGAACGCCAGTCGTCTTCTTGAGTAACGCTCTTCTTACCCTTGGAGAACTGCATGATCGTCTTGCGCTTGTTGTCCAGATACTCCAATGGGATAGGCACTGAGCCTGCCTTGGGTTCGTACTTAACCTTCCTCATCTTCTTGTGGATGCGGATCATCTCCATGTCGGCTTCGTTGATGACCCCCTCATCATCCGTCGCCAATACGAGATTCTCGAGTACCTCTCCCTGAGAAGGGCATCCCTCCGTCTTCTGGTGGAACCGTACTCGTAGTGGGACAAGTAAGTGAGGAAGCTCGACTTCTTATGCTTGTTGAACCGCACGTTCCACATCAACTGACTGAGGTCGAGAAGGTCAAATACCAGGTGTGAGCTAGGTGCAACCTTTAGCTTCACATCCCTGATACCCAGTACAAGGCTGCTAAGCAAGGCCTTGTCCGGATGGAGTTCGAACTGGAACCTAAGGTTGCGCATCTGCGGCAAGGACATGAGAATGGGAGCATGCCCTTGCTCCACAATGTCGAACTCTGTCGATTGAACTTCATACTCCCGGTCGTACATGCAAATGACCAACTTCTGGTTGCACTTGGTCGACTCGGAATTGGCAAAGGTGCATTGAGAAGTCGTTTCAGCTATGGTGTACCAAATGCCACAGTCCTGATTCTTATCACAGAACTCCATGAGCCACTCTCGAAGCCATTGCTCTCGTGCATCCCAAGTCCAACACCATCGCGGTTGGCGTCAAGGGCTGAGAGATGAAAGCTCCTTCGATCCTGTCCATCTTCTCTTCGGTGGCCATGAAAGAAAGGTTCTGAGAGTTGACGTGTTCAACGAAGAAGGTTGTGGCGGCTGTGGTGCCGCTCGGGGCAGCATCGGCAAGCTGGGCTTGTCCGTCCTTTCCGGGCTTTCCATCCTTTCCATCTTTGCCAAACTTGCTCTTTCCTTTGCCCTTCTTTCCTTTCTTTCCTTTTCCTTTGGCTGCATAGGACTCCTCAGTCTCATACCAGGACCAGTCATCCCAGGACTGATCGCTCCACTGGTAATCTTGCCATTGAAAATCTGCTTGCCATGCTTTTGATTCTTCGGCAAAATTCGACCTGCATTTCTTCCTTTTGAAGAAGCGCCTTCCTTTGGATCCTTTTCCACCTTTTCCTTTGCCTTTGCGGTGGCCCTTGAATCCGCGCTTCATCTTGCGGCCTTGGAAGCGCCGCTGGAACCATGAGTAGTTCTCGTCGTCGCAGACCCAGGAAGGCGTCCTCATCTGCTTCCAGGAAACCTTCCTTCATCGATAACAAGGAACGTCTTGCGGCCACCGTGGCCGGAAGGAGCGAGGAGAAGATTGTCGACGGTAGTCTTGGTCGTGCAGAAGATCTCAAGGTAGACCTCATGCAGCTCCGTCAGGTTGTAGTCAGCCAAGACTCGGTTCCGATGTGCCATCAATGATGTCAACACCTGTCGCTGATCCTGCGTAAGGTCGGACAGGGAAACAAAAATCAAAGCGACGAGGTTGGCCGTGATCGGAATGGTCCGAGCATGCTGATCTCTGAGCCGCTCATTGGCTCTCTCCATTGCTTGGTCTACTGCGAGTCCTTCTTGTTCTTCTGGTGGAAGTCCTGCTACGAAGGCTCTGACCTCAGCGTTGTTCGGGTCCACGATCGGCAGATAGGTGTCGTTCCACGATTCTTGCATCCTCTGAACAGAGAGTTGAAACCTGGTAGTCCAACGAAGCATGTCTCCGCTTCCGTGGTGCAGATTCATGAACTGCTGGAAGCGGTAGAGGAAAACATGTGCTGCTCCGTTTACGAAGAGCGGCCGCAGGAAACTCTTGAAGTACTTCACTCCGTTGTCTGCATCCTTCAGGTGATCCCTGTCGAGAAACCTTTTGTGGATAGCTGCTTCGCCTTCTAACCGATCTCTCAAAGCTGGTCCACGCTTATCATTGTCTAGCTAAGTAATGTCACACCAGTCATCGATCGCATCCTCATAGGCGAACGCACTGCTTCGACCATCATACGATGGCGGTACTTTGGTGGTCACCTGCTGGAAAGCTGAAAGACGGTGTAATTCATTGAGACGACGATAATTAATTAGTCGCATAAGGCTCATTGCCGTGAAGGAGGTATTCATCATCTCCTCCATCATGCTCAAAGATAGTCGCAGAGTGGCTAGCCATTGCGCTGTTCTTGGATCGAGCCCCGGGAGAAAACTCTTCCGGCTGTCTTCACCTGAGTGAAGTGTGCCGGAGCGACTCCGGTCACCTTCCACCGGGTATTCCGGTTGCCTCCACCTGTGTAGAAAGTACCGAACCGGTACCTCCACAAGTGTGAAGCTTCCCGTTTCCCGGGTGCTCCGCTACCACGTTGAGATGTAACCTGGACGTGTATCCCCTCGCTAGGCGTACAGGAACACATTTTTCTTTTTTTTTGAGCGGACTTTTCGAGCTGCCCGACGAAAAAGCTTCTAGCCGCGGTCGCAGCTAACTAGTCTACCGGAGGCTACGGACTACGCTACTCGCGTCAGGGCCGCAACGGCAGGCGACTCTGGCCGGCGGGGGCTTCGTGGTGGAGCAGGGTGTCCAGCGGCGGGCCTTCACAGGCTTCTGGTTGCAGTGGCTGCTCCCAAACGCCCAGTGCCGTGCTTGCGACGGCCTGCTGCACCGCAACGGACAACAAGCCCCACCAGCGCCTCGCCCAGCCGGCTGACGCCGCTGCACGGAGTGCGGGCGGGGCCCGGTGAGCTTTCAACCGGACGAGGTCTCGTACGAAAGCGCGCGCCTGGTCGTTCCAGCGCCCGCCCACCTCCGAGCCCAACACGACGAGCTGCTGCGGCCCGCCGCTGGAGAGCTCCGGGTAGGTACTGAGCTTCCGGCGTTCGGCTACCCTGAGGGCGGCGCCGTCGACCACCGCTGCGCAAGGTTGCGGGTGTCCCGTGCGTGTCAAGGGAGACACGAGTGTGGCGTCACAGCACAAGGCTCCGCCGCTGCGCGTCGCGCCGTACACAACCAGGTCGAGACGGCGCCGGTCTGCGGCTGGCACGCCAGGCGCCGTGGTGTGGGCCAGCCATTGCTGTGGCACGACCTGCCCTTCAGCCGCCAGCGCCTCTCTCGCGACACGAACCCACGCTCTCTCCACGAGCTTAGCTCGTCTGGCCAGCAGGCCGGTGCGAGGGCAGGCAAGCGCATGGTCGCCTAAAGCATCGACTGCTGCGCCGCACCCAGGGTTCGGGCCGCAGGTGCTCCCTCGCAGGGGCAGCGGCTGCCGCAACCTGCGTCGCAATGCGATTTGCATCGCGGCAGGTGGTAGCGTGGTGGCCGGCTCAGTTGGGATCGCAGCGAGCCAAGCGCCCGCCTGGGCCCCGGCCTGGGACCGCAGAAGTGCCTGAGAACCGGGCGACATGTCCGGCAGAAGCACGCGCTCGCGAAAGTGAGTGTTGCGTGTGCGCAAAGCATGCATCTGCCAGCCGTGTGGCCAGTCCCCGGGGCCGGCGTCTCCCGCCGGGGTTGGGCGCGTGCCTTCGAGGAGAGAGCTCCATGCAGGGCAGTCGCGCCATCCTTCCTGCTGCAAAAGAACCCGTGCCGCCGCCGCTTCGCGAAGGCACGCAGCTTCTCCGCCGCGGCCCTCAAGTGCTGCGACGCATCTGTGTGCGAAGTCGGGCGCGCGAGCGTGGATCACAGGCAGCGCATCTGCCCAGGCCGCCCAGTGCGCCGCGGGGGCTGCGCGCTCTGCGCACTGCAAGCCCAGTCCGCCATGCACGGCAGGCAAAGTGGCGATGGACCATGCGTTGTGCGAGTCAGCTTCTGTGAAACCGCCCATACAGGACCGCAGAGTCTCCCAGATGTCCGCATCGTGCGCTTGCGCGTACCCTCGCGATTCGGATGGAGGCAGCGTGCGAATCGCGTGGTTCGCCCGGGGGGCCGCGCACATGGAGAGCAGGAGCCAACTGCACTGCAGGTCCGGAAGCAAAGGCAGCTGTTGCAGGAAGCGGCGTTCTTCCGACATGCGTTCCGCCGCCCACTGGCTGACGAAGTCTGGATGCCCGATGGGCGTGCCGAGGACTACAACGCCTCTCTCGGCTGGCGGCTTGTTGCCTCGCCAGACCGCATCGCCCAGCTCCGATATGCCAGGGGGTGGGGGCCCTGCCTCGGTGGCATAAACGCGGGTCTTGCCGAGGTTGGACGCGATGCCGCAGTGGTCTGCGACGGCTCCAGTCGTGCTGTCGAAGGCCGCTCGAGCTCGCTCGGGCACCGTGACGATATAGAGGTCGTCGAGGAAAGCCATGAGGGCATCGTCGGGATTGCTACAGGCGCACAGCTGTAGTCCACTGCACTAGAACGTTGAGCAACAGGCATGGATACATGCAAGAAGAGCTCACAGCGGCGCTCGAGCTCGGCTGTGGGGATGCGGGCCTCAGCTGGGGCGCGGTGCAGCAGCATGCGGACGGCGAGGTAAAAGAGCTTCCATCCACGCAACGATGAATCAGCGCTCATCCGCAACGAGCTGGAGCCAGCTCGGAAGGCAGTGCGCAGCATGCTGCGTACTTGCACCGGCACGCTTTGCAGTGTTAGGACGCGCTTGCGAAGCGTGGCCGCGAGATCTGTGGCATCAAGCGTTCGCAAGCCGGCTTGGAAGGCCGCCTCAGCGGAGAGCACCCGTCGCTGGGATGCTTTGAGGGATTCGGGCGCGGGCTGTTCTGCTGCCTGCGGTGGGCCAGCGTCCTCCGCATCGGGCAGCGGCTGCGAAGGTGCGCGGCGCCCTCGCCCACGGCCCCGGCCTCCGCGCCGTCCACGTCCTCGAGCTCGGCGCTCTCCCTCGACGATGCGCGCTGCCGCAGAGCTGACGAAATCGTCGCCCCGCTCGCCGTCACCATCATCGACCGATGGCGTAGTACACGTTGTAGGCCTGCAGTCGGGCACGGACTTGCGGCCATTAAGAGCAGGCGTGACTGGGGTCACACCTGCAGGTTTGCACATGGCAGAAGGGGGCGTCAACTATGACTCCCGTGTTGAGTCCACCAGAGGCGGCAGACGGTTTAGAGCATGTCTTGGCACAGCCCTAACTTGGGTATCTCTCAGCAAGTGACGTTCTGCGAGCTTGAATCACTTGTGCGAGGAAGGGATCATAGCTAGAAGCCTTTACTGCATCCAGCGGCCATCCAAGCGTAGCCTGAATGATATCTTGTGGCTGCAGGGGTGTGGCAGAGCCCGTGAGATGAGGGCAAACCCATTCGTGCGCACGATCCGGTGAAGCGGAGCCGCAAGGGCAAGGAGTGACTGGTTTACCCTGTGTGGAAAGCAGCCTGGCGCGGCTGACATAGTGGCCGGAAGTGATAGCTCGCAGGTGGCGGCGATCATCGCCCCCCCGCGCCCATCGCATCATCATGTGATGTGCGCGTTGACGAACCTGCGGCCAGGTGCAGTGTTGAAGGGCCTGTGCGGCCTTGTTGTCAGTGCGAAGGAACTTGCTCCAGGTGTGCCCTCGCCATGCGTCCCGAAGGGCATGACGGAGGGTTTGCTTGGCATCCTGCGGGGTGAGCTCGACGAGCTGTAAGTTTGCGGCAGCAAGGCGGCGGCGCTGCTCACGCGAGAGCGGCCTGGCGGCCAGGGCCGTCTGGGCGGTGGTGTGGATCCAAGTCCACCGGGCGTGTGCGGCTTCCGTCCAGCCCTGACGCTTCATCCAGTGGCGTGCAAGGCCCATGGGTCCTTTGGTGGCTTTTAATGTCCAGTAGTGCTCGGGGATGTCGCCTGTGACGACTGCTCTGATGACGTGCTCGGTTGCACTTGCGCCAACCTGGTAGACGGCATCGGCAGCATGCCCGGACAGTAGGCGGAACAGTGGGCCTGTTGGGCCTAGCTGGTTTCCCGCACTCCCTACAAGGGCGGCATAGGCAGTGCGAAGCGGGTTTAGTTCCTTTAGGGTGTGTAGCCTAGCTAGAACCGCGGAGGAAGCTTTAGGGATGGCGGCGCCCTTAAAAAACCCTTGCTTAAGCGTGTCGCTATGGGGAAGGGCTTTGATCCAAGAACCCGTCGTGCGAGCTTGGGAGAGGCGGGTGAGCTCCTCCTCTTCTGCTTTTGAGCTGGCCCGCGTGAGGAGCAGACGGGTCCCTAAAATTTTGGGGCGCGTGCGAATTTTATCACTTGCGTTTTGAAGTTCACTGGCAAGACGCCTGCGGTACTTAATGCCTCCGGCAGCGGCGAACTCGAGCTTACCATTATTTTCTTGGAGGCCCAGCATAGCAACTTCGTTCTGCCAGGCATTGGCGATCTCGCAGCACTGCCTTGGGGTTTTGGTGAGCCAGGAGCGGTCATCAAGAAAGGCACGGTGGAGTGTCTGCCCCTGGGGGTGCTGCTGCTTGATGCGCGCGAGGGCCTCGGCAACGACCGCATTAAGCGCCAGAGGCGAGGCGGGGTCTCCCTGAGGTAGACAGTGTACCTCGCCTTGAGGAGTGGCAGAGATCGTCCTGCCAAGTTGAAGCCACCGAGATTGATGACTCCAAGCTTTACCGAGGGCGACCACGAGAGGCCGAGGCGCCCCCATACGGTTGAGGGCGGCAGTGCCATGAGAGCCTAGGAGGCTGTCGAAGGCTTTGGACAGGTCAGCCGCGCCGAGGTAACGAAGGTCCGGGCTGGGGTGAGCATCGTTAAGGGTGGCTTCAACAGCCGTGAGGGGGCCCACTAAGGCAGTGAAAACTCCCCTGTGGCGGAGGCCCCCATGCAGTTCGTCAGGCATGACTTGTGCGATCCAGTCGCGAAGTTGTCGGATGCGGGTGTAAGACCAGGCCCTATACCAACAAGAGCCAACCGAAATGGGTCTAAAATATGAAAGGAGGCCACGGGGCTTAGAAGGCTTAAGTAAGTGCACCTGGCGCCACTGCAGCAGGGCTGTGGGCCAGGGGTCATCATCTGTCTCTGCGGCTTGCAGGAGACGGGCAGCGACTTGAAGGGCACAGTTTGGTAAATGCATGAGCTCCTTGGCACTCCAAGCATCAGGGCCACTGGCCTTCGATTGCATCTTGCGGAAGGCAGAACGAAGGTCCCCGGGTGTGAGTGGACGCCACTCAGGGGCGGCCGGACGAGGCCACGGTGGCGCCTCGGCTTCAAGACGCTGAGCCTGTTGGCGTGCCTGAACGTCTGGCTTGGGCCAGATTTTGCGCCAGTAGGTTTCAGCTTCCGCAGTTAACGCGTCACCGGTGATGACCGTGTGGCCGTCAGGGCCAAGTACGCCAGCAACCGGTTCAACTGTCTTAGCACGAGCAAGCCATTGCCAAACTTGGTGAACGTCTTCGCGCATGCGTTGACGCCATTTTTGAAGTTTGACCTGCTTGGCTTCCTCGGTGCGTGCGTGGAGTTGGCTTTGCAGCCAATCTCTAACCTGGGGTATGTGTTGGTGTTCAAGCGGGTTGTGTGGACACTGCAAAGCTACAGCGTCTCTACGCAAATTGGCGGCGAGCCTGCGGGAGGGTTCGTCATGACGCTGGGCGTGGTGGTCATGGAACTCCACGTGCCTGCGCCAAAGTTTTTGGAGGCGGGCAGTCAGGATGCTGTGGTCAGGGGAAGCGCGCGCCCGGTGGTGCCTGACCACTCGGCACGCGACAGCAGGGGCACCCTTAGGGTTTCGAGTTTGCCTAGGGCGAAGACTAGGGTCAACCTGGGAATAAGCCTCATCCATAGCCTTGGTGAGGGTCTTACCGAGGGTGCAACTAAAGTCCTCCCATGTGTGTGGGGGGCCATGGTCTGTCACCATACGGTGCCACCAACTTTCGATGAGGCGAGTCCACGCATCATCCTCAAGGTGGTCAGGTTTGGTGCATTGTGGCTGCGGCTTTAAGCGGGTATTATGTGTGATTTGCACCTGACTTAAGGAAAGCTCATACTGCAAAACCCGGTGGTCCGCAAATTTATGGGGGAGAATCTCAGGGATGACATGAAAGTCTTTTTGTACAGACCAGTCGATGCAGTGGTGCGAGGTCCAACGCGTAGCGAGTGGTTCGGGCTCGTGCACCGAGTCGTCTAGCTCTGCGTGGTTATAGGGGTACAAAACATTAGCATGAAGAGCCAAGGACCAAGGACGCATGGGGTCCTCCCTTGGGTCCTCGTTGAAATCCCCACCTACGAGCCAAGGCCCCGAAATGGCAGAAAGATCCTGGCAGCATGCTTCAACCCATGTGGAAGTGTCCACGTGGGTGAGCCCTGGCCGTTTGTACGCTGAGATGAGCTGAAAACCTCCCAGCGCGACACGAATCCACTCCCCGTGCGGAGTAGTGTGAGAGGCGGCGACTACGGCCGCAATGGGCGCACGCACGATGGCTGCAACACCGCCATACATGCGATTGCCTGCAAAACGGCCGGCTTGATGAAGGAATGTCCAGCTTGACTGCATTGCCTGAGCAATTTGACGAGCCTCGCATTCCTTAAGCGCGGTCTCCTGCACTAGCAAGACATCGACGTCATACTTTGTAGCCGCAGCTAGTAAGTCTTGCCCGTGGGCATGCCAAGATGCTATGTTAGCTTGCCAAATTTTAAGCGGGTGATTTCTAGCGGTGCGGGTTGCTAGACGTTTTTGTCGTTTAGGTCTAAATTGAGGTTGAGGTGAGTCAAGAGACCTAGGACAAGCGACGGAATGGGCTTCGTTATGGGAGTCTGGGCCTGGATTGGGTTCTATGCCTTCAGAGCAAAGGTCCCTAATCCAGCTCCCGTCAGGTTGGGGAGATGAGGACTGACAGGCTGGTTGTAGACCACCCCGCAAGCACGGGGCGGTCGCGCGCCGTCAGCGTCCTGATTTGGGTACCCGGCCTAGGACCGGCTTGGCGATGCTCACCCGGCTGTTGGTGCGACCGGATGCCTGACGCGGGTCCTCGGCGTAACCGTTATCACGGCGCCATTGGGCTCGGGCTTTCTGAAGCTTTTTGCGATACAGCAATTCCTTAGGGCTAGGGGGTTTAGGATGGGGCTTGGAGGCTTTAATGGCCTGCTTAACCCAAGCATCGTAGTCCTTGACCTGGGCGGGTTCCCACCGTAAGGCGGCAATTAGCTTTTGCTTGCGAATCTTGTTGAGGCCTTTCCACCAGCGAGCTCGCTTGGTGTCCTTTTTGAGCTGACATTCGTAGGCTGTCATTTTACCGCTACTGCCACGAGCTAAGCACCTACTGCAAATCCAAGTGCAATCTTTAAGGCCACAATCGGTTAAGTTGTGCTTTTTGACATGGACCAGTTCGTGTGGGTGGTTATGCTGTGTCATACGAAGTTGGGCTTTTTGGGTTTGTGCGAGTCGGCCTGGCATCGACCGATGGCGGCGGAGAGCCACGAGGGGAGTTCTCGCCATGGCAAACTGGCGGGGCAGCCGGAACTTCCAGCGGCGGAGGTGCGCATCCTCCGCTGACGACAGCTGCAGGCGCAGCAGCGTCAGCAGAGGTGCAGAGGTCGACTTGTGGGGGCAGGCCAGGCACGTCGAAGGGTTGGGCACGAAGCGTTTCGATGAGTCGTGCAAGGGTGGCGACGGCCTGCGGGCCCACAAGGAGGGTAAGCAGTGCCTCTTGCAGTGGCGCGGCGATGTGGTGGCCCTCGGGTGCGACGGCTATCGCACGAAGCAGCTCGGAAAGGGATACAACTTGACTAGCCCGTGCTCCAACCCAAGGCCCGGAAACGTTGAACCGAGGGCGACTGCAAGACCGGGGGCGCGAAAGCCAAAGCGACGTGCTCGAGAGTGTGTGCGAGCTCGTCAACGGGGATGAAAGGGCGAGCCCGCAGTGCCTCGACCGCGGCCGGCCACCAATCGCTGATGGGAGCACGTGAACGCCAGGCGAGCTGTGCCTCCGCCGTGAGCATGCCTGCCGCGTCCAGTTGCAATAGCACATACAGCGCGGAGTTGGTGCCTTCGCGCAGGGGCAGGGGTGGAGGAGCGCTGGTCGTGTATTGGAACGACGCAGGCACTTGCATAGGTTCATGCGTCTCAGGGCGGTGAGGCGGCGGCCCCGGCGCCGGCGCATAGACACTGTGCGACGTGGGAAGCTCGGTCGCTCCGGCCGGCGCGCCGTCGTCGACGGCCGGGCGGGTCGCAAGCCCCAGCGCTAGCGGCCTGGGAGGTTGCGCAAAGGGGCAGCGTCCACACACCCAGCGTTCCTGACGACGACTCATGTCGACCTGACAATGCAACGGCAGCTCACACAGGGGGCAAGCTCGGGCAAGGCGATGCGGTCAAGTGGGAGCTCACTCTGGCAGCGCATGCAAACCCACAACGCCTGCCAAGCGCCGATGCCATTCGTTTGCCTCTGCGGCACCGGCGCCCAATGCTTGCGAGCGTCCGGCAGCTCAACAACATCCATGGCAGGTCCTGCGAGGCGACGGCAACAGACGGCACGGATGCGGGAGCGGTTCCACAGGTTCAGGGGCGTCTGCACGCGAAAAGGTGCGGGTGGAGTAGTCGCGGACAACGGCGAAGGCCGTGTCATGCGGAGGAGGTGTCTCGGGTTCAGGAGTGGTTCAAGGTCAATGCCCAATTGTCGACATCGAAAAGCGATTGAAGGTTCCCGTGGCACGTGGTCGACAGCAGCTCGGCGGTTTGGGCAGCTGCCGTGACGCCGTGCGCATTGTACTAGGCAGGATAGGTGCGTGAATGCAGGGCAACATGGGAAGACAGCATCTTCGGCTAGGGGTTGGGAGGAGGGCTTGCAGGCAAACCGGGCACGCAGCCAACGGAGGCAAAGCGAACTCCGTGACTTCGCCGCGGCGGGGTGAAGAGGGCGGGGAGGGCAGCGGTGCGGGCGGGCTGTCCAGCGCCGCGGCGGGGCGTGACGGCAGAGCCTCCGTGTCAGGGGCAGCCAGCGGTGAGGGGTGGCGGGGAAAGCGCGCGGCGCGACATGACTGTAGCTGACGGGCAAAAAATTTTTGCTCGTGGCACGGCGGGGCGAAACCGCAGTGCAATACACCCTAGGATACAATGCACCGCTTCACTTCAAACGTGAGCGCGTGCGGGCAGCAGCCAGCGGGCGCAGCCAAGCTGGCTGGCCTGGCAAAGCGTCCGCAAAGGCAGCCTTAGGGGAAAACTGAGGGTTGGACCTGAGGCAAAAGGCAGCTCCAGCCAGGACACCTGGCACAGGAGGAAAAACACAGCAGCAGCAGCAGCAGGCAAGTGTAGCGAACGCAAGAAGGCTTGTCAGCGCCTGCGTTGGCGTTTAGCTTGCTTTGTCAGGCCGAGGGCGGCGAGCAAAGTGACCCGTTGGTGCCGGGTTCTATGCCTGGCACCAAAAGCTGCGCCCAATGACCTTCAGAGCCAGCTCTTCAGCTTTGCGACCCTTGATGTGTACATAGTTGTGGCACCCACGAGCATCCGCACGCTTTACGCCGCCTTTGCAAGCGCTTTGTGGCACCGCGCGCGATCCGCGTCCGTGACCTTTGACCACGATGCCACTGTCGGCCTTCCCCGCATGTCAAATCTGCTGCACATCTTGGCCCCTCACCTCGCCATCTCTCATGCGGGAGCGTATGATGCAGCAGTTGCCCAGTGCCTGGCCGCACTCCTTGAGCGCTTTGCTGCCCATTGAGCCTCATGGTGCGACACCTTGCCTGTCATTCATAACCGGGCCCTGCGAGTCCTCCGCAGACGCATCTGCGAGCTCAAGGCTGTGAAACCTTTGCCCTTTCTTCACAAAGCTGCGGAGAGCGTGACCCCTGGCCCTGTTCCAGGGTTTGCTGCCCGCGCTTGCGATGTGCGCGCATATGAGGCACACCTTACTGACCTCACATCTGCGTCTCGAGCTGCTGCTGTCGCAGGCAAGCCCCTTCGCCGCCCATGCCTTGAATGTCCTTCCTACTGGCGACGAAATCGCCATACCCAGTGCGCATGTTCGGGTTCTTCTGCCACTTGCACCTTGCAGACACCCAGCTGCGAGCTACGGTGCGGCGTCAGCGCAGCCGGAGTCCCCGCGCGCGTCGGCAAGGAGCTCGTGCAAGTTGGGTTTTATTGGTTTTTCTCCATTTCCGAGCTCAGAGAGAGAGGCCGCGAAGGGGCGCTGGGCGCTGAGAGCCCGCCGGTGGCCCCGATGGCCATAGCTGCACGGCCTCGCAGTCAAACCGGCCGCCGACCTCATTCCCGACGACAACCAAACGGCAGCGTCGGGCGTGGCCAAGTTGGGGGTATGTGTTGTGCCGCTTGCTGCACTGGCGCGATCATACCGGCATTCAAGCTCCGACACTTGGTGGAGCTCACCAAACCCGCCTTGGATATACGGGACGCCTTCGGGCGCCTCAGGAAACCCACGCTCGCGCAGCAGTTCCAAGAAAAGTTCCAGAGTGGCTGCGCCCCGTTCCGGCGCGTACTTTCACACTTTCCGACAGCATGTGGTCAGTTTGGCGCCTAAGCATGCCGAATACACCGTATTTCTAAGGAATCCGATTATATAAACAAAACATCCAAGCCGTGCCCCATCTGTGAGGGATCGAAATCATGTCGCATCAATGGTTTTTTTTTTCAACGCACCTTGTTCTGGTCGCACACAGCCAACAAACGCGTCCCCCTACCGTGTACTATGGAGGCGCCCACACCAGGCCCTCATCGGGCAGCCGCCAGCACACATCGGCCAGGACCTCATGCAGCTCAGGGGCGTCCCAAGCGAGCTTGCACTTTGCACTTTGCACTTTGCCCGTTCGAGTCAGAGACTACGGTCCTATGAGGACATGGGTGACAGGTGGGAACAAATTAAGGTACATCATCTTTACAAAGTTGGATATAACGGTGTCGTAAAGAGTGCCATTCTGGCGAATCAGCGACATCATGCCAAGCCTCTGCTAAGGGAAAATATGCACGACTGAAAGATTTCAGATCATCATCCCACCGTTTTGGAGGTCTGCCAGGCTTTCTCTTCGGCTGTGTTGCGAAGTTGTTATGTCGAGTTGGATCCCAGCTCGCGGCAAACAATGGCCAAGCATTCTGTTTGACAATACGGGCCCCGAAACTGTGTTGCATATTGCGATATACTTTCGACCATGTAGTCACCGGCGACTGGCGAACTGCAGATTGAACTCTGGACTTCATACGCCGCATGGTGTCAGACCAAGCCTCACCTTCGACACGACACCAGCCGACGATGGATCTCAACATTTTTCTTTGCAACGTGTCAATTTCTTCCAACTGTCTTTTGGTAAGGGGGAGGCTGCCAAGACCAAACAAGACCGTCGGTGTGACGACTGCATTGAACAACTGTAGTCGACCATTTATTGAAACGTGTCGATTTGTCAGAACATACCTGAACTTGTTGAACTTGCCCCAGGCGGCGTTGATCCGGTGGGCAACTTCAACAGCTGAGCATCTTCGAAGATCAGCCGGGATTTTTCGTCCGAGGTACATGTGCGCCTCCATATCTGCGAGTACTTGAACCATGTCGCCGTCAACATCAATGTAGGCAATGTTTCTTTCACTGGCGGTCGTAACGATTCGAGTCTTCTCAGCGTTGAGTTCTAATCCAATGTTTGCCAAAACTGCTTTTAGCTTTTCCAGCATGCGTACCAGTTCTTGCCATGTTTTGGCATACAACATCAAGTCATCTGCGTATCGGATGTTTGTCAAATTAGCTGGTGCACCAATGTGAATACCCTCGTCACGTAGACATGCTTTCCATTCGCGTACCGCGTGTTCCAGACCGGCGTTGAACAGCAGTGGGCTAATGATGTCGCCCTGTTTTACACCACGTCCAATATGGAATTTGCGGCTGTCGGACACTGAACCTGTTTGCGAAGAGTACAATGTCTGTAACAATTCAAGATATCCCTCGGAAACTCCTTGATGCCGAAGTGCTCGAAACAGAGCTGGATGATGTATCCGATCAAAAGCCTTTCGTAAATCGATACTCGCAACCCAAATCTCGCAGTTATACTCCAAAGATCTGGCACAAACGTTGTCAAATACGCATAAGGCATGTTCTACACCAGTGTGTTGCCGAAAACCCGTTTGGTCGAAAGATTGTTGTGGATCAAGGACATGTTGTAGCCGTGCGTGTATCATCTTGGAAAAGACCTTATACAACACCTTCAGTGAAGCAATCGGTCTCCAATTTGACGGCTTGGATCGGTCACCTTTTTTGGGCAACATTGTGAATAATGTATGCTGCCATTCCTTGTCCAAATGTCCAGTTCGAAGCAAGTCGTTATACAACTCCAGCAGATAATCCAATAACTCATCTGGCGCATAATACAACATTTCCAACTCCACACCTCGGGGGTCTGCAGATTTGTGCTTGCGAAGTCGGCGCAATGCAACTTGTAATTCTGATTTTGTGAAAGGAGGGATGTTAAAAATATGTTGTGACGGGTTTGTGCGGGGGAGGTCAGCCTCGTCCACAGCGAAAATCTCGGCCAAGTATGCTGCAAACTCATCTGGATGCGGGTCATGCTCATGAGATCTGTTCATATTGCTCAAAGGGTCATGCCGAATCGATTCTAACCTGCTCAAGTCCCGAAATTCAAGCAATACTTCGTTCAATCGAGCATTTCTTCTGCGGCGCATTTCCCGACGTAAACCAGAGCGAATCAACTTTGAAAGTCTGCATCGTTCACGTTTGTCACGGCATCTCCTGCGAAGATCAAGTAGACTCTGAAAATGTGGCTGCTGCCAGGGTGTTGGATGCTGTGTTTGCGGCTCCTTGGCCGCAGCGTTGGCGCATTGAACCACAAAGGACTCGATGTCTTCGAAGCTTTGCGGAGTTGCAAAGCGTAAACCTTCTGTAATTGCAGCTTGGTATTTCGGCACATACTCCTTGGACAACCATTTGTGTTTGACTCGCCGTTTTGACTTTCTGTTGCATGGTACTACGGCCAACTTGCAATGAGCGCATACGGAGCGGTGATCCGAACCCAAATCCAACTGATCTGATGGGCCAGAATGCCGAACATCCACGTTGCGTGTATGCAAAATAAAGTCAATCCGTCGTCGGACGCCCATAGAACTGCAGAAAGTCCATGCGTTTTCGGTTCCACCTTCACCACCAGCAACATACAACTGATACATGTGTAAAAGATGCTGTAACAAGCCACCGCGCGTGCCGACGTGGAGCTGCGTGTTGAAGTCTCCACCCACAAACACGACATGAGACTTTGCTCTGGCATCGTCCAAAAACATGATGTAACTGATCGTATACACGATGCAAGTCATCTTCAGGATAACCGGCATGAGGCATATACACAGCAATCAATCTGATTGTCTTGGAGGATGTTTGCACGTCAACATACATTAATCGCTCGTTGATTGTTGCAACCTTCTGAATATTGCCGCAATGTCGTGCATGTACCAAAACAGCCACACCTGCACACGATGTTTGTTGATGTGATGAATACAATCGGTGTCCACTTGAAAGCACAGTCATTTCTGTCGATCGTCTGGTTTCCGAAAACAACACCACGTCCCACGAATCATTCAGACTCTGCATTTCGCCCAATAATTCAGTAAGCTTGGCATCGGAATGTAAACGAGCATTCTTTGTATATACAACCCATTCATGCAAGCACCCACCATTGGAAAAATTTGATTGACAATCATTGGTTGTTGCGTCAACATCCAAATCATGCGATAACTGTACATTCGTCGTCTTATTCACCTCATGAACAGGTTGACCTGCAGCGTGCGACGTTGGTGAAACTGGACTCGAACGGAGCTGTCCCTAAACCTTTTGCTTGCTCTTGCCTTTGCCTACACCTTTCGCTTGCTTCTCCAGGATGGCATTGGCTCTGTCAGCTAGCTGTTGTACTTCGGCGCTTGACTGGAATTCTGTCCAGTTCGCCCATTCGTCGGACCATTCCAGTTTCAACAACCCCTCAACACAGGAGGCAAGCTTGAAGATCACCTTCTCACCGATGCTCATGTTTGAATAATCTTCTGCTATCTCTATGTCACGCTTGACAAAGCCCCACTGGCCAAGTTGCCAGCGTAACCCTAGCATGAAAACTTTTCTGGCTCTGATGTGAGGTGGTAAGTCCAGTGAAGCCCAAACGAGCGAACCATTCACCGAAAGTTTCGCACTGCGCAAGGTGGCGACTGCAGTGTCACAATCAAGTTGCGAACGGAACTTTGCAAACATGAGGCCGGTGAAATCCTCCGACTTCACGTACACACCTGTATGTATAGGTCCATGCAAGGATTCCAAAGTATCCGTCAACCATTTGGATGCAGCGGGCAAGGTCCTCAAGCCTGCTAGACCGCCTACCACCATTGTGCACTTGGTGTCTGTTTGCGACGGGCTTGTCGTGGTGTGCGTCACAACCTTCATCGCATCCACTTGCACCTTCAAGTCGGACAGTTGGCTTTCAATCTGGGCTACTTGGGTAGCTGTGGTTTCATCCATTGTCTTGCCATTCATAAGGAAATTGTCAAGAGCTCCTTCAACCTTCCCGATTCTGAGGTCATGCGTGTTTATCATACTTTCGACCCGCGAAAGCCGACCATCAACACTGGATTGGAGATTGTCAAGACGTGATTCCAAAGGAGCTACGGCTGCTTGAATCTCTGCTCTCACCACTCGGGCAATGCTATCAAGCGATCTTTGGCTGCTTTCACTCTCCAACTCTGGCGTTGAATGTGTTGGGCTCAAACTGTTGTCATCGGCTCGTTCAGTGCCATCCAATTCATGCAGTGGCGACACAGTTCGACGTTTGTTCACACGAGGTGGTGGAGTATTCATCTCCGCCATGAAATCTTATCCCCACGGAACTACGTCAGCAAGCTTTTTCTTGAGCACTTGAGGCTTGAGCCAAGCTTGCATTCCCCGCAAATGGATTCCAGCAGCGATGCGGCGATGGGGCGCTGCGGGCTAGACCACCGTTGGCAAGGCTGGCAAACCAGCCTCAGCTCTTGTTTCTGCATATCCAGCTCCAGCAGAAGCTCGTCAATGCCGGATTCACGAAGCTCATGATGCTCTGGCGCCAACAAACCACGCACGTCGCACTCTTGCAACTTCATGACGTAGAACTGCATAGCCGTCTGAGCTAGGAGGTACGGACCAACGCCCCACAAAGTCGCGTTGATCTCCCGGAGCTTCCTATTGCGTCAGGGTGCCAAGCAAAATCAGCAAAATCAGCGGCCGGCAATTTAGCTTCCTTTACGAATGAAGCTAGTCCTCAGCACCATCGTTGCAATTCTTCCCGCTCGATGTCTACACGCATTGCCTCATCCTTGACCTGCGTTATCTGCGCTGGTCGGCCCTTGTCCGCCAGGCTCTGCGACGAATTAACAAGAAACCCTACTCCGAAGAAGGAGCCTTACTGCACTGTGTTGCCAAGGGAACGAAGGCCCGTCGCTTGTGCAAAAGATTGCACAGCTGTTGTGTTGAGCTTGCTTTTGCAAATCCAGCAACATCCGTCTGGCCGCTCCAAATTCCGTTGAGTCCCACGAAAGGCATCAGCTTTTCGTCTTCGAACAGGAAGGGAAAATTTCACAAGAAGGTGTATCTCCTTCGTCCGTGCCGTATGCTGCCATGAAACGTCAGGTCAGAGAGTTCCACAGCAACGACAGGTTCATCGCACTCACACATAAGCAGGTGAAGCTGTGAGCACACAACACTGCGAGCAGTCAACCAATCATGCCGACACACACGTCACATGGTGCTTTTGATCCCACTTTACTGCATGCACGCGTGCATCTTGCGGGTTCCAGCAGCGGCGCGCGGGGCAGCGACCGCCAGCAGGCCAGACCAGCGAGCAACCCTAGCTGCGTGCCTGGCTGCCCGCAGCGGCAGGGGTACCTCCAAGGCCCGGTGCCCAGTGAGCAAGCGGAGCCAGCGCCAAGACGGCCGCCGACTTCACCACCGACAACAACTAGGCGGCAGCGCCGGGCACGAACGAGCTCAGGATAAGTCTGATACCGTTTGCGTCGCGCGGCTCCTTCGACGGCTCGGCCAGAGTGCACGTCAGCACTTGGCTGAGCGTCACACGCCCTGATGACATAAGAGGTGCCCAGGTCCCCCTGAGGGAACATCACAAACAGGACCTCTTGAACCTGACTTTGGTGACGGGGCGGACGATGGTGGCATCTACGGCTTGCTGCGAGCCATGCTACAGAGAGCCAGTTCGTTCATGACGACTTCGATGCGGCGGTCGTCGGCTACCGGCACATCGATGTTCATGATTTTGTTCATGTCTGCCTGGCAACACGTGCGCCGGCTTCTGATCAAACCCTCGCAGCAGCCCGTTCAAGAGGGAGGGCCGGGGGGGCCAGCACTCCGGAAGTTGCGCGAGTGAGTCAAGGCGACCACGGCAAGCGAAGCCGGCAGCATCAGGAAGCGGAACAGTGGCGAAGTCACCGGGAAAGCCGGTGAAGGCTCGTGCAACATGCGGTCCAAGTTGTGACAGAAGCAGTGCTCGAGGTGCGGCATCAAAGTACGAAAGATGCAACTCGAGCGCATCTTTCTCTGGCAAGGGAAGCCTGGTGCTGCCAGCCCCGCAGAAAGCCGCCGAAGTCGCGGTCTGCTTGCCCTGGTGGCGGCTGCCACTGATGCAGCGATGAGGGGGTATCGTATAGGCCTGCTCGCGAACGCAGGCGGCTGCGTGACGGGCGGCTGCAAGGGGCAGCGGTTTCGGTCGCGGACTGTAGAACTTGGACCAAGCAGTCGGCTAGAAAAGCAAGAGAAGCCACGCGGACTGCAAATCGCCGAGAGCAGGGAGACGGCCGAGCAGTTGGTCTTGGACCTCGCGTGTGCGGCTGAGCTCACAGCGCACGAAAGGTTCACTTCCCGGTTCGGCACACGTGCTGCCCGACAGGCACCCTATGCTCGCATTTCGGTACGTGGAGGTGCGATTTGTGCCCCATGTGGGCCAACACGCTGCGGCAAGCCCCCAACGTGAACATCACGGCCCAACATGATCAAATCCAACGCCTTGTAACTAACGTCAGTGCCTCCTTGCCGGCCACATCCCATCCCCTTGCCTGCGTTACGGTGGTTGATGTGGCATGGATGCATCCGTCCATGCGCCTTGGTTGTATGGTCAAGATTTCCTCCGCGCCGTGATGCGACACTGTCGGTCCTTGCCGACTGTGTTGGCCACTTTGCGGGGATGAGAGCTCACGGTGGTGTTTCTTGCGGGCATGGGAGGAGGTTTTCGGGTGCATTTCAAATTTCAATCAATGTCGCGGTCATGGACTGTCATGGGCCAGAAGGGGTTCCGGGCAGCTATATTAGCACCGCCACATTATGCAGTACAGTAGTGCGCGTGGGTGTATGCGGCTGCACTGACGGTCACTTGAACCATGTCTTGCCCATCTGTTGACATAGACTGGCATAAAAATGCTTGTTCACCGCTGTTGTCACGATGAGCTCCACGAATGTCTTCACGGATTATGACATGTAAACCTTTTCATATTGGATCGGGAGCTGTATTCAGTGCCCATGTAATGGTTTAGTCGCATCATGGGTTCGCGTTTGCACGATGGTTTATGTTGCTGCGGAGTTTGGGCGTGTGCGACAAGGGCGGGGCAACAAGTGCCTCGAGAAGCCCTCTCGTGCACAGGAGATCGTGTTGCTGCAACGTGATGCGTGTGTGTCTCAGCCTCCCCGCCCACCTGCCGCGGGGGGGATGGTTTGGGCACAAGCCTCTTCACTTTCTGGGGGCTTGCGATACTAGAACCGCCACATTATGCAGTAGTATACGGCTGCAATGAGTCACTTGGATCAACCATGTCTTGCTCATCTGTTGAAGGAGATATTGGTTCGGGAGCTGTATTCAAGGCCTAAGTCGTGCTTTAGTCGCATAAAAAGTCGACCGGCCGCCCGTACCCCACTGCGGCTCCGTGTCCAACGTGCCCTCCACCCTTGCGCGCCTCCGCAGCCCAGGACTGGGCGCTGCGCTGGTGGAGTGTGCTGTCGGTTGCCCTGCAGCGAGCGGTTGCCAACTCCGCGCTTGGTGTCTAATCCATGCCGCCGCTGCCTGGTGCGCCAGACGCACTCGCGTTGGGTGACGTGTTCGACCTCGCGATCGCGAGCGCCCCGAGCCGGCTGCCGCTGCGCTAGCAGCCCGCATAGGCGTCTAGGTGATTACCGACGGAGAGACGCGTTGTGCGGACGTAACTAATCTTCGCCGATGCTCAGTTCTTCAGGTTGCTCACCGGATCAACGCCGCTTGGGGAAAAATGATCAGATACATCGTCGGCTGGTATCGTGTCGAGGGTGAAGCTTGCAGTCGCCGGTGACGACATGGTCGGGGGATGTCAAGCAGAATGTTTGGCCATTGTTTGCTGCGAGCTGGGATCCAACTCGCCATAACAACTTCGCAACACGGCCGAAGAGAAAGCCTGGCAGACCTCCGAAATGGTGGGACGATGATCTGAAACATTTTAGCAGACGTTTGGCATGATGTCGCTGATTCGCCACATGGCTGGATCTTTGCGACCCGCAGCCAGCACCTATACATCCTACCCTGCCGCTACGGGCGGCCCGGGACGCCGCTCGGCTGAGGCCCGCCGGTTCAACGGGCATCTGCGAGGAGCTCGTGCAAGGCCGGGGCTGGTCCGGGAGCACAGGGCTCTGCGTCTAGCGGCAGCTCGAAGAACGTGGTTGCGCCCGCTTGCAGCAACAGCAGGCTGCCTGTGCAGCTGGGCGCGGCGCTGCCGGCGTAGCAAAGGCGCAGGCTTGCGCGAACAGACGGAGGAAGGAGGCGGCTTGGGCGTCAAACACGACCAGGCGGCATTGGTGGAGCTCGTGTGCGTTTGCCTGCGCTTGCGCCGTGCGCACAGCAGCACCTGGCATGGGTCTTTGTGCCGGGGTGCGGTCGGCGGTCCCGAGAAAGGGGGCTGACACGAGGGGATGGAGACGTCCAGGTAGGTAGAACCGTCAGGGCCCGCGCGGCTTGTGGCCCGGCCTGTGAAAGCAACAACACGCGAGATGCTGGTGTGAGATCAGAAAAGAGCGTCTTGAGCGTGTCTCGACTTAGCACTTGCGAGACGTGCAAGTCACAAGCAGCTATGCGCACATGTTTTCCGCGGAAGCGGTGCACGTGAAAAGAAGCTCAAGGGGGCCCTGCCTCGAGAGGAAAGGCCACGAAGGAAGCGCTGAGAGGTCAAGACGCACTGCTAGCTGAAGGCTCAAATTTAACACTGGTTTTTTTTTCTTTGACCTCTCGGAGCACTATCCAAGGGGCCGAGAGCCAATGACAAAGGCCTTCCATCAGCTCAGCCGATATCTTTGTCAAGCCGTCGGCTCTCATAAGATGGGTCGGAACCCAGTGGATACTTTCAGGATCCACGCTGTCCTGGATGCTCTTGATGTTGATCAAGAGCCGCTTCTCCGTTGTCTGAGGGTTCTCCTGGACGAGGGAGTCGTAAAGGGACTTCGCATCGACCACGTGGAGCATCTTCAGCAGGGGCCTCGTTTTGTAGGCCTTCTCACCGGTGAGGATCTCGGTCAGGTAGAGGTTGGTGTAGTGCAACCTGTCCACTGCCTCGTCTGCGGCCGTGGCCTCTGCCGCCAGTGTGCTCCTGCAGACGCGGGCGCTCTTGCCAGACTTCCAGTCGAGCAGAGTGCCCAGTGTGGGTGTACTCGTCACCTGCGGTGTGGTAGCGAACACAAGCAGCCCAAACTGTGAGCGTAAGTCTCCAGGAGAGTTCGCCCAGGAAGCGTCGGAGTAGGAGACGAGCACGGTGGCCTGGTTCAGCGGAACGTCCGGCAGGAGGAGGCCGCGGTCGGAGGTCTCCTTGGCGAAGTCGAGGGCAAAGTAAAGAGACTTCAAGTTGCCCAACGTACTTTTAGAGTTCAGGCTGTTCAGGGAGACGCTTGGCGAAAGTTCCGGTCGGCTCTGGCCGCAGAGCCACTGAAGACAGCCTGCCACTGAGCGAAGCTCCCCCTGTTGCTCCAAGCTGAGGAAGTCGTTGAGGTCGGCGCCTTTGGTAACCTTGCCGCTGTCGAGGCCGGTGATAAACTCCTTTTGCGTTATCGCCAGGGTGATGCGGCCTCGGTTGTTCCGTTTAAGCGTGAGCTCCTTGCCCTTGAAGGTGAGGGGCTCGTCGACCTTGAAGTGGTTGAGGGCGCCCCAAACGAACGCCTCGTGGACCTCTCCAATCCAGTAGTCCTTGCGGTAGACGCCCAAGAAATCGTCCACGTAGACGATTATAATGCTCATCAGGCGTCCTTGGTCGTCTCTCTTCATGAAGACCATCTTGTCGAAGGAGTGCTGGACGTAGCCTAGTTTGAGAAGACGAGTCGTCACCTCGATGCTCCATAGTCGGGGAGCGTTAGCCAAGCCATAGATGTTGGACTTGATGAGGTAGAGCTTGGCCTTCCAGTGAGGTGTCTGGGCGATCAGGCCGTCGGAAGGTGCCCGCATGTAGAGTGGGAGGCTCCTCTCAGATTGTGGCTGTTGCCCTTGCAAGAACGCGGTGGCGGCGTCTGCCGTCCAACCAAACCACTCCAGGCCTGAGTCCAGGAGCTCCTTGTTCGAGCCGGCGACCAACATCATGAAGACGACGTGCTCTGCTGTCCGGCCCGGCGTGGGAGCTTGACGGTTCAGAGAAAACAGGTCTGGGTCTGCGTGGCCCAAGCAGACAATCCTGCATTTGGGCTTGATCGGGCCGCAGCCCCTTGACTTGTCTCTGTAACAAGCCCGGCTGCGCAGGATCCTCTTCAGAAGGATTTTGTCTGACAGCACCTTCTGAGCCTCCTCGTGGCTCAGTGGTTCCACGCTCTGCCATTCCTGCCATGACCGGGTCTCTTTGTCAATCGCCTTGAGGTTGTCGGCGACATTGGGTCCCTTGAGGATGGTGGTCCAAGGGATCTCTCTGTCGAGCTGCTTGGCGTCCTTCCGGGAGAGCCGAGAAGTAGTTGAAGTCGTTGTCGGGTCGCCGTCTGAGTCGGTTGTGTCGCTCTCCTGTGGGTCCTTCCCTTCCGGAACGTCGGCCTTACGGAAGTCACTCTGCAAGTACGCCTCGTAGAAGGGGCGTGTTCTAGGGCCGAAGACGCCGGCCAGGTACTCCTCTCCAGGTGGTACTCGGTGAAGTTCTGAACCGTCTGCCAGCAGTGTTGTCAGCGAGTCGAACGGTCGCTTCTGTGGCAGAGTAGAAGTAGGTTCAGGTAGCGAAGCCGCTTGGGAGCTAGCCACTTCGGAGGTTTTTGCCCGAGACGACGTCGCTGAAGAGGCTGCAGAAGGACCACCTGGTAGTACCGGAATCTGCTGTAGTTGTTGCTGGTCTGGGGCTCCCGGTGAAGACAAAGTCTGTGCCGTGTCAGGCGTAGTCCCAGGGGCCGCAGGTTGTAGTAGTTCAAGTTCCGGTGGTTGTGGTTCCTGTGGTGCTTCGGCTCCTTGTTGTGGTACAGGTGGTTCGAAGAGCTGAGGACCGCCAGGTAGTACAGGAATCTGCTGTGGTTGTTGTTGGTCTGGCTCCCGGGCGTCGTCTTCGTCCGGTTCCAGGTAGGCGGCACTTCCGTACTCGGCGCTGTCGAAGGCTGCTGTCCTCAGGTTGTCGTCGTAGGCGGCACCGTCTGGTAATTGAGCTTGTTCCGAAGGTTGAGGTAGTTGACGTGTCGGTGGTGCCGGTGACCTGCTCCTCGTGTGCCTTGGTGTCCTCGGCGTTCTTGGAGCTGCGTTGACCGAGCGCGTAGGGTCACCGAACCGCTGTTGCACGTAAGTGGTCTGCTGGTAGGTCGGGCTCAAAGTAAGGTTGTAGTTGTTGTCAGTCCTCGTGGTAGAGGTAGGTGGCAGTGGCTGTGCGGTTGTGCTCTCTCTTGGTGCCACTAACTGTGGCACTGGTGTGCCCCCGCCGTCCGGAGTCTCGGTCGTCATTGGTGCTTCCGCCAGCTCCTCGTCGAGGTCCGGAAGAAGATCATCTGGAGGGGGTCCCCGTTGGTCCTGGAAGACGCTGTTCTTGAGGTCCACGGTGGCGTCCTTGAGGCACTGGATATCCGCCTCGTCCGGACACCAGTCTTCCCATCCAACGGCTTTGCGAACCTGCTCCATGGCAACGAGGATGGTAGAGTTGCCAGACCGAATCCAGCACTGTTTCCCTGGGTACGACGGGTCGTAGGCCAAGAAGCGGCCTGTGGTCCAAGCTCCACGTTTGCGAAGCCCTCGCCGTCGCCAACGCCAGAAAGCGACTCTCTGGCCCGGCTGGAGGTCCGGAATCTTGAGGTTGGCAGTCTTCCGGAGGATTGCTCGCTTGAGTCCTTGGTCCACGTTCATGGCGGCGAGGTGTGATACTGCTTCGGCGCGAACCCTCTCGGCGACCAGGCCTGGGTCTGACACAGATTGTGCCAAGACGCCGTCGTCGGTCAGGAGGCCTCCAGGGATCCGTGGCACCCGGCCGTACACTGCCTGAAAGGGGCTCCTTCCCTTGACTGTCACAAAGGAGTTGATCGCGTGAAGGGCCGAGGTGAGGACGTAGTCGAGGCGCTCCAGGTCGTCCACCGCGTGGTCGTTGATGAGTTTCTCCAGGATCGAACGAAGCACGCAATTGCGCCTCTCGACGGCTCCGATGACCCAGTGAGCTTCCGCGGGGCAGAACTCCACCGAAACATTGATGGTGCTAAGGAGTTCCTCGAAGTCTCCTTGAAATAGGGGATCTGGGTCCAAGAGAAGCCGAACTGGTAGTCCATAAGGTCTCAGCCAGGCAGAGTGGATCAGATCGTAGGTGTCCCGGGCCGTCTTGTTCCGGAGGATCGCTGCCTGGTGGTAGCCGGTGGCCACGTCGGAGAGGCCAAGTACTTGTACCGCGGTGCCGCTCGAAAGCCTCACCCAGAAGAAGTCGCCTTGAACCAAGTCGCTGAACTGGCCTGCTTGGAGGCTGGGTGCCGCTGAAGGTCGTGGTTGCGCAGCGCAGCTTGCGAACGCACTCTTGCACCCCAGCACTAGGAAGTTCTTGGGCACTTGGGTGCCCTAAGTTTGCGTGCAGCCTCGCTACAGATCTCCTGACAGCGATCGGAATTTTGTCGCAACCCGGAAAGGTGATGTCTGTCGGGAGGCCGCCGATTGGAACCTCAGGTCCGGGGTCCGGCGGATCCGGCTGTGGCTCCTCTGTTTGTCGGGAGGTGCCGTAGATAAAAACCGCAAATTGAACTGGTTTGCTGAATCTTCCCTTTGGCTGCCTGACCTCGTCGAGCTGCTCCACTTCTACCTGCCGAGAACCGTCACTGTACTGCAGGGCGGCTCCACGAGCCACGTGAGGAAGGTCTGAGTGGAATCGGCGTTGTGTGGGGGTGCTCGCCACCTGAATCCTGATGCCGTCCATCCTAAAGAGGTCCTGGATCTCCTTCCCAAAGGCGGACTCCGGGTCCACGACGTAGGGTCGCCGGTTGCTGCCCACGAAGCTCTTTTCGACCTGCTTAAAGACATTGTCCCAGGCAGCTGGTTCAGCCGTAGGCCGGGCAACCGCATACACAAAGAAGCGGCCGAACCTCTGTGGCTCCTGCTGGGCTATCCATGCCTTGGTCGAGGTGAGGAGCTGGTCCACGAAGGCATCAGGGTAGACCTGTGTAGCTGAAGAAAGTGATCCGCTGACGGGCGTGCAGTAGAGGAGGTCGTTGGCCGAGAGTTTTTTGCCAAAGTCGTTGTCGAGGCCGGGGAAGTTGGACATCAGCTGAATTGATTTTTTCACTGGCCGGCCGTCGGCCGTCTCGGCACCAAAGGCCCCGAGGTGGGCCGTAGTAGTGGTGACGCCGGGCAGGTCGAGGAGCGATGCCATCTGGCTCCATAGTCGGCTGTTTCTCGGGTTGTCGAGGAAGAACAGCCGGCCCGCGTCGTACTGGATGCGGCAAATTGCCGCGGTGAAACTTCTCATCCCTTGGTCCGCGGCCCGGCGCATAAGGAGGTCGTTGGTCTTATTCTCGCCCTGCTTCGTGGAGAAATTGAGGTTCTCGTTGAAGACGCTGTAGATGTCGCAGGGGTAGCCAATGATCACCGCCCAGGGCCGTAGTCGCCGGACCGTTTCTAGTACCACCTGTTGGTGGTCCCGCTGCTGAAGATCCCAGCCCAAGTTCAGGTCAAAGGGCTGGCAGGCATTGAGGCCATAGCGAGATGCCCTCAAAGAAGGTTTGGCCTCGCCGGAGAAGATCTCGAGGATATCGACCGAAGGTGGTGGTCTCGATGCCGTTGTTGGCAGGGCCTGGTACACGTCCAGCTCCGCCTGGTAGGTCTTGGTCGTCCGCTCGAGGTCCCCAGTCAGTCTTCGTCGTCCGGCCAGGCGTACTCCGCGTCGATCGTCTCGTGGTCCATGGGCTCGGCATCCGTAATCAGGGCCCAGTGGTCGATCTCGTCCTCGGGGTTGCGTCTCGTACGGGTAGTCGGCGCGAAAGCCGAAGTCACCGAGGATGTCGCGTGGGAACGCCTGGCTGTCGTCTTGGGCCTCGCCGCTCGAAGGGAACTCGAAGAAGGGGCCGGCGTCCTGGGTTGTGCCTCCAGAGTATTGGCCGACGAGGGCAATGGCAGTGCCGATGAGCGAGAAGATGCGGCCAATGGTTTGTGAACCCATCGCTCGCGTTCTGCGTCCCATAGCCATCTCTTGCCGCACGCCTTGCACCGGCTGTACCTTCCCGAGGCGTTCCCGTAGCGCTGGATGTCGGTGTGTGGGCAGGTCACCTGGTTCACCTGAAATCGTGGATCCAGTCTTGGCGGGGTGGCTTCGAGAAGCCACTGGCGGTCCCATATGCCCAGGCGAGCAGCCCTGATCATGATCACGTAGAGGTGCACCTTGAAGTTCCGGAGGCTGCGCACAATCCGCCTCCATGCTGCAAGCCAGGACGGTGGTGCCGTGAGCATCCTTGGGCACTTGTGCCCTCAACTGGTGGTCGAAGCCGAAAACCGCTTCGGGGGGAGCGGTATGCCAGACCGTGGTTTGCAAAAGCTCAGTGCACTCTCGAACGGCTTGCTGAGAAAACTCATCTATGCGAACTGCCAAGTGCCCCCCAAGCATAACAACATGTGCCGTGGTCCCTAAAGCAGCAAACGTCACAGTCATGTCGTTAAGGTTGAGTATCATCCCCAGGGCCTTGAGCAGCACGTTGCTCGCGAGGAGGGGAATGTTGGCGTCCACGACGCCTGTCCCAATCAGCAATGGCCCGTGGTTCCCGAAGGCTACCGGGAGGTAGGCACGATAGTCGGCTTCCACAGGCGCACCCTTCCCGAACTGAAACTTATCACGCACGAGGGCCTGGCCGACGGTGAGCCCGGTGTCCTTGATGTGATCGAAGTGGTCGCTCGCCCAGCTCCTGCCACAGCAAGTGCGCTGGCAAGCGGTGTCTAGGACCATGTAGCCCACGTATTGTGACCCAAGTGCTGGAACCATCTGCGCAGAAAACACAACGCTGACCTGGTAGGTGGGATCCTGGAAAGCCTGGCCGTACTCGGTGGAGTAGACCTCATAGCTTCCCAGGTCACTGTGTGTCACGGTCAGTGCTTGATGTGCTTGCCCTTTGCCGGGCTTCTGGCTGCCTTTGCCGGGGATGTGCTGGGCGGCGCTCGCGGCGCCTTTGTCGGGAAACTGCTTGCCGGATGCTCCCTTTCCCCCGCTCACCTTGCACTCTGGATCCCCTTTCCAATGGCCCACTTCGCCGCAAACCGAACATGTGGTGCGTTTTTTCAGCTCGGCCGGCGACGCTTTGGCTCCACTGTACTTTCGTCCAAGACGGGTGCTTGCCAGCCTCCTGGCAGTAACCGTGAGGACCTGGGCCAAGTTCTCAAGCTCGGCTGCGTCATCATTCTCGTCGTCGTTTTGGTCGGCTGCCTGGTCCTCCTGCTCCTGGTCTTCGTTGTCGCCCTCAGGGATGGCTTCAAAGCCACCGTCGGCGTGCCCGTCGTCGCCGGGTGTGGCCTCGATCTCCTCGCCGGTCTCCGTGATGGGAGGGTAGCCTCCTTTGCCTTGGCCGTTGCCGCCCTTGCCCTGGCTGGGAAACTGTTGCCGGGGCCCAGAAGGAGCGTGGTGTCCTGGGCCGCCGTTCTTGGAACCCTTGCCGTCCTTGCCATCCTTGCCTCGGCTGATTGGCTGGCCGTCTCTTCCCACAACGGCCGGCGGTGCCCTGAAGTCTGGATACTGCATGGTCATCGACTCCATGACGTCCTCGAAGGAGAGGGAGTACCTGGCACCCACAAGCACCAGCCTTTGGTCGGCCGGGCTCAGCCGGGCCCTTTCGAGAAGGCGGTTGCCACGGCTCTCGTCGTCATACATCCCGGTGATCTGGACCCCAAGTGCCTCGAGAGAACGCTCTATCCTCCGGTAGCGGTTAGCATAAGTCCTCAGGCCTTCGGAGGGGTAGCGGCTCACATTCTCGTAGTCGGCGAGGAACTTCCGCTTCTGATACACCGTCTTCTGGGCCATGGGCTCCTTGAGCGATTCCAAGATGTAGTCGACTCCGTTCTCGCAGTTTATCTTCTCGATAGGAACGTGTTCCATTTCGGCCTCCGCTTCTCCGGTCAGGGAGGTGTAGAGCAGGAGAGCCGCCTCGCGCTTCGTCATGTAATTCGCGATCTGCACCTGCCAAATCTGCACCTTCCTGGCCCACTTGCTATAGGCGCGAAGGTCTGAAGGATCGTACCGCCAGGCAGGCGGTGATGGCGGGGTTCCGCCTCTCCACCTCACTTTCCTTTCCGGTCCCATGCGAGAGTTCCAACTCGAAGCGTTCGAGGCCTTGTCGCTCTTTCCCGGGGTCTTGGCAGCGGCCTCGAAGTCGAGAAGGTGTGCTGGATGATCTTCGGCAGGGTCGTCTCCCGGAAGGCGCGGTGGATCGCTTCCTCCGGGCTGTCGTGGTGCACGTGGTAGGCCGGGAGGACCACGGGGTCGAGGAGCGACCGGCGACCGAGGATCATGCCTGGTAGCTCGCCGGGACGGCACCGAGTGCGCCGGGGTCACGGAGATCACGGGGTCCAAGGTCAAGGCCTCGGACTCAGGCTGCTCTGACCCCTCCGCTGTCTCGTCGCCGCCTCCTGGTGGTCCAGCTCCTCTCCGTCGTCGCCTCCTCCGGCGGGCGCCTGTAGAAGGCGTGGTCAAGCCTGCCACTGGAGAGCCCGAAGGTCCTGGAAAGCCTGGAGGAGAAGGAGGGCTCCACTCGCCATTCGGTGGTGCCGGTGGGTCGCCTGGAACATAGTGCCACATTCCGCGGCCATGTGCCGCGCGCCTCAAAGCCGGCTGCTCAACATGGTAGTAGAGAGTGGATCCGCACTCCTCACAACTCCAAAAGCCAGCTGGGTCCCTGGTCAAACGACGGCCGTCACAGGCCGAACATCTCCAAGGGCCGTCACCGCTGGGCTCTGCCGAGGTCCCTGGTCTCTGCACCTGCGACACGGACTCCAAGTTCTCGAGGTCGGGGAGCGACTGAGCGGAGAGGCTGTCTTCCTGATCCGTCGTCTGCCCAAACATCTCGAAGAGCTCTGGAACCCGCGGCATGTGCAGTCGGCTCCGGTGCCAACTCGACTTAGCACTTGCGAGACGTGCAAGTCACAAGCAGCTATGCGCACATGTTTTCCGCGGAAGCGGTGCACGTGAAAAGAAGCTCAAGGGGGCCCTGCCTCGAGAGGAAAGGCCACGAAGGAAGCGCTGAGAGGTCAAGACGCACTGCTAGCTGAAGGCTCAAATTTAACAGCGTGCGTTCATCACATGCAGGGGCAGCAGTGCGCTGCCACCTGCGTAGGCAGTTACGTAAAGCCTAGACCTAGCTACCGAGCCAGACGCGGCGGGAAGGCGGCTTACGGGCACGGCGTCGGCGTCAATTAAATGGCGTCACAAGCATCCGCTAGCGGCAACTCCAGCAGGGGCTGTGCCGCCACAGCCAGCATGCACCTCCGACGCTGCAAGGCGGCATGTTGCACAGCCGGGCGCAACCGTGCTGGCGATTCGCTTGCGCGAGTTTCGGCCAACTGTCGCAGGAAGGCAGCAGCCTCTCGGCTAAACCTGCCGACAACCTCAAGGCCAAGCACAACCAGTTTGCAACGGTGAGCGACTACAAACTCCGGGCGAGTGCGCAGGCGTTTGCGTTTTGCCGCTTGTTTAAGTTCCGCGCCGACAGTCCTGTAGGATTTTCAAACAAAACCTTGTTTGGAGCACCTTGAAGCGGGGTACTGTGCGCCTGTACATTCTCCCGTCGGCAGCCGAAGCTTGTTGATACTTGTTGCCAAGGCAAAACTTCTTGAGTGTTGGCCGCCAAAAATTACTGCAACGCCTCCGAAAAAGCCAGCAGAACAAAACCGAGCCACTGCCAACCCTCGGCCTCCTGCTGCTCGCGCCCCCGTTCTGCGGCGTAGTGCTAAGAACCACGGTTTTATCAGGGCCGATGCCAAAAGAGAACCGCCACTGCAAACCCAGACGCCTACGGCAGCGAGAACACTTTGCAACTCTGAAAGATCACCAAGTCATCAGCAGACAGGCAAAAGGCACCCCGCTGCAACACCAAGGCAAGCAGCACGTACAGCTGCCATTTCCGAGCAAACCGTATCGCTCCGATGCCATCGTCAAAATCATTCCATCCAAATGCCTTGGAGCGACCAGGGGGTACGGGAGTATTCAAATTTCGTATACGCAACACCATTACAACTGTCGCTGACAAGCCTAAGCTGAGACAGTCGTTGCGGGTTGGTTTTCCGATGCTACACGGTTACACACCCATTCGTCCGCTTCCCTGCCTTGACAGCTGAAAGGTAACGCCTTCCATTTTTTCCACCCCCGAAGGTCTGGTCTCGAAACACTGCCCGGCTCTGACTTCCACGGTTCACGTCTTTGTTGTACATATGTGAGGCACTAAGGATCACACAAGCATGCAACTTGGATTGTTACAGCGGCTTGGACAGTGGTCGAACGTTCTCCATTTCTGGGCGGACAAGCCCCCGGCGACAACGACAGTTGGGTTGCAGCCCGCGGTGAGGTCGCCGTCTTGCCGCCGATCTCAGCAGCAGAATGGGTACCGCCTCCACCCGTTTTGCGTGAGCGTCTTACCCCGAAGCAGCAAAGCCGCTCGTGCGTGAACTCGGGGGAGCGCCCTACGAAGGCCGGAGAGAGGCCTTCCTCCGCTTTATCTGGTCCACGGCTTGTGGCGATTCCTTCGGATGTTGCGTCCCACGCCCGACCTCTGCCCTGCCCTGACCGACAGACGCATTGTGGCACAGAAGCCTGAAACGGCTGTGCAGCGGAGGTCAATGCGTCTACGTGGCAACGACATGCAACGACGATTTGGGAGGCCTTCAAACATACCCGCGCGTTGTGCTAGCTGTAGAGGTTGGTGCTAGCCGGCTCCATTTCGGTGAGTTCGCATGAGTGCAAGCGCGCAGCCTCGGAAGTCCTCAGGCCATTGGCACCAGAGGGCACAGCAGGCATAGCAGGCAAAGTGCACTCTTGTAGCTTTCGTCGCGGAGGTTTACCGTTCATGCTCGTGCCCCGTCCGTCAGGTTGGCTTGAAGTCTCAAAGGCCTCATGTTCCTCATGGAGGTACCAGATCACCTTTCTCCCGACTGCCCCGAACTTGAACGGACGGCGCACCGTGCTTCAAGCGTCTTTTCCTCGATGTACCGCGAAGCTTACAGTATGGCCTGCTGTGTGCGAATGGGTCAGACCTCAGCTCACATGTCGTGCTTTCAAGACGGATTTGAGAGGGAAGTACTCCTACTCTAAACATGTTCCGGGTGTATGCCTAGGCAGGCGAGGGCGAGCCGTGCAAGTTCGCAGAGGGAAGTCTCCATCCACGCATCCTGTCTTGGAACATCTCCGCGCTCTGTGGCGGGGCACATTGGCGAGTTGGTGACTCACGGACAGCCGGTGGAACTTGACCAGCCCACGGCATTGCCACTTTTCCACTCCGTCCACTGAAGTTGGCTTTGACTTCGAACCGCTGAGCTACACATCACACTGCGAGCTTGCACTGCGGCTCTGCACAGATCTTCAAAAAGGCTGTCCCAACATATCCTACGGCAGATCTTCCTCGCCCTGAAGATTCGTCGCCACAGCGCAAAACGCATGCTGTCCGGCCAGCCCTATTTTCAGTCGTCCTCATCTTCGATCAGCTCTGGACTTGTCGATCGCATAAGGGCTGGATCCTTGGTCTTAGGCATCCACACGACCCGAACCTTGCCGTTGCAACTTAGTCCATGGCTGGCTTGAAAGGGTTGAAGCGGTTGTGCCGAGCCTGCAATGCGAGGCACAATCAGTCTCGTCCAGAAATGTCCAAGCAGCCCAGCCTCACCGGCTTGCCCGTGGCTTGCTGAAGGGCCTTTGTTGACCTGTAGCAGGTAGAGTCTGAGAAGCTCCCAACACCACAAATCTGCGAAGGCGGGTTCCGAGCGCCTGCAACAGGCTTGCAGCCTTCGTTGCAACAAAGGCCTCGCTTTGCCTTGTGTTCTGTGCAGATGAGCGTGGCCAGACTCAGCAAAACTCCTCTGAGGTCTCGAGCTTCTGCTTCAAGTATTCCGAGCCGAAGGTCTGAGCACGCTCCATCTCCTCAGAGACATTTTAAGAGCAACACGACCCTCCAGCGCTACTGACTGGCACCCCGACCAGAAGAATCTCCGATGCATCAGTGTAGCCTCGTTGCCGAAGGCAGAATCATTTGAGCTGCAGCTACGGCGCGTATCTGAGTATCCTGCCTTCACCTTGAAGACCCTCGACCTCGGCGAAACAGAGGCTCAGGCACTGCAGGTTTGACTTCATGAGGCCACCACCAACATTGAACACAGAGCCAGCAACACTAATCGGCATGGCATGCTTGCAGCCTCTCATAGGCAAGGCAATCCGAGCACTCAAAATCTGTCAAGACTCAAGCCAAGCCTCGTGGATAATGCTCCAGAAGGCGTGATTTGCGGTAGTACTTTCTCGGATTGAGCTTCGACAAGGTCGTGTAAAATGGCTGCGGGAGAAGACTTCAGTGATGCCCGAGGTGTTCACTTCAAACTTTCGCTTGTAGCTTTGTAGTCTTTGGTCTTCGTCTTCGGTTCCAGGCGCAGCAAGCGCTGCATTCGAGAACCTGTGGGGCTACAGCTTCCCCCTTTAGGGCAAACTGCGTTGGCTTCAAATCTAAAGAGCTGGAGCATGTGCTTGCCGAAGAGAAACTGGAGCCTTCGACCGCCGCTGGCTTCTACCACGGTGCTAGCCCGGCTCTGTAAAGACTGGTTGCCAGTTCTGGGAACCTTCCGCATTTGTGCGACTGCCATCAAAATGATGCCCAAATGGGGCAGGTTGCGAGCTGTGAGGCCACTGCGGCTCTGCCGCATGGCGACGTAAACAGCCGTTTATCAATCTCGGGAACACGAACACACACAGATATTCAAACTGTGAGCTTCACTGGGACAAAACCTCATCAAACAGCTGGAACTCGTCTGGTCTCTTTCAGGCTCGGAAAGATTGCCTGTTGTTACAAGGGGGATGGATCCGCTTAAAGGAACCTCCCCCCTTAAGTGAAACAACCCATCAGAGAAGGTTTGGCCTGGGCGCAAGAAGCGTTTGTTTCATCCACTCCCGGAGGAACCGGCACCGGGCCTCTATCGTCATGGCTTGCAATGCAGATGGACATGGAGCGCGTAGAGCGGCACGAAATCTTTGTTGGATTTTGACACCTCGGAGAGAGATCGTGCCGAACTGGGCGTCAAGACCGGCACGCTGCCTGCTCGATATTGGGAACCCAGAACCACGCATGCAGGATCACGGAAAAAACTGCAGCAGCCCACCAGTCCAACCGAAGGCTACAGCATCACCCCGCGATTCACAATCCCAAATACGAACCATGGCATGCATTGGCCAATTGAAGCGCCAAAGGAGTTTGCGATAGCAACCGTCAAGACTGCACCACAGCCCAGCGCCACCCAAAAACCATACTGGGAGATGAGAGCGAAACAAGAAGCAATGGCAGTAACGGTTGCGTCCTTCCCCGAGCCCCACCATGGAAGCGACGGCAGCCCGCCAGTCTAGAGACGGAAGCCACGGCAAGAGTCGCGCCGCACAGCCGCACAGCTTGTAGGATTCGCTGACTCCAAGACACCGATGGCTTTGGGATTCTCTGAACCCAAACGTGCAAAATCCGCGCGCACCATTCCTACCACCCTGACCTCTCAACTCGTCGAGAAGCGGAGCTAGGCTGCGGCTTTTCAACCTCTTTGTGCCACAGTCGTTCGGGAGTGTCCTGTCGCTGCATCCACCGAGCTCTGGCAGCTGAGTGGGCAGGCTTCCCTTGCTGCAGCGCACCTTAAACCACACGCCTGTATGAGGATCACGCATGTACATCCCCTGGAACAGGGAAGCAGAAGTGCTGGTTTGCAAGCGTCACTTCATGTGCTACTGCTAGCAGCCGACATGTAAGACTCAGCCGGCACCTTCAAGCCCTGGCCCGGGTAGATGCCATACTTTGCGAAGGAGGTGGCAGTGGTCTTGAACCAGCCTCAGTTGCGCATCTCTGGCGAGTCTTTCCAGCCCACACTGGTATGCCACATCCTGCGCCAAGGCTGCTGCGCTGGTCTGGAGTCTCTTCAGTAGCCCTGCCCTGCCACAGGATATCGACCGCAACAGGATGAAATCGGACACGGCGGGGAAGCGAAGTGAGAAGTGACAGCAAATTCACTACTAAGCTGGCAGAGGTACGGACAGGACAGTCTTTCGGACTGAGAGGAGGTAGCTTATTGCCACTGCTACGAAAGTCTGTTTATCTGCATGAAAACATACCTCAATCTCGCCATTTCATCTGCGACTTGCTGGACACAGCTGCGCCGAAGTACATGCTTCGCATGACTCTCAGCCGGAGTTTGCAAAACTGCTGTTTGCAGCCCGGTTGCTGGAGGGAAAAGCCCTGTTGTGGGTCTGTGCCTGGCCACTTCTCGGTTGGAACTCGGTTGGAACTCGGTTGGAAGTGCTCAGCCGCTTCTCCTGCAAAGATCGAAATTGGAAGACACGATGTCCGAATTCTTGAGCTGCGGATCTCTGTCCGAGCTGAAGCTACCAGTATCGCAGATTTTTGGTGGCGCTCTCTGCTTTGACGTTTTGACGTTGCCTCTAAGGTCCGCTTTGCATGTGGAGTTTGTACTCGGTCAGATGCCTCTGACTGTCAGGATCAGGGACCTTCAATTCCATCAGATCCACGACCACGACGCGGTTTTCTGGCAAATGTTCGCACTTCAAACTCAAGGCCAATGCTCCTGTTCTGAACTGAGCTCGTCTGCACTGCAAGCCCTGCTTCCGGTCGGCCAGGCAAGACATGCAAGACTGCGAATCTTTCAGCAGGCGAGGCAAAGGCAACGTGTCATCCATCGCCATGTCAGATGCTCCGAGACACATGATGACCTCTCAAAGCTTGAGCCTCCAAACTGATGTCGTGCAAGGTGTGCGTCGCGACAACACCGAAAGCTTGCTACCTTCTCACGCCTGGCACAGCAAACAAATGGCGGCCTGCTGGAAGTGTGTCGAAGCCATGCGCGCCATCCGTAACTCGGCGTCGGTAGCATCGTCGAGGGCCGAGCGCCATGGGCTTTGTTAGCTCTGAGTCGGAGGCAGGATGCGGTCCATCGAGGCGCATCGTGACCGATGTGTCCGAAGTTGACCGCGTGAGCCTCGCTGAGTACGCTTGCCACTTGCCCACATGCAAACTCGTGTGCCTTCCTCTTCTCTGCCTGTGCCTGCTCAGCTCTGAGACCGTCGCCAAGAGTTTCGTTCATACAGCTCCATGGTGCGTGCCCTGCTTCAGCCCCTCCCCCTCTCTCTGTGCATGCACTCTGCGATAGACCACCACGTTCCGAGCATCTTGAGGGCCTGGACAGCTTGGGAGCCGGGTGACCGATCTTGAGGTCCGTCATCGCCTCGTATGCAAAACGCCGAACCCATGGCACCACGTTGCGACAGTATGTCACAGTTACAGCCTGGGACTGAGACCGCGACCTGGAGGGTTGGGCCTTGCACCGCCAAGCTTGAGCCTTCCTGATGCTGGTAGAAGCGATGGCATGCCACACCCCTGGTGCAAGTCCGCAAGGCGGTGCACAAACCAGGACAAGCAATGAAATCACAGCCATCAAGCACGCAACCATCGCACGAGTGCTTCTCTGCAGTTTCTTTTCTCCATCGGCACAGATGACGTCACGTCGCTATAGCCGCCAGAGCTCATCGCAGGGCAGATCCCAGCACGACGTTCCAATCACGAATGACGTAGGAGGGGACCTGGAAAGGCCGCTACAAGAGGTCCAAAACTTCGAGAGCCTTCTGAGTCCAAACACAACGCAACGGACGCAACGGACGCAATGGACGCAACGGAACGAATCCCGCAGAAACTGTGGTGCTCCTCGTTCTGCAAAGGGAAAGCCTCCAATGCAGTCCAAGCACCAATCCGTTCGTGAAGTAAGGATCATCCTTGACCAAAGCCTCTACCTCGTCCCGGTCGATCCTTGCATCAAGCACGGGCCACGGCGTGCGCATGCATGCCCAGTCATAGCCCGACAGAAGCGCAAACGATGACCGGCTTGCCATCACGGAGCCCTCGCAGCACGATCATTGCACCTGAAGGAGGGTCGAAAGCTCCTCCCAGCAACACCTGCAACGCTGCCATGCAAAACCATGTAAACGCCGAGAACTAATCCACCTGATCTGCATCCGCTAGTCTCTGCCAGTGTGCCAAATGTCCTCCCGGACAACGGCAAGGAGAAGCACTGAGAATAAAACTGGGGAGTGCCACATAGTTGGAGGTCACAAGTCCGGCTCGGTGTGGAGCTCGCTTCTCAAGAATGCCATCCACATACTCCTGAGGGTGCGCACTACGGCGTCGCTGCGACAGAGGTGTCACACGGGCAGTCGAACCGTGTCTTTGTGTTTGTTGCCACCAACTATTCCAAGTGGCATACTGCAACAGCAGGCATTTGGTGACTGCGACCGTTTGGTCCGTCTTCTGTTTCTTCTCAGCTTGGGCAGCTGCAGCCTCAACAGATACTGAGCAAATACGACATAACAAAATCATGGAGCACATGGCGTCATCATGACAAACCGTCAAGCCTGAGTGGAAAGCACTCGTCTCAACCATGCTTGGAAGTGCCCCAATCCAGAGCGCAGAAAGGCGGACAGACAACAAGAAAGTCGAGATGTTGCTGACCCTTGTCGTGTGCAGAACGTCCGCATGACACATGCTGAGCAATGAACTGAAAGAGTGGCTGATGGAAACGGCAGCATGACCCAAAGCGTAGCAAGAGCAGATTCCAACTGCCCCGTAACAAGTTACGGCGAATCGCCCACAGATTCAGTAACACTGAGCTCTGCTTGCATGCTTGCAGCTATCTGTCTCAGCACAGCCCTCGGCCAAGAACGTCTTGTTCTGCCGGAGACAGAGCCAAGGGCTTCCTTCTTGGTCGCCCGATAGCGTTCAGGCTGCGCAAGTCCCGCTTCAATTCGAGGTTTTGATTGAGGCCTTGCCCGCGCGATATCCTCAATACCAGGACTTCTGGTCAAGCGCAGTCAAAGAGAAGCACGGAATCTGGAATCAACTTTGTCCACTTTGGGGCTTGGTTCATACCCAGTGGGATGCAACCGAACCGAATGCACCACTTTGGGCTGCATTATCAGGCGCTGCGTGATCGGAGGAGTGTCCCGGCCAACCTCCACACCAAGAGTTGCACGAAGAGTCTACGCCGCAGTTGAAAGGATGTCGCCCTACATATTATGCTGCGATTTATAGCCTCGGCCCTGGCCGAAGCGGTCAGATCACGCAAGGATCCCTCGGGTCCCCTTCTCTTGATCCCCTCCCCCGTGACCCTCCCTTTCTTTAGCTGGCACCTGAACCCCGCTCTCCCTCTGGACCCATTCACCGCCCCCAGGTCAAGTGGTGAAGCTTCGGTCCTCCAATGGGTTTTCGTGTCTTGTAGGCAGTCTGAGCACAAAGCGTGTCGCACTCTCCCCACTCCACTCCACTCCGCCAGTGACACCTTGACAACAGCAGCAATTCATCGGCCCTCTTTATTCGCAGCCGGGCCGAGGCGGACGACGTGAAGCGCGTAAAATTACAACTATGTAGTATATAGAATCACAGTACTGATGAAAACTGCGCGCGAAAGCTCTGAGACTCTGCGACCACTCCAGCATCAGCACGACGGTGCCTGGATAGTATTGGTGATGCAGACAGACATTGGCGGCGACATCATCGGAGCCACAGGGCTTGGTGGAGTTGAGATCGAGGTAGCGCCCACATTCGCAATGTTCGCTGCATTCACCATCCTCCAGGCTCCTCCAGCATTCAGAGCCGAGCATTGCCACTTGCAGGCACCCGGGCACGCGACTCTCATAACTTGCACTTCCAGAAACTACGCAAATCGCTAGAATGCTCTGACTTTCTGTGGCGACTGTGTGGCTCATCTTGCCCAACCTTGACCGTGGGCAGGGCTTCCGAGCATAGGCGCCTGACATGAGAGTGTCTAACTCGCAAGCACCGAGGAACACAGCTGAGCTGCTCAAAAGGCTTTTGCTCCGCCCAGATCGCTTGATGTACACCCACAGGGTGACGAAGCATGACGACACAGGGACGGCTGAAGCCTTCCTCGCCCGCCACTCACAGCTACCCGCAGCTGCACTATCCAGTATCCTGCGTCGGCAACGTTCTCGCACCGGAGGATCAGCCCCTGTGCTCTCTTTCACCGCCAAGAAAAACCGGCTAAGCACGCCGCAGGCAGGCATTCAGATGAGATCCCTGTCGACGTCAACCAGACCACAGCGGGACTCGGGGCCGGTTCGGGCAGCTTCGAGAATCCAGCGGGTCGTGTCGTCTATCTGGCCTTCTCCAGCTGCAACAGAGCTGCTCCTTGTCGCCTGGGCCTAGTCACGAGGCTACGCATCCGGTGCATCCAAAGATTTCAGCGACAGCCTCAACTGTTGCAGCTGTCGGTCTCGCTTAGCCACTCTCTGTTGCACGGTGTGCTCCAGTTCCACCAATTCAAACAAAGCACCGCCTGCAGAGGGCGACCTGTGTCGAAGAGAGTGCTGCTGTCTGGCCCGCATCTCACGCAGCTCCACACGCAGCTCCACACGCAGCTTCTTTGCAACTTCGGACTCTTCTTTGGCAGCTGCGACCTCTGAATGAACTGCCTCAGCAAGCGCGGAAGTCCCATCCTTCCGGTCCTCTTCTCTCTGCCAGGTCTCCTCCTTCCACATTTCCCGATGCTCGCTGAGCATCTCCCGGTCTTCTGCCTGGATGCCCTTGCAAGCCTCTCGCAGATCGGCCAAAGCGCTGAGCTCCTGCTTCAGTGCCTCCCGAAACCCCGAGCTGCGCTTCCGGGAGCGCTTCCAGTCCCGAACGGCTTCGGTCTCGGAGCGCGAGGCCAGGGACTTCTCAGCGCGGCTTTCGCCCAAGATCCGCCGAAGCTCCGAGGCTTCGCTCAGCGCCCAGCTCAGCTCCGAGGCCCCGCGGCGGCGCCGCTCCTCCGCCTCACTGCTTGCCTCACAGTGAGAACGTAAAGGATGGGTCCGGTCCGGTCTGGGATTACAGGATGCAGACGACTTGAGAACGCTTCCAAGTGGCTCCGTCGAGAGGCTTCACCAGGGTCTGCAAATGAAATACATCTCCGACGGAGGGGTGACCTTGCTGAGCTTCGGCAACCTCTATCTCCATCTCCAGCTCAAGGGCATTCTCCTCAAGCTGATTGGAATAGCACCAAGCTTTGTCTGCAAGCTCGCGCTGGAGACGTGCACATTGCTCGGCTTGGCCCTTCCACTTCAACGACTCACCCTTCAAGTCTCCGGTCAATCGGATGCTCTCTTCAAGCCGCTGCTGGACCATGCCTAGCTCACGAAGCTCTGTGCCTTGCAGATCATTCTCTAAGGCAGCCTCAGTCTCCAAGTCAGACTCACACACCACCAGCTGCTCTTCTGCCTCCAGCTTTCCAAGCGCTTCATGCACAAATGTTTGCTCTTCTGCCACACATCGCTCACTGAGAGTCAGCAACATACCGTGGCCAATCTCTTGGACCGATGACTGCTGCCTGCGAAGCCTTTGAGCCTCATCTCTTTCAGTTTGGACAAGAGTCCATGGAGAAGCTGTCACTGCATCTGAATGGCAATGGCGCTCTTCAGCAACCTGATATGATGCCAGCTCTGAGCTGCACTTCTCCAAAGCATTTCGCAACGCGTCAACTGATGCTTGGCGGAAACCAGTTGTGCTGTCGCGCACCCTTAGTAGCAAGGTTAAGGCCACGATTTCTGCCAGGTTGATCTCCAAGTGTTGCAACTCGGCGAGTGCCTTGTCCTTTCCTCTCTGAGAAAGTACACTTTGCAGGCTTCCTTCAGGTATAGCGACTCCAGAGGCTCCGGCGTCCGGGGTATACGCGGGTCTGAGGCCTTCCGCTTCAGCTCGCAGTGCTCGCAGTCCTCTTAGCTCGGCGAGCTCTGCAAGCTCTGTGTTCTGCCTTCGCAGCTGCTCTTCGCAAAGGCGGCTCCGCACCAGCGCTGCCAGCAGCCGCGCGTTTTCCCGCTCCACCGGCCTCAGGGCTTCCCTGAGGCCCTGCGGCAAAAGGTGCTCAAGATCGCTCAGGTGGCCCAGATCGCTTAAGCCGCTCGGGCCGCTCGGGCCTTCAGACTCTGAGCGCATCCCAGAGTGCTCTCGGCTTGAGTCTTCGTGGCTCGTCGGAGATTTCATGTGTTCAGCTTGCAGAGCCGCAGGAACCCAAGGTCAAAAGCGCTTCCGCCCTGCGATCACTGTCTCACGGCCTGCCTGGTGGGATGGTGTCAGCAGTGGGCTCCCTGCGCTTCGCGAGCGATGGACCATCCTTGCGAAGCTATCGCGACGGTTGCACACATGGTCTTCGCTGCCTTCCGACAAGGAACGTTGCAGGATTCTCCGAGAGCTCGGGCTCTGGGCCTAAGCCACCAAGGAAGCTCAGAGCAAAGAGAACTCGCTCTTTCGGAAACGTCACCTCTGATCGGGCTCCACAGCTGCCCGTCCGAGCACGAAGCCTGGCGACGTGGACGCGCCAGAACCCTCGAGAAGAGACTTCGACCACAGCGTATCCCGTGCAGCCTGCAGAGGCAAGGATGCTACTTGTACAGCAAGCGGAGATTGCAGCAACCTCGGCACTGCTCTCGGCTTTTGCGGCTTGCCTAAATGCTGACCGGCTCGGATCAAGACGATGCATTCTCATTCTCTCGCTGGCTTTGGGGCTTTCCGCCGAGTCGTCGTTCGTGGCTGACCCTGGGCCAACAGGTGTTCCACGAAGCTGCCCCTTGCAACTTCTCTGTTCCTGCCTGATCGGCGACACAGCCTGGTCTCAAAGGGCACCGCAGAACAGCTTGGAAAATGACAGACGAAAACGCTGCAGACTTGCTTTAGCGAGAATCCCTCGACTGAAACGACGTTTGAAAATCCTGCAAGTCGCCTGAGCAGAATGATCCGCGGGCAGCTGACCTTACGCAGAGGCGATGCTTCGGCATTCGCAGAGCACTTTGTCGGAGGGGCTCCAAGCCTTGCTTCGCTTCTTTGGCCTGGAGGAGAGGAGACTCGGAGACTCGACACTCGACGGCTCCAAGGCGCTGCCCCACTCGCTGCTCCACTCGTCGCCTCCTGGAGCTTCCGGCGGAGCAAGTCCGCACCGAGCGAGAGGAGGCCTTCATCTTCGAAGCGTGGCGAGCTTTTGGAGTTTCTGGGCTCCAAGGACCGAGGCTTCGACCGAGCTTTTGCCGCAAGACTTCCAGCTCGTTGTAGGCCTCCTGCGAGCCGCGAGCCGTCCATCATCCGCAGTTTCAGCTTCGGACACACTTTGCCGGGGTCCGTAGAAGCCCCAGCGGCCCTGGCCCATGCTTCCTCTGTCCTAGGGACTGCAGCTCTCCGCAGAGCTGAAAAAGAAAGTCTTTCGCCACGAGACGACTTGCCTTTCGCAGACTGGCTGCGAGGGTGCCAAGGCGAGCGCCGGCAGCTGGGTCACCTGCGGCAGGACATCCCTTGGACTGCACTTCTGGACAACTTCGCAGCACTCTCCGCACCTCCAAAGCCTCAGAGCTTCCGTTGCTGATTCGAGAGCTCGAAGGAGTCTGGCTCGGGCGCCGACGGCGTGGAGACCCCTGTGGCCACACTGCCCTTTCCAACTGCCCTGGCAGCCTCCCATGCAGCAGCCTGCGTAGCCTGCGTTCTGCAAGCGCGGCCAGGCAAGCGCTGCTCCTGGCGGTCGAGACGAGTCGCGAGCTCTGGCGTGGGCACTCTCTGAGAGCCTGCGGCCGGCGGCATTTTGCACTTGTCGGATCAAGACTTGGGCGCTCGATGGCGCTCGGTGCTTGAGGGCGAATCATGTTCACATCATTGCTTTGGCTTTCGGCTTGGGCTGCGCCCCGGATTCTACAGGTGGCCTCACGAAAACTCACAGTGACTCGAAAGTCCTGGCATAGCCGCCATCCTCCCAGGCGCCCCAAGCTGCCTCGACACAATGCGAGCATGCGCCAGACCGAACTTCGCTTCAAGGCTCGGACCCGTGGATTCATGCAGGCGGCTTCCCAGCGAAAGCAGCTCTTTGGCCTCCAAAGTCGACACTGCACCCAATGTGCGCAATGCTTTCTTCAGCTCGCCCGCCTTTCGCTGCAGGCCTTCTTTGTCCAAGGCCACTACCTCAAGCAGCAGAAGCATCTTCCGGTGGCACTGGTGCAGTTGTTGAACTTGCCACGGGCCGAGCCTTCTCCACAAAATCCTTCCGCCTATGTCCGACGACGGCATGCAGAGCGTCAAAGGCGCGCCGAAATGTTTCTATCGACCAACAATGACCGATATGATGTTCACGTCAAGATTATTTGACCAAGCTTGTATCCGGAGCGTAGGCACAATTCGCGACCATCTGTCGCTGCCAGCCTTTGTATGAGGCACATCCCTTCGTCGTAAAGTCGTTGGCCCACACCTCAGCTCAGGGTTCACGGTCACGAGCTGCCGAGCGGCCGGCCTACGCTCTGCCGCCAAAAGACTTCGTGTTGGCGACCCGGGCGAAGACGGTCGCCGCAGTCGAGGCCGTGGCCTCCCGTCACGGACAGCCGATCGAGCCCGAAGCTACAGAAACACATCCGGTGCCTGCAGAAGGGCGAAGACCTGAGCTGGAATCCGTTCAGGCTTGAACCCGCCGTGCGGACACAGTGCCGGACGTTGCGGATCTTGGACCCTTCCACCAGGTCAAGCCAGACTCACGATTCGGAACAAAGGACTGAACAAAGGTGTGACCGCCTCACATCTTGGAGAAGGCATGGCCTCAGGAGACCACATCCCTGGCCCTTCCCTTCAAACTGCGAACGAAACAATTAACGGAGGCCGTCGCAGGCGACGACGCACTCTGCGGCGGCAGCAAGTCGAGGTTGGCTCGGGATGCCTGCAAAACCACAGTTCTTGCTGTCACGCCGCGAACACATGCCAATCAAACGCAATAAAGTTTGGGCTACCCACAGAGGCACCCTGATTTTGGATGTCAAGCCGAGGAATCCTGACAACACAACCCTGAACTCCGCACTTGCCTCCGGACGTCCGGAAGACCTGTGCGGTTTTGAAAGTATCCCCTCAGGGATTGATCTGTGTCAGGCCTAGTTTGCAGGGTTTGTGAAAGCTTTCCTCACGACTACTTTATTTTAGGTATTGTAATTACTATTACTATTACTACAGATACTATAGCACTGGTACTCGTACTAGTCTCTGAGCTTGGAGGGTGCCATTTGAAGATGCCAAAGAAGAGCTGGCGAAGGCCATGATCTTTTCTGCACTGACGTAGCGGTCTGTACAGGACGACAGCGCTTCTCGAAACGTCGAAACGTGAGACTCCGATGCAAGCGACCTGAAAGCACACAGCCTCACAGCGCTTGCAGCGGGCTCATTTGTGGCCTGCTCGGCGCTGGCTCCACGACTGTCCCTTACCGGCTTCTCTCCACAAGCGCCCGGATCTCCTCAGCATCAGATGGGGCTTGGCAAAACCCAACGGAAGCTACCAAGGCCTTGTCCAGCTTGAGAGTGCTGACGTTTAAGTTGAAGTGGTCCGCCTCCCATAAGAACCCCGGGTCCCCGGGTGCCCGCGACTGTCATTCAGATCAGCTCCACAGCCTCGCTCAACACCAGGAAGAAGCGAGTGCAGACCAGCTCCTCCTCGCTCGCGACCCAAATCCTGACAAACCGACGGTGAAGAACTGACAGAAAGAATGCAGGCTGCCAGTGCTCTGGAATGGATGGAGGGAGCGATACCTCCACTGTTCGTAAAGGAACCACAACCGTCATCCAATGGGACTCATGCATGACGAACAGTATGCGGAAAACTCGGTACGTATTATTGCATCAGATCTTGGAAACGTGTCCTGTCTGCAGTTCGAAGGAGGCTACGGCAACACATTGTTAGGGATCCAAGGACGTCTTGAATGGCACAACAACTTGCTACATGGAAAACGCAACTTGCTGCAAAGTCGCTGTGAATTTGGCTTCCGCAACCTGCTTGGATCTTCAACCACCTGCATAAATATCTCTCTGTCGAGTAAAATGTGAGCAACAAAAACTGTTGGCATGCACCTCGCAGACGGCCATCATCACAAGACCACCCTGATTCTCAACGAATCGGTTGCCTCAGACCAATAAAGTTCAGGCAACTATCACATCGCGTGGAAGTGCTCTCCAGCCCTGTGACGACAAGCGACCGGTTTTCTGTCGCTTCAAGGCCACCACCTCCTCACTCACGACAGAAGAGTACCGTGTGTAGCCCATCGAGCATGAGCTTGCCTTGGTTTTGGTTGTCAGTTGTGACCGAACGCACAAGAAAAGGAGCGGTTCCTCGGCACTGTTCCCGATCCCCAATCTATGTTTCATTTGTGCAGACTTGAAAGAGTACATGCGAGCCACGAATCCCTGCTTCGGATCTCAGAAACGGCGCGATGACCGATTAACTAGTTTCAGCCTGCCGAGGCTCAGTGGAGAGGTAGATGCCGGGACCGTGCGCCGCCCCACATGTCATCAATTTTGTGTTCGATGCGTTCCTTACATGATCCCGCCAGTAAGAGCTACTTGAACAATGCAGAAAACACTTCGCAGAAACCTGAAGCTGCTCTGTTTCCATCAGCTCCACAAGCAACTGAAGCTGCCTGCAGGTCAGAATCTTCAGGCCGTTCCGCAGGATTGAATGCCAGTTCTCGGAGGAACTGCCTCGAGAAAACCCCCCACGGCACCCGACCCTGCGCATTTCAGTCTCCAGTGCACCCCAAACTGGGACCACAACCGTGAAAAGCGAAGGAAGTGCGAAACTGCTTCTTCAATTCCTGGAATCGTGCTTCCTGGCCACGCAAAAAGAGAACCCAAACAGAATTGCAAAAGCAAGAAGTCACGAGAGTGATTCATCATCCAGAATTTCCTTGTCTGGTGGTGCTGAGATGAGAAGATACTGGAATGGCGTCCTCTGCAATCTGCAGAGTGGATTAGAAGACAAGCCAACCACACGGCTCTCGCTGGCCCCTGCAAACGGACGCACACGTCCTGAAGGCTTCAATTCGCTCGTTGTCCTGCCAGCTCGCACAGCAGTGCAGCTCCAAAAAAGCTACGACACTAGTGAGCATGTAAGACGACTGGCATATCATGTTTGACATTCGATTCAATGGGCATGTTTCCCAAGTTGTTCCAAGAAGACTCATGTGGAAGATGATACCTGGGGAGCCCAAGATTCAGACTTACGGAGTTGAGTCAAAGCTCATAGGTTGAGGAAACGGCCGACTAAAGTCTCTCCTGCAGGGGTGCCAAGAAGGATCTGTTCGATGCGACTGTCCACTTCAGAAGGGCCGCGGCCTCTGCAGACATTGACGACGTTTTTGCAGACCAGGAAGCACCGAGTTGATTTCCCACACGTGTACGAATGGTTTGCAGCTCTTGCACGTAGGTCTCCAATTTGCTGAAATCCTTGCTCTCGGGGTGCAAAACCGCACGTAGGCCCTCTCCCACACGGACGAAGTCCTTTTTGTGTGAACACACAGCCTCATGTAGCTGCTCTCCCACCGACACATTTGGAAATGGGTCCAGTATAAGATGCCTTCTTGGAGACTTTACTGCTGCCAGAAGCATGCAGACCAGCAAGTCCACCACTTCAGCATGATTGTTCATCCCCTCTGCAGACGTAATCTTGCTGCCGAACTCCCCAAACTGATAGGTACATAGTTCACGCGGGCACACTGCACGCATCATCATCGGCGGAAGGGTGAAAGGGGAGTCGCATATCGCGCAGTATTCATGTAGTGTCGGCATGCGCAGCTGCAAATACCTTCCAAGACAGCTGAGAAAACCAAGGTCTTTGTTTCTGAGCGCTTCAAGAGTCAGTCTCTGCTTCTTCAACCTGAAGCGCTGGTACACCTTGTCAGGAGCATCTTCAAGGATGTCATCTCCACCAGACTCGAAGCTCTCCCACGCCGTGCAGCTGCAGACCGAGCAGAATTCTGTCAAAATCTGCATAAGCTGTTTCTCCAAAGCAAATTCGGGAAAGCCTTCTTGCCGGATTTGCGTAAGCATGTAGGGCTTGACAGCTCCAAAGGCATACCCGCTGGCTGGCAAGCACAGTTCGACGCATATAGGTATGTCGGGCTTGAAGCCCCAAGCAGCACAAACTCGCGTGTCCAGGATCGCACATTGCACTGGCACGTAGACTCGCACGATAGGTCTGAGGGCACAGCTGTGTGATGTGAACTGATCCATCGCCGAACAAGCTTTGGACCGAGTCTAGGTCGCTTTGCAATCCGGGCTCTGGAGGCCGATCAGTCACAATCCAGTCCATTTCTTCATCCGATGAATCCTCACGCGATCCCCTGGGTTCGTGCGACTTCAGCTCAGACATGACTGCCAAAATTGTGTCCTGCACAGCTCCGCTTGTATGCAATTCGAAATCATCAGGCCCATACACGACCGTGGATTCCATCGGATATGGATCGGAAAGGAAAGCAGTGAAATCTCCTTTCAGGCCAAAGACTTGGAACACGATCGTGTCTTCTTCCAGGTCCAGTCTGGACAACTGCTTGTTCGCCGCCGCCACGAAGCGCTCTCGTGCATCGCGAACGTCCTCTTGGATCACTTGCTTCGAGCGGAGGGACATGGCTGTCAGAAACGAGCAGAGCTTAATCCGGAGTGGCAATGGCATCTTGGACGTCGGATCTGAACTTAGCGCCACAACAGCTTTCAGGGCAGAACCGACTTCCTGAGAGTTGCACCATCTCGGCTTCACACGTCCAACCTCGTGGGTTTTCGCATGCTCGCTAGGCATACAGCCTAACAGTTACAGTGGCAAACAGAATCTCAGGACTGGACGCCGATCTCACATGCTAAGTCCTGCAAGCGAAGCTGCGGAGCCGTGAGATGAAGTGAACACAACGTTCCTGTTGCCATCCGGACAAGCAGCCGGTTTCCCAATCTCTGCCCCAATGCAAATGCAAACCTCCAAGTGCTGTGGCACAACATCGCCATAAGCATCTCGCAATGCCTCTTGCACCTGCCACTACAAGCGCAGAAAAAATGTAGCACCATAAAATGAGGCCACAGACAACCAACCGCAGTGCCGGATTTCGTCCGATCAATAACTCACTTGGCTCGGATGGGACCTCTCTTCCCGATCTCGACTTGGCAGTTGTGCTTGTCATCGAGCTTGCGCTCTAAGGGTTGTTTGTATCTTTGGATTTCTGTTCTCCACTTCTCGCCGATAGTCCTGGCACCCTCTGGATGAACAGAACAATGCGCCGTCTGGTCAACGTGGATTGCTCGCCCACTCACTGACTGCCTCATTGACTCACTCACACGTTCAGCCACTCACTCATTCACGCACTCCTCACCCACTCACTTACTCACTCACACGTTCCCCAACTTACTCACTGAGCTTCGTTTTGCCATTGACTCACGTATCACTCGTTCTCTGAGTCCCTGGCCCACTCACTCACTCTCAGATGCACCGACTCACTCAACCCGCTCAAGCACCGAGAAACACTACACACATTGATCATTCAACATTATACACAACTCTGAAGCGCTTTCGTCAGAGTCAGAGCGTGAACCGAAAGCTTGACAACACAGCTTCTTTCCATTGATTTTCCGGGTTGGCCTGCTCCGCAAAGTTTGTGACTCTGCACGGCTCATCCTTAGAAGTTGATGTTCACATGAAGTACGTACGTCAAGAACATTGAAATTGGTGTCCTTCTCCATCTTCTCACGATTCTTCACAGCACCGCGAACATGCAACATCGTGAACGTTCAATGCTGGGAAGCTGACAGACTTGGGAAACATGAACACCCCGAGAGTATGTACAATAAGCGCAGCTGGTGAGCAAAAATATTAACACCCGGCGCTGCATGCTGCAACTTCAGTGCTTGGCTGCATCTACAGAAACAGCTTGAAGACAACAGCCTACACAATAAGTTGAACTTTGCAAGCAGAGCCCAGCATGATTTTGACTTGGTTACAATAAACGACATGACATAATCATGCATTAATTGGATAATATTTTTCATAATCTATCTAACCATTTACTAAACGACCGGCCCGTCTAAGTAAAACAATCACAAACGCACAAAAAAACACGGATGTTTCTCTCGCGTGCGGGATTGCATCACTGATCTTGAAGGAAGCCGGCTGCGCAGCTTTCCGACGGAACGTAGGGTTACTCTTCACCAGCATGCACCGTATGTTCTGTTAGGGCGGGCGACCACTGTTGCATCACGACTTGTTGAGTTTGCTGCTACCGCTACCATTGCGGCCGAGCCCATAGGCCATGCCGGGACGTCTATCGATGACGGCACCTCCAACGTGAAACCATAACTTGCTTCACGCCGGACCTGTCGCCATGAATGGCATCGAAGGCACGGTCCCGGTAGCGGCCTGTTGCCAGTCCATTCGTCGACGCATCGCTACCCCACCATTAACTCCAAGATGGCCCAGCAATTGTTGCGGGTTTTGCAGAAACGGGTACACTCCGTGCAAAAAAAGTCGCTGCAACAGCAGCTCGTGGTGTTGATATGTGTTGATGTGGGATCTGCAAAAAATCCACCCAACACTCCCAACACACCTCATCTTTCCCGCACACTCTGTTACGATGGACTCAAGCAAACGCAAACTCCGAGCTGCGCGCATTTTCCTGAAGCTGCATTAAGCTCTTGCAAGTAAACCAGCGACCTAACCTACCCTGTGCTTGGACAGGATGCCCCGGTTCGCGAACTGGGCCAAGGAGCACGCACACGGCACGCTGTGCTGACATGTAAGCCTCATATATGCTTAAAGAACGAAGAACCTCCATTGGCAAGCCTTCTGCACCTGGACCCTCACGGCATGTCTAGCTTTTGCTGCACGGTGTCCACGGACAGCAAGGAAGTATATCTGGCCCTCACACCACAGCACAAAAGTTACATCCGGGTTAAAGCACAAAAGTTACATCCGGGTTAAAACTTAAAAAGACACGGTGCCTGTGCCTGTGATGAACCTTTTGGCCATTTTTCATGTGAAGCCGCGCTGGGTGTTCGAGCCATCGCCATCCTGAAGCTGTGATCGTTTGTAAGTTTCATGGCTCAAGTGAAGACTCTAAGGATCGGACGTCGTACGATTGTGGGTTTGCACATCCGCTTTAAGATGAAGTGGCTGCACCCGCCTTTCGTGAAGCGAACCTGGCACGAGAACATGAGCGAAGGAAAATTCTTGGCGCTAAGGCCCTTGCTCCGGCATGTCGACGATCTCCGCGAACGAGTCGAATTGCAAGTCGCGAGTGGGTAAGTTAAGAAAGAAAAAGCAAGAATCACGCATGTTTGGCCTGAGCCGAAACTCGATGACGAGCTGAACCGCGACCACGAAGGTATCGGAGGAAGTGGTGGGCCAGTCCAAGACCTCGAACAAGTAAAGATTCTGCAACGCAGTATTACTTCTTACCCTGCCTTCCGATACACCGCGTAAATGTGGTCGCCTAGCAGGCTAACTGAAAACGAAGGTCGATTATATGAAAAAATAAACGGACGAGCCTTCAGCAACGTCGGCCAGTAGCTTTTCTTCGCGATTGTAGACCTGCTCGCAAGATTAAATTGAAGGTTATTCCTGGTGACGTTCTGGCCTCGTTGGTGTGCTCCATCATCCACCATTCGGGGTACCTAAAGTCGAGAAAAAGCCCTAACGAAGTACAATCCATGACTCAACGAAAGTCCGAGACAAGAACTGAAATCGCGGTTCGCCATCGTTCACGTCGAGCGTCGGCGCGGCCAACATTGGACCTCCAAGACGAGGGGGGAGAAGGGAACGAAAACCAAACTCATAAACAAGCGAAATCCTTCAACTCCTCAGCACAATTCGCATCGTCCACTTCGTCCCATCCCACAATCGTGCGGTGCCTGGCTCGCACCGTCAGTGCGATGCATCCCTGGCATTGCTGAAGCGACCTGCAACAGTTCACGCGCGGGACCGCTACATGGGATTGGGCACAAGAGGCCTGTGGAGCGTATGACAAAGTTTTTGCTGATGCGCAGCGGCGAGCAACAGCTTCTCTCTTTCCTGGCAGGACAAAGCTGTGCAACTCCTCTCCAAAAACAGCACAACTACTGCGAAGGTCGTCAGTTTGCGCGCGTCTTGCCATCGAAACGCTGCACTCCGGTGCCTCAGCAGACCAGTCAGCACTCACATTTCGTCCGTTTCCTGAGGGCTCAGGCACAATTGCTGACCGTTTAACCGTGTGTTGCGGAAGCCTCAAGCTCGCAAACAACATGTAGCATCAGCTGCAGAAGAACTCTGCAAAGGCAATCCTAGCAACTGCATAAACTTCTCATTGGTACGTGGCAAGTACGCGAAAACACTCCTGTCTTGAGGTGCTGACTGCTTCGCTTCCACTCGAAGTGTTAATAGGCCTCAACGCATCCAGTTGCAAGATCTCCTTTGAATGAAGTTGTGCTGTGTCTTCGAAACATGGATTGGGCAGCGAGCCATGACATGTCGGGCTACAGCGAGTCAGCGTCTTGAGCCGAAGAAAATTTGCTGAAACCGTTGATCCTGAATTTTTTGTGACTGTTCGAATCTGAGTCTAGAGTCGGAGTCGCTCAGAGCATCAGAGCTAGAGAAGCTGGCAGACAATGATGACTCAATGATCGTGAAAATGATGATGCGATGATGGCCACTTGATCTGACACTATCACTGACCGACAATGACAATGGTTCTGACTGACTCTGAGTGTGATTTTGGTTCTGATGATCTCATAAAAATCAATCATACCACGATGACTTGCTCTTTGAATCATTGAGCATGACATGATAATTAATGTGTGACACTATGTGAAAATACACTGCCTCGGCCTCTGCGCAACCTCTGAACTGGCCTTTGCGATCTTTGTGTTTCTGTGTGCACTCAAACGCAGGTCTTGAAAAAAGAAACAACACCAAAAACAAATCCCTTTGAATGGTTTGGAAACCACCTGGTGCTAAGAGGTTGTGTTTTTGGGGGCGTGGGCGGGCCTCAAAGACAGCAGTTGCTGCACTCGGTCCCAGTAAGAACAACAAGAAACACAAAAAGATCTATAACTGAAGCAGCTGTACAAAAGAGAGAACTACGCAAAAAAGTGAAACACGCCGCGACTTGCAGACTTAGCCGGCAGACGTCGTTCGGCAGGACATGTCAGGCCTCGAGCAACTATCACCGCTCAGATGCCCCGCTTCTCAGTCGAGCTGAGTCGCGCAATGGCACACAAATTGCCCAGCATCCAAAAGAGACGAAGAGTAAGACACACCCGTCCAGGAGGGTCTCGCAAGAGCAAAATGGAAAGGCTGGTGGGATGGAAAAAAGCGCGCCCACGCGTCCATCCGAGTGCAGAGTGTGCCGCGGTGACAATGCATGAGTACCTTCAAACTCTAAGCCTCTAAGCAAGCCCAGCTTCCCAAAGCGTGGGTCTCGCAAGGGCAGGCACTCTGATTCTTGCACAGTGACAGCAGGCAAGACATCAAAGGATAAGGGCCAAAAGAGATTGTGTACCAGAGTACAACAAAACGTCTTTTGCAAACGCACACAAAAAAACACAACTTCTGCCAACACATGCAATGTCCTTTCAAATAGCGTGAGGAAAAACTTGTTGCAATTGTCTGTAGAGATTCTGTGCCCATGTGCTGTTTGGGGCAGCTCACGCTGCGACTCAAACTGGGTTCCATGGAACCGCGTTTGCAATGTCAATCAAAAGCAATGTCGCAACAACGGCTTCTTTTCTGAGTCTTTTCAAAAGTGACGTTGTTTGAAAGTGTTTGTCGGCTGCTGTTCAACTTCCAAACGTTTGTGGGTCTGAGTAATGCAGAGCTCACGGACCAGCACCGCACATAAGCGCATTGCCACGAGTACCTTTTTTTTTTGGCGTGAGCGGGCCTCGTCGACTACAGCTGTAGCACTCGGTCCCTACAAAGACAAACCAAGAAACAAACGAAAACAGCGGTGAAACAAGGCGGTTAATCAACAAAGGTCGACAACTAGCTGCGGCGCACAGACTTTGCCGGTGTTAGCCGTTTAGCACAAGCTACGATGCCTTGCGACCGATCCACAACAACCGTGGGCCGTCCGCCCAGAGCTGTCCAAGACGCATTGCCACGAGTACCGTTGCGTGTTCTTATCGAAAACTTCTAGATCCGATACTTATAAGCCGAAAGGAGTTTCTTAAACAACAGAGCAAACGTTTGGGTGCCAAAATGCTGGCAACATGTGGCGCCAAAGATGCTCTTAAAAATGTCTCTTGGCTCTCCAGCTTCTTGGCCCTCGACAACCACCTTTTACAGAAGATTGCTCTGTTACAAGCCAATTGCTTGGAAGATGACAACACATTTCTTGGAATGGCATTGCAGAACCGCAGGATAGAAGCTTCCCACTGGCATGGATGCTCTGCCTTCTGATTGCTGCTTTTACAAACTCTTAAGAATTCCGCGTAACACTCCAAGCAGCAACCCAGTCAATCCAAAGAACCCAAACCAAACTTCTTCTTAGCTAAGCGCCCACCGGCAGAACACAAAGTAAGCACTTAAGATAAGCTGGCTAAAGGTTGGACTTCAAGCGCTCCATGCAGGCTACTGGCCAGTTAAATTGACCGCGTCAATCAGAACTTTAGTTAGTGTTCGGCTCTACAGCCGTGTGGTAGCTGGACTGCGTGGCACCCTTTGTAAAGCTTTGCTTTGCTGTTTCATCGCTTTGTTGTGGCTTTTAAAAAAAATACAACATCCAACCCCCACACGGAGGCTACAGTCTGCACTTCTTCAGACTTCTAGGTTGGTTATTCAACAAGTGTGGATCCAAAGCTGTTAATTTTAGTGTGTTCTTCAAGACGTTGGACGTTTTGTTAAAATTTAGTCCAGTTCCATAAGAGGTTTATCACCATCTCCAAAACTCCATCTAGATTGTTAAGCTAACGTTAGTGGTGTTAGAACTTGTTGGCATCCGGAAAGTTGTTCAGGGTGGAAGCTCAACACCTGCAATCTTGCAATGGTTTCTTGTTTGCCAAGCTTCGCGCTTAAGTTTGCATGCTTTGCTTTGCTTCCATAATTTGCAGAAGAGCAGACCGCACGTGGTTACGGCAAATTATAGAAATTCTTGTTTTGTAGTGTTTGGACCTGAAGGAATTGCTTGGGGTTCTTTTCCATGTGCGCAAGAAAAAAGTGCAAAAGAAATTTGGCAAAGGGTTTAAGAAGACCATTATTTTCAAGTTAGAGTTTTTGGCGCTTCTAGTTGCGCTTGTCCATTGGAAAGAACTGCTCCGCAACAGGGCGCTTGTGTGTTACCTAGACAATGACACTTTCCAAGACATGTGCATTTTGGGCCGAGGAAGACCCCAAAGGCATGGAAACTACGTGGAGTCAACTGTGTCCTTCTTGAGGGGGAGCGGATCCGCTGGGCGTGGGTGCAGTTCTGTTTTGATCCACAAGCGGAGAACGCCACCCCCTGCACAACGCTGCCCGTGTGGGTTGCTAGCGCCTTTATTTCTAAGGGCGCCGGAAAAGGCACGGCTAGGCTGTAGGCTTGCCTGTGGTTGCTGGCGCGCTTGGTGGCCACGTCACTGGAGCTTGGATAACGTCCCATTCCATACTGCGGACAGTAACGCACCGCAACGTTCTGCTTCTGCCGGTTTGCACTTGCCTTCAGCCACATGCGTGCCGTGTGCTCCAAAGCTTTGCCGCCCGCCTGCAACATACGTTGCCCTTCACCTGTCCATCGTGCAAGTTCCCACCTCCGAATGGTGTTTTTAATTGCTGCCATGGCCGCCACAACGGTTTGACAATGCTGTAAAAGCGTGTGATCTGCACGTCAATGTCCGTCTTGGCGATCTCTGCCTGTCTTATTGGATTTTTTTTTGGCTTGACTGGGCCTCGTCGACTACGGCTGTAGCACTCGGTCCCTACAAACAAGCAGACAACAAACTAAGCAAAAACACTACAAAGCGGTGAGACAAAAAGCGAAGCTCTACAAGGGCTGCGGCGCACAGGCTTTGCCGGTGTTAGCCGTTCAGCACAGCTACGGAGCCTCAGCGACCGATCCGGAGCAACAAAGAGCCGTCGCTCTGAGCTGCCCAAAACAACAGGTGGAGCCAAGACCAAGCTCCGGCAGCCGTTCTAGTCTCGCCAGACAACGGACAGCCCCTGTGCTTTGTTCCGTCACGATCGTGCACACCAAAATCCAAAAGTCCAACGCTCACCGTGGCGAGCGGCTTCCAGACATGATGCGGGGCCAGAGTCGTTGCGACTCAAAGCCGGCCAGATGCGACCGCACCCCGAGGACGAAACCAAACGATCCACGGTGTGCAAAACAGTGGCGAATTGGATGCCGGCGTCCAACGGCCACCAATCGCCGCCCACAGTGCATGTGGCCGGGCAAGGATGTTGACCGTGGGGAACAACTTGTTGTGCGTCGAGACCCAGCGCAGCGCAACTCAAGGATCGTTCCGAAGGAACGGTAACGGGTCGCCCATGTCGAGGCTTGGGCCAAGGCAAGACGGTGCAGCTGCTCGGATGGGACGGGCCCCTGCCGCGACCTGATGCTGGTGGCTTGCGAGCTTGCACCCGGCGCAATTCTCAGTGCCGTGGTTCATTCCATTCCAATCCTTTTTGTTTATTTGCCCTGCTCGTTTGCCCAGCTGTCAGCTCGGCATGGCGGCTGGACGTCGAGGCGTGCAGGGATGCTGGCCAACATGGACGACGCGCCCGCAGCTGCAAAGCAGGTTGCCGATGCCATGAAGGAAGCTGCACCTGGTCTCGAATATATTTGGATTTGTAACAACAGCGAAGACTATGACGGCACAGAGATCATTGGCATAGGCTTTGCTGGGCCTGATCCGAAAAGGGCCTGCCTCAAGGCCTTGGGCTTCCTCACTGGTTCGGACAAGGGCTTGTTTACTGCAGCAACTGCAGCCAAGGTCCAGCAAATAGATATGAAGGCGCGATTGAGAAGCGGCTTCGACTGGGAGGCGGATGAGGAAGAGAACCCGCTTGATGACAGCTGCACCAGCTGTGTTCAGGGACAACTTGTGGCGTGCCGCAACCACGGAACAGCGCGGCCAAGGCTCCCCCCCATCCCCCACTGCAAGCAGAGGCCATAATCAGCCATGCGAAGTGCACACCGACCCAAACAAGACTCCGACGGCCGTCATGCCAGAGCAAGAGTAGCAAAGATAGTGAATGAACCTCAACGACGTGTGTCGTCGGTTGCCGCGGCACCACCCTCTGGCCGCCGAGCCTGCACTATCGGCGTCTAGTCACAAGGCGGCAAGGTCCCTCCTGCCTGCCCAGTTAAGCCCGGTCCCGACCAGGGCCATGTAGCCAATGTAGCCCTTGGTCCTTCCTGGGAAGGGAATCGACACAACGACGTATGTCGTTGGTCCCACGGTCGGCAAAGGGCGGAGGTCACCTAGAGGAGCCAGCCGCTGCATCGTGCGGCCAGCTGTCGAGCAGGCGTTGCATGTCACGGCCACTCGAGGGAAAGTGACTCTCCTTTAGGAGATAGTGCATCTGATAGTTCCCTTCGTTGTAGATTTCCTTCAATCGTGAAAATGAATACTGATGATTGTCATGGTCCTCGCTATGAAGATGTGGCATTAACTCGGTAGACCCCTTCCCTGCGGAACTCCTCCGCCGCAGCCTTCCAACGGTCCTGCGCCCTAGGGTGCCCCAACCTGAACCAGGGGCGTTCGCCGTCCAGAGGTGTCTGCGCCTGGCTCTCCTCTCGGGCGACCAATCGCTGAAGGAGGACCATCGCTTTGGCCTCAACAGCGTCGAAGTGCGCAAAGCGCCACAAGCGGGTTGGAAAGTAAAACTTCTTCTTTTGTGGCCCGCGAATCCAGTAGGCCACAACCGCTCGGAGATCCCAGCCTTCGGAGGTTGCCGCAGCACGAAGACGCCACAGGGCACTATGGAGTAGGCCCGCAGCCTGAATCGAGAGCGACGGCTGAGCCTGTAACCCCAGTGGGATGTCCGCAAGTGGGAAAAGCAATCGAAAGGTGCCGCGATAGGAGCCCGGATACGTGAACATGCGCGGGTCGAACTCGCCGCGTCTGGCCGGAAGGAGTCCATTCTCAAAGCCTGCCATCAGTCGGTCAGCAATGGCAATCTGGGGACGGCCCACCAAGGCAGCCGGAACCTTGCATGTGACTCGCACCTCAATGTGCTGGCCGTCACGGGCCGGGGTAACATTGGTGAGCTGCAGAAGTGGGGCGGCCGTAGGGTCGTCAGCTAGCGCTCGGGTGAGATAGAACAGCAGCTGTACTGGCAGCAACACACCGCAGTGCAGCAGTGGCGTTCCTTGTGTCGCCTCGACACTCGTGCTGCCTCCTCCATTGTGCGCCGCTGGCTAGAGCCAGCGCCCCGCCGGCTGTTTGTCGGCAATGGTTCTTGCTTGGCGGTGGGGTCCCGCTTGGGAGCCAAGGACATTTGCACCAAGCTGCCGTCCCGGACGGGGGATTTCCGTCCCGCCAGAGCACGAGGAAGCGATCCCTTAAGGCCAGCAAGCTCATCAATAGCAGCCACCACCAAATCTCAGGGCGAGCAAGTTCATACCAGCAAAGGTCGAAAACCTGTCCTTCAGGCAGGCGCAAAACTGGGTCACAGAACTGAGCCAATGCGATAGACACGGCAAGCAGGGGCGTCAGGCAGACGCGAAAGGCTTCACTATCTGTGCAACGTCGCAACATGAGGGCCCGGTCGGCAAAATCCACCACCTTCGCCCCAAAATTCTGAGGGCTGAGCTTGACTTCACAAGCGGGCAGAGACAAGGGGAGAGAAAGCAGGGTAAGGCAATCGGTGGGGCTGGGCAGCAATTGTTGCAGTGCCCCGGCACATTCTATTCCATCGACAGGCTGCTGTAATCTGCCCCGTGCTTGGTAGCGCCGAAGGGTGTCATGCTGCTCTGCGAATTCGTCCTCGTCTTCTGCCGGTACACACCGGCTGGCAATTGAAGAAACTCCCGGCACAAGGCGACAGGGCGGGGTCTCGACTGCGTCCAACAGGGCCGCCACACGTTGGCTCCATGTAGCGCTAGGTGCAACTGGCAGGGAGACAGTACAGCTTTGACTGCGCAGCTCGGCAGTCAGTGCCGGATCCTCTTTGGCAGGCACTCCTGCGTCCGGGTCCGGGCGGACCTTTCTCGCCGGATCATAGAGGGCGCGTGGCAGGCCCGTAGTAGCAACCGGCGGCAGCAAAACCGTTTCAGGGCAAGAATGGTGTACCTGCGACGACACGAAGCGCTGCAACCTCCCAAGCAACGTGGTATTGATCGTATCGGAGGCAATGGCATAAAGGTAATATGCCCCCGGCACGGCGGTGACCATCGACTCCGATGTGCTGGCTTGGCCCCGGCACACGGTCGCTGGCGTCGCGAAGGTCATGTGTGACCCGATGAGAGACCTGTGGTGAGTGGAGCGGAGTGCACTGTATAGCCTTTTGGGGGGAAGCACACCCACGCCTTTGTGCTCACGGAGGCGATGGAGACTGAACCGCGGCGGTGTAGTAAACTCCAGCAGTCCGAAGACTGGGAAATCGGTGTCGATTACCGGATAGAACGGACGCGCCGTGATGGATTGGCCACTCGGTCCACTGTGCTCAAAATCCACACCCCGGAGGAGGAGCTGGACCGGGTAACCATCCATGCCACTGTGTGCTGCAACGGCTGTAGCATCGCAAAGCGGAGGAACGCGGTTCACGGACCACCGTTCGTAAAACTCCCGGGCGGTCTCCCTATCCGCGCGCGGGCGGCTTGATAGCCCAAGCTTGGCGAGCCCATAAGTTCGGTACAGATCTTCCCATTGGACGTGGGTGTGATGAAGGACAGCATGGAGCTCCAATGCAGCGACAATGCCCCACCAATGGGAGGGGGAGGCGATGATCAATGGGCCCGTGGGCCGTGTACTGCCTGCCGTGAGCCGTTGGTGGGCGTCTTCCCCCGACATGGTAAAGCGCCCGGCCCTGTCGACAATACAGATGTCGACCGCCCCGGTGGTGCCAGCACACACTGTGGTCGTGAAGAGGTCAACGAAGGCGCCGAGCTCGTTGTGATGGTCATAAAAGAAGGTGAAGAGGGACGCCGCCTGCGCCTCGATGGCTAGTTGTCCCGGTGGAGGGAGCTCTGGCAACCATTCCGAAATGAACTCCGCAAAGGAGGTGCCCTCAGCCACGACCCTATGAGCGTCACCTGTGTCGGCGTTGGCGGGGCGCGCATTGCTGAGGCCAAGACCATGCTTGAGAGAGTCAAAAACCCTAGTGGTTGGTGTGACGACCGTGATTTTCCGTCCGGCCTGGACAGCAAAACGATGTCCGCAGACATTGTAGGCTAGGACCAGAAGGACACAGAGCAATTCCACGAGGCCTCCCTGGTGCATGGCCGAGGATGTCTGCTTCGGTAGTCGGATAAAGTACACTCCCGGCTGATGGGAGCCATCCGCCGCGACTCGCTGAAGTCGCCGGGCAGCGGTATCCGCTGCCAGTTCGCCGATGGTAACCGGGCACGGAGAGGCGTCAGAGGCCTTGTGCATGATAATGGATTGTGGGTACCTGACGGCAGTAATAAGCAGATACAGATCGGCCAGCAGCCTGGTGGAGGCAACCAGGGCCAAGTTCCAGCAAACCCCATTAAAAGGGGCCAGGCCTTCAGCTTGCAGAGGTATTGGCCGGCGCAAGTATTGCGCTGACGGCCGACAGGCGGTTGAGGTAACACAAGATCGCTTCACTGTGGGACGCTGACTGGTGGAGGAAGTCCACCGCAATAGCCGCTGGCGTGAGGCGGCCGGGGTGTGGACACACTCGATCGCCTATTTTGGTGATGCCGGAATAAGGGATGAAGTATTTCAGCCCTTGTCGGGTTACCCGGCATCCACGGAGCTCCCGAAGATCCAAGTCAAGACTGACCTCAACTTCGTCCTCAATTCCAAAGAGGCATTCCGACAACTCCCGGCATACGGTGAGACTGGTGCCCGGCGGCAGCTCAGCGCCCTGATGGCCATTGTGGCGATGTCCAAGGCTAGTCCACCTGACTGTGTGAAAGTGGTCCTTGCGGGGTAGACTGCACCAAGCCTCGCAGTGCCGCGGCGAGTCGCCCCGGGGACACTGGCTGCGGGGCAGCTGGACGACTCCACGGATGCCAACGGGCTTGGCAATGAGTCCAGCCAGAGTGCGCAGTTGAACCTCACCTTTGCCACCGCCAGCAGGTTGTCGTGGGTCGCCCGTGCGGATGACAAGCTGGCCAGCTGCATTAGCAAGGATGGCAGCCGAAGCCGGCTGTCCCTCCTGTTGCCCCTCATCAATCACGACCTGTCTTATTGGTCACCACCACAGTCGATCTTGTTGAGGGCTTTCCGGCTGTGGACGCATACATGCTTTTGTCACCACTCTTTGCAGCATCCCGGCGGGTGCCTACCTCACTGCTCATGTGCAGCGGTACCCTGCCAATGCTCTGTATGTACAATTTGATGGGGGATGCAAGCGGCCCATAACTGCAGGGGGAGCAGGTGTTGCGGTATGGCATCAGTTTGTTGCAGGCACGGCGGACATCACTCTCTCTTTGCCTCTACCGGACTGCTCGGATGCTTATAAGGCTGAGGCGGAGGCGGCAATACTAGCCGCGGTCCGATCGCTAGAGTACGCAATCACCCTTCGGGGTTTTTTGGCTTGACTGGGCCTCGTCGACTACGGCTGTAGCACTCGGTCCCTACAAACAAGCGAAACTACAAACCAAGCAACAAACTACAACAAAGCGGTGAAACAGCAAAGCGAAGCTCTACCAAGGGCTGCGGCGCACAGGCTTTGCCGGTGTTAGCCGTTCAGCACAAACTACGGAGCCTCAGCGACCGGTCAGGAGCAACAAAGAGCCGTCGCTCAGAGCTGCCCAAAACAACAGGTGGAGCCAAGTCCAGGCTCCGGTTGCCGTTCTAGTCTCGCCAGACAACGGACAACCCCTGTGTTTTGTTCCGTCACGATCGTGCACACCAAAATCCACAAGTCCAAAGTCCACGGTCGGGCGACGTAAGGTGAAGGCACCCAGGCAGTGAGGGCCAGCCAAAGGTGACAGAAGCGGCGTTCTCGCTCTTACTAACCGCAACGTATACCGATGGTGACGCGACCAATGCCAGGCAGTGACGACGACCTACGACAAAGCAGAGCCCAAACACGAGGCCGTAAGAGAAGCAGCGTTCTCGCGCTTACTAACTGCAACCTTGCAACCAGTTGAGAAAAGACACGGACCTAAGCAGACGCAAGAGGCGAGCGTGCAGAAGTGACAGAAGCGGCGTTCTCGCTCTTACTAACCGCAACATAAACCGATGCGCGACAATGCCAGACAGAGACGACGAAACTACGACAAAGCAGAGCCCAAACTCGAGGCCGTAAGAGAAGCAGCGTTCTCGCGCTTACTAACTGCAACCTTGCAACCTGATGAGAAAAGGCACAGACCGAAACAGACGTTAAGAGGCGGGCATGCAGAAGTGGCAGAAGCGGCGTTCTCGCACTTACTAACCGCAACCTTCACCGAAATGTCACGACCAATTCGGGCGGCGACAACCGCGCAACGACAAGCAGAGGCCAAACCCAAGGCCGAAAGAGAAGCAGCGTACACGCGCTTGCTAACTGCGACCCTGCCCCTTTGGGCAAAGGCACCGCCCGAAGCAGACGTCAAAAGGCAAGCATGGAGGCGGGCGTCCCAGAGCCACCGATACGCCTCTTAGGCGCCTCCTGCGAAATAAGCCGTAGATTTTTGAGGCCTTGGCTATGATACCTCTTCTGCAGGTTTGGGGAGCCCCCCCCCTAAGGCTACACTGCCAAGGACAGCCGTTTGAACATGAGAAACTGAAAAACCTGCCCTACATCTTAACTAACCCTGCGCAGCGCCCTAAATTTTTAGAAGGGCTCAGCCAAAGGGTGGGACGGGTACCTGTTGGAAGCTTTGCGGCGTGCAGCACAGCAAGACCTGCCTCTTGACCTGTGTGGCCCTAACCTTTGCGGCAGCGCGACCTTATTGGAGGCGGAGCAACATTGACCGTTTCCAGTGTTGTCAACTGCAAGACTACTTGCTGAGCCTCCACAGCACTGATTGTTACCGGCTGACCTTGCGTATGAAGGGGCCGTGCTTCAAGCAGACGCTGGAAAGTTTCAAAGACGGCCCATGCCGAGCGTCTTTAATGACCTCCAACCTACCTGCGTGCATGAACAAGCCCTCCTGGCCTACTTCTGGGTCGCGTGAAAGGTTTGGCCTTCGAACCTTTGGAGAAACTGCTAAGGCACAGGGCGCCCGATCATGCTGCACAGGCAACTGAGCAGGTGACAAGGGTGGCTTTACCGGCAGGCCACCACGCCGAGCGTTGACTGCGTGAGTCTCGTCACCCAAACACAGAGAACCGTTCAAGAGCGGGCACAACCAACCCCGCAACCGCACAAGCAAGCCCCCCCCAGAAGCTCTCAAAAGCTCTCGGCAAAACCTTATTTCCATCAATCTCTATACATCTTCTTTATGGTCGACAGTCCCTACAACAATCTGGGTAGCGATAGTATTTCGCCCCCGTCACGACGATGTTGGAAACTTTGCGGCGTGCAGCACAGCAAGACCTACCTCTTCTACAGCTGGCTGTAAGGCGAGACGTGGAAGGCATGTTCACAGTGCGTGTGCGCTCAAACACAGATGGCGGCGGCATAGGCAGACTGAACAGGTGACAAGGGTGGCTTTGCCGGCAGGCCACCACGCCGAGCGTTGACTGCGTGAGTCTCGTCACCCAAGTACAGAAAACCTTGGCAAAACAGGCACAACCAAACCCACAACTGCACAAGCAAGCCCCCCCCCCGAAGCTCGCCTGGCGAGTGTTGGTCTCCCAGCTGGGATCTCGGGCTTTTGGCTATGACTCCCCTTCTGCAGGTTTTGGGTTCCCCTACCCTTTGGCTATACCAAGCCGCTTCAGCTTGTCGGGTTAGGAACCTGCCCTAAATCTTAACTAACCCTGTGCAGCGGCCTAAATTTTTAGAAGGGCTCAGCCAAAGGGTGGGACGGGTGCCCAACCCCTAAAAAGCGCAAAGCTCTCGGCAAAACAATCTGGGTAGCGATAGTATTTCGCCCCCGTCACGATGATGTTGGAAGCTTTGCGGCGTGCAGCACAGCAAGACCTGCCTCTTGACCTGTGTGGCCCTAACCTTTGCGGCAGCGCGACCTGACCTCCAACCTACCTGCGTGCATGAACAAGCCCTCCTGACCTACCTCTGCGTCGAGTGAAAAGGTTTGGCCTTCGAACCTGTGGTCAAACTGCTAAGGCACAGGGGCCCGATCATGCTGCACAGGCAACTGAGCGGGTGACAAGGGTGGCTTTACCGGCAGGCCACCACGCCGAGCGTTGACTGCGTGAGTCTCGTCACCCAAGCACAGAGAACCGTTCCAAAGCGGGCACAACCAACCCCGCAACCGCACAAGCAAGCCCCCCCCCCGTGTTGGAAACTTTGCGGCGTGCAGCACAGCAAGACCTGCCTCTTCTACAGCTGGCTGTAAGGCGCTTGGCGAGTGTTGGCCTCCCAGCTGGGGTCTCAGGCTTTGGCTATGACTCCCCCTCTGCAGGTTTTGGGATCCCCTACCCTTTGGCTACACCAAGCACCACCGCTTCAGCTTATCGGGTTAGGAACCTGCCCTAAATCTTAACTAACCCAGTGCAGCGGCCTAAATTTTTAGAAGGGCTCAGCCAGAGGGTGGGACGGGTGCCCAACCCCTAAAAAGCGCAAAAGCTCTCGGCAAAACCTTATTTCTATCAATCTCTATACATCTTCTTTGTGGTCGACAGTCCCTACAACAATCTGGGTAGCGATAGTATTTCGCCCCCGTCACGACGATGTTCTTTGCGGCGTGCAGCACAGCAAGACCTACCTCTTCTACAGCTGGCTGTAAGGCGAGACGTGGAAGGCATGTTCACAGTGCATGTGCGCTCAAACACAGATGGCGGCGGCATAGGCAGACTGAACAGGTGACAAGGGTGGCTTTACCGGCAGGCCACCACGCCGAGCGTTGACTGCGTGAGTCTCGTCACCCAAGTACAGAAAACCTTGGCAAAACAGGCACAACCAAACCCACAACTGCACAAGCAAGCCCCCCCCCCGAAGCTCGCTTGGCGAGTGTTGGCCTCCCAGCTGGGATCTCAGGCTTTTGGCTATGACTCCCCCTCTGCAGGTTTTGGGATCCCCTACCCTTGGGCTATACCCAGCACCACCGCTTCAGCTTATCGGGTTAGGAACCTGCCCTAAATCCTAACTAACCCTGTGCAGCGGCCTAAATTTTTAGAAGGGCTTAGCCAAAGGGTGGGACGGGTGCCCAACCCCTAAAAAGCGCAAAAGCTCTCGGCAAAACCTTATTTCCGTCAATCTGGGTAGCGATAGTATTTCGCCCCCGTCACGATGATGTTGGAAGCTTTGCGGCGTGCAGCACAGCAAGACCTGCCTCTTGACCTGTGTGGCCCTAACCTTTGCGGCAGCGCGACCTGACCTCCAACCTACCTGCGTGCGCGGAACCTGGCTCCTAAACTTCACGGCGGGTGTGTTGGAGCCTGAGCTGCAAACCTGGGAGCCCGGCGTGTGGCTCTTGTGCACTGTTCAGCGGCACGGCAGCTTCAAGCAGCACCACAGTCACACAAGTTCGTTGCAATAGCGTTGAACCAAACCTCCTCCAGACCGTCAGATTGGCACAAGGTTACTTCGTGCCAAAGGGCTTGCAAACCACTCAAGACACTTTGAATTGCCCAATGACTGCGAACTACCCTCCTCCTCAAGGACCCTGGCCTCGACAGCAAGTTGCAAGAGCGAGCCTCCGTTTTTGCTTGACAGCTACTTCCTGAGAGAGGTGTGAGGCAACAGCAGGTCTCTTCTTGTGCTTCTCAACCACCCACAGACAGCGAGTCTGCCGGTCTTACACACTGCCCACTTAAACAAAACAACTTTTGTGCCACAAGACCGCAAACCCGGTTCGCACGCTTGCAATCCTAATGACAGTATGTCAACGGAAGCAGTTACGGCCTGGCGAAACAGCTTCTTGAAGGTTAATTGTAGTTGCAACAGGGTCTTAGGTGTTTGATACTTGCGCAAAAACTTCTTAAAACAACCAACCACCAAAACTCTTGCAGAGACGGAGGAAGTTGGCAAACCAAAACTTCAAAGCAAAGCAGGACAGTTGTCAGCAAGTCTTACACACCCACAGGCGAGCTAGCAAGAGTCAGGTGCAGCGAAGCTCTGCCAGCTCAGACGATTTTTGGGAAACTTTGCAGAGTCACAACCTGAACTCTCGCTTGCAAGAAGGTTCTCCACTTGGCTGCGACGCAGACTTGCGGAAACAGTTACTCTTGCAAGAGACACTGTTAAAATGCCTTACGCCCTGCAACAACGAGTCTCCCAGAGCCCTTTCCCCGAAACCTTTGACAGCGAGGAGGCCAGCTAGGAAACGAACCTCTGAAGGAATTCTTGAGCCGAGACGCCTTGAGTCGAAGAGTCTGAGCCAAAGCTACGGACGCAATCACTCTTCGAGGGCGAGAGATCTTAATTCGAGTTGTCCAGAAAAACGGGGGACAATTAATTGTAGCCTACTTCGCTTTGACGGCTTCGTCGGATCAGACACTCACAGAAGAAGCACTTGAGGCTGCCATCCATTTGCAATCCTAGTCTCTCGTCTAGACCAGTCTCATCAGCATTTTTGATGCTCCGCCCTCGGTTGCTCCGCAAACAGTCGGATTGTCCGGAGCAGTATTAGCGGTCTTGCAGCCCAGCACGCCCCATTGGACGGATACATCTGTCTGCTACATTGCAGCAGCTGCGAGAGAGCGGAATCACTCTGTCGGAGCCAGAGTTCCTGCATTTCCCTTATGTTGGTCGAGTCCTTGCTGTGCTCGAATCTCACCATCTGTGTGGAATACGGGCCCTCCGTGACTCTGACAGGCTGTACTCTCGAGGGCACTCGTTGCCAATGACTACCACCACAGCTCGTCTCGTCGGTTGCCCAGGATCTTTTGCGGAATTGGCATCTCGCACCGTACTCGGTCCATGCGCCTGGTAGGCCCGCAGGTCTACTTTGTTACACTATCAACAGTTCTGCCGCTAACCCCATGGGGCAGTTGCATCAGGGAGGTCTCTTCTTTGCCTCAGCAGCGCCGAAGCGTGTACTGCACGCCATTGAGCTGCAACAAATCCATCTCACGCAAATGGATACTTCGTACTCGAGGCAGTTGAGGGTCTTAGCTCGGGCTTTGCTCGGCGTCTTACTGCCTGACGTTCCGCACGGTGTTGTCTGGCTCCATGACAGTGTGCACGTCCGCACCGCGGGCAGTGCGCTTTGTGTACCGGTACTGCAACAGGCTGTCACAATCGAACTCTGCCAACTCCTCACTGAGGCGACAGGCGGCGTTAATGCGGTGCATCTGCCCAATCCGGAGGAGCTCGTTCGCGTCTCTGATCTCGCCAAGCCTCACCAGGAGCTAGTGGCACATCTCACCCCAAACCGCTGCCCACACCGTCCCACGGTCCCACGGTCCGTATACCAGGCCGGCCTGCTGTAGGTTGCCGTGGAGCTGGCCATTTGCCGGCTGCGCCGCTCGCCGCGCACCTCAAACGCACAGCGCAAACGCCATTGCATCAGGCTGCACGCCTTCTTTCGCCGCGCGACTAGCCCGTGAGCGCTGGCACATCAGTGTCGATCTTCTGATTTTTCACGAGTTGCTGGTTTGCTCCTAGCACTTCACTGCAGAGGCAGATCCTTTCCATTTCATTTATTCCATCCTTTTGGGTCAGCGTCTTTTGGGCTGACTCGATTGCGTAGGCCCAGAGATGCGTCTTTTGTATCTCACCTAGGCATTCTGGTCTGCTAGATTCTGTGTTGATGCTGCTGTGGGCTCGACAGACTTTTTAGCCTCGATGAGAAATACTAACTTCCCGTTCTTCAGCTCTGTGATCGAAAACGGGGGTTGCGTCGCGACGCTCAACGCGAACTTGCTCGAATCCGCATGGGCAGCAGCCCCTCTAACAAACATTTCGCTCAGAAGTGTGTTGCCCTTTTGTCCTTAAGGGACGCATCCAAGACAGCCGTGCGCCCGAGAAAAAGTGAAATGCGAACATCAGTGAGAAGTGAAAGGGTTCGAAACGCACCCGTAAAGCGTTTTATGGAAGCGGAGCCGAAGGCCAGGACCTTCGGCTGAAGAAGAGCCCAATACAAGGAGAAAAGAGCCTTGGGCTCCAATATCACGGAAAGTGAAGAACAGAAAAGTTGAATGGCCACGCCAAGTCCAGCTGGAGACGCGGATTTGCTTGTATCCCGTGGACACGGTGGTCAAGGAGGAGACACACCAAGTGTTACGCCAATGGCTGCACCAGAAGGAGTTGCAGGAGGATCCCTTCAGGCCCTGATAGGGAACCTGTCGGCAGCAGCGCAAGCTTTGGCTTGACTGGGCCTCGTCGACTACGGCTGTAGCACTCGGTCCCTACAAACAAGCGAAACTACAAACAAAGCAAGAAACTACAACAAAGCGGTGAAACAGCAAAGCGAAGCTCTACAAAGGGCTGCGGCGCACAGGCTTTGCCGGCGTTAGCCGTTCAGCACAAAACTACGGAGCCTCAGCGACCGGTCAGGAGCAACAAAGAGCCGTCACTCAGAGCTGCCCAAAACAACAGGTGGAGCCAAGACCAGGCTCCGGCTGCCGTTCTAGTCTCGCCAGACAACGGACAACCCCTGTGTTTTGTTCCGTCACGATCGTGCACACCAAAATCCAAAAGTCCAATGCCGGCGGCATAGGCAGACTGAACAGGTGACAAGGGTGGCTTTACCGGCAGGCCACCACGCCGAGCGTTGACTGCGTGAGTCTCGTCACCCAAGTACAGAAAACTTTGGCAAAACAGGCACAACCAAACCCACAACTGCACAAGCAAGCCCCCCCCCCGAAGCTCGCTTGGCGAGTGTTGGCCTCCCAGCTGGGATCTCAGGCTTTTGGCTATGACTCCCCCTCTGCAGGTTTTGGGATCCCCTACCCTTGGGCTATACCCAGCACCACCGCTTCAGCTTATCGGGTTAGGAACCTGCCCTAAATCCTAACTAACCCTGTGCAGCGGCCTAAATTTTTAGAAGGGCTTAGCCAAAGGGTGGGACGGGTGCCCAACCCCTAAAAAGCGCAAAAGCTCTCGGCAAAACCTTATTTCCGTCAATCTGGGTAGCGATAGTATTTCGCCCCCGTCACGATGATGTTGGAAGCTTTGCGGCGTGCAGCACAGCAAGACCTGCCTCTTGACCTGTGTGGCCCTAACCTTTGCGGCAGCGCGACCTGACCTCCAACCTACTTGCGTGCGCGGAACCTGGCTCCTAAACTTCACGGCGGGTGTGTTGGAGCCTGAGCTGCAAACCTGGGAGCCCGGCGTGTGGCTCTTGTGCACTGTTCAGCGGCACGGCAGCTTCAAGCAGCACCACAGTCACACAAGTTCGTTGCAATAGCGTTGAACCAAACCTCCTCCAGACCGTCAGATTGGCACAAGGTTACTTCGTGCCAAAGGGCTTGCAAACCACTCAAGACACTTTGAATTGCCCAATGACTGCGAACTACCCTCCTCCTCAAGGACCCTGGCCTCGACAGCAAGTTGCAAGAGCGAGCCTCCGTTTTTGCTTGACAGCTACTTCCTGAGAGAGGTGTGAGGCAACAGCAGGTCTCTTCTTGTGCTTCTCAACCACCCACAGACAGCGAGTCTGCCGGTCTTACACACTGCCCACTTAAACAAAACAACTTTTGTGCCACAAGACCGCAAACCCGGTTCGCACGCTTGCAATCCTAATGACAGTATGTCAACGGAAGCAGTTACGGCCTGGCGAAACAGCTTCTTGAAGGTTAATTGTAGTTGCAACAGGGTCTTAGGTGTTTGATACTTGCGCAAAAACTTCTTAAAACAACCAACCACCAAAACTCTTGCAGAGACGGAGGAAGTTGGCAAACCAAAACTTCAAAGCAAAGCAGGACAGTTGTCAGCAAGTCTTACACACCCACAGGCGAGCTAGCAAGAGTCAGGTGCAGCGAAGCTCTGCCAGCTCAGACGATTTTTGGGAAACTTTGCAGAGTCACAACCTGAACTCTCGCTTGCAAGAAGGTTCTCCACTTGGCTGCGACGCAGACTTGCGGAAACAGTTACTCTTGCAAGAGACACTGTTAAAATGCCTTACGCCCTGCAACAACGAGTCTCCCAGAGCCCTTTCCCCGAAACCTTTGACAGCGAGGAGGCCAGCTAGGAAACGAACCTCTGAAGGAATTCTTGAGCCGAGACGCCTTGAGTCGAAGAGTCTGAGCCAAAGCTACGGACGCAATCACTCTTCGAGGGCGAGAGATCTTAATTCGAGTTGTCCAGAAAAACGGGGGACAATTAATTGTAGCCTACTTCGCTTTGACGGCTTCGTCGGATCAGACACTCACAGAAGAAGCACTTGAGGCTGCCATCCATTTGCAATCCTAGTCTCTCGTCTAGACCAGTCTCATCAGCATTTTTGATGCTCCGCCCTCGGTTGCTCCGCAAACAGTCGGATTGTCCGGAGCAGTATTAGCGGTCTTGCAGCCCAGCACGCCCCATTGGACGGATACATCTGTCTGCTACATTGCAGCAGCTGCGAGAGAGCGGAATCACTCTGTCGGAGCCAGAGTTCCTGCATTTCCCTTATGTTGGTCGAGTCCTTGCTGTGCTCGAATCTCACCATCTGTGTGGAATACGGGCCCTCCGTGACTCTGACAGGCTGTACTCTCGAGGGCACTCGTTGCCAATGACTACCACCACAGCTCGTCTCGTCGGTTGCCCAGGATCTTTTGCGGAATTGGCATCTCGCACCGTACTCGGTCCATGCGCCTGGTAGGCCCGCAGGTCTACTTTGTTACACTATCAACAGTTCTGCCGCTAACCCCATGGGGCAGTTGCATCAGGGAGGTCTCTTCTTTGCCTCAGCAGCGCCGAAGCGTGTACTGCACGCCATTGAGCTGCAACAAATCCATCTCACGCAAATGGATACTTCGTACTCGAGGCAGTTGAGGGTCTTAGCTCGGGCTTTGCTCGGCGTCTTACTGCCTGACGTTCCGCACGGTGTTGTCTGGCTCCATGACAGTGTGCA
>CAJNDT010005368.1:416512-568434 GCA_905221615.1 Symbiodinium sp. CCMP2592 | reverse complement strand
ATCTTCAATCCGTGGCCCGGGCCGTTTCAAGGTGAATCGGCCCTGATGTCGCATATCACGTCTGATATAATTTCTTTAAGTCTGTTTACTTGCACTGCAGTCATTACCGATTCTAAAATCAAAGCAGTCTTTGTGTAGCCAAGGCTTACTAACCACCCCCTCACTCCAGGACCAGAATACACAGCAAACAGAAATGAAAGCGACAACAATACCAGCAAAAGCAACAGCGCAAGCAACAATGCGAAAGCAGCCTGTGCTAGCCATTTCTTTGTAAATTTTCGGCATATGTGAAGGGAAATAAAGACGTCACTGTTACATCAAAATTATCTACTTATTCAGGGGCCTTGTTTGGTTGCCTTGTTGTTGTGAAATACACAGCCTGACGCCTATTCTCCGGTGAAGCTATCCTTCAATTCCATCAATAGTGCCGAATTTTTCGGATCTGATAGCAGACCTGCGGATAGCAGTCGTAGGAGCCCGGTTTCTTAGGTGCGACATACACATACGCATAGACGTAGAGATATACATATCCTATGCATGTGTGTGTGTGTGTACGAATGTACATGAATGTATGTAGGTACGTACATTGGGCTTATAGTTATCGTTCAAGCCGATTCTTGAGTATCGTCGCTCTCAAAGTGGAGAAGATATGTTATTTCATCAATGAGAAAGTCAAACCTGACCAGCTCTGCCGAATTTTCCTCAGCGGATGGGAAGTGGTCGTCACTCTACCTTTGGCAGAGTGCCGTATCTTTGAGGCGAAGCAGTTTCATGAACCCCTCAAATGTCTGGGTGCCAAGATCATGGGGCTTGAGAATCTCGGGTGAAGGGCTCAGAGGGCAAATGTCCCTTGTGCAAATCGCAGGCTAAAGCAACGGAACGCATGTTTCTTGCTTGGTGTAGAGCCGTTTCTACATGTGCACTGTGTGCACTGCATCATGGTCATGCCAATGTCATGGCTTACAAAGGTATCTCGCAGTCGTTGAAGTTCCGGTCAGGCAGTGAAACAAGCTAGCAGCTAGCTTGAATAATTTATTGACATCGTACTCTGGGCTGGAGGGAGCCCGATGACACCCGCAACGCACTAGCTCTGCATGCAATATCAGGAAGTGCTGAGTTCTCTTCACTACCATCTTAAGGTTATGCCTAGCTTGAGGAAGCAGCAAGCTACTTTGCAAACACGACATATGCCCTCTGTCTAAGTATTTTGGGGTCCTTGTGACAAGGGTTGAGGGTACTATATTAGGGCCCGTATTTTCGGAAACTGCCATATCCCTTTCATGGCTCCGCCGGATTCCGGGGGTTTACACGAAGCAGGAGGAGGCGCAAAGTGCCTCAAGGGTGAACTGACCTGACTCGGGGCCATGGCTTGGCCAAGAAGAGCTGGCTTGAAAAGTATAGTACTAGTGTTGGGATTGGTATTAGTACCGGATTGGTATTAGTACCAGTACAGAATAGATATGAGCACTAGTATGCACAGCAGTGATGGGACGCGTGACATCGCAACGCTATAACGAGGGTGCTCTTCGGCAGCTGAGATGGGGAGTCGCAGTGGCGCTCTGAGAATGGCATCGCAGAGGGTATGGGTTACTGTCGGACTGACAGTGGCTGAAAGCGATCGAATGAACTTCGTGGCAGAAAAATTAAGCGTGACATGGCTGTCGTGTTGCGAATAGTAGAAGTGGCAGTAAGCAGACAACCGTGCGGCAGCATTAATGGCATAAAACATCCGCAGTGGTAGTAGCAACATCCGCAGTAGCAGTAGTAGTAGTAGTAGTAGTAGTAGTAGTAGTAGTAGTAGTAGTAGTAGTGGTAGTAGTGGTAGTAGTCGTGGAGCAGCAGAAGTAGTAGTAGTAGTGGTGGCGGTGGTGGTGGTAGCAGTAGGTAGTAGCTGGTAGTGGCAGTGGCAGCGGCAGTGGCAGTCGTCCTTGTGGTAGTAGTCGTTCTCGTAGCAGTAGCAGTCGTAGTCGTAGGTAGTGGTAGTGTGGCAGTAGAAGTAGGGGTAGGGGTAGGGGGGGTAGGGGTAGAGGTAGGGGCAGGTAGGGATGGGGGTAGGGGTAGGGGTAGGGGTAGTTGGGGTAGGGGTTGGGGGTAGGGGTTGGGGGTAGGGGTAGGGGCAGTAGTCGTCGTGGTAGAAGCAGTAGTAGTAGTGGTAGTAGTAGTAGTAGTAGTAGTAGTAGTAGTGGTAGTGGTCGTGGTAGACTGGTAGTGGTAGTAGTAGTGGTAGTAGTAGTAACAGTAGTAGTAGAGCAGTAGTAGTCGTAGTCGTAGTGAACACAAACAGAGCTCTCAATAGTCATGGTCAATGGAGGAGAATCAGGAAGAGGATCTGTAATCTTGCTTCAGCAGCAGGACAGAGCCCGTCTCTTTGCCCAAGAACCCAGGAAGCCTATGAAGCTTTCTAGCCTTAGTCTAGTCGCATCATGTTTTTATGTGTTCACCCTCGAGGTACTTAGTGATCGTCCGGCGCACTGCATGGGTGGGCGCCCGGGATCCTAAGGACGCTCACCCTGTCTTCGGGTTTAAGTTTAAGGGAGATTAGATGGCCCAGCTTGAGAGTCCGAGCGAAGAACCCGGAGCTCAGGATAGATGGTTTGGCTCGAAGCCAAATGCCATCCAATCATTGCCCGCGCTGGACTGCGGCAAACAGGAGACTGCTACGTTTTGTGAGAAGCTCGAAAACCGCAGCTGAATCAACGAAGCCCTTGCTTTGGGCACGGCAAGGCAGGATTCACACCTCGAGCGTCTTTGCGCGTCCGGAGTAGGGCTTCCATGGTGTTTGATGGTTGGGTGCCCGAGTGTCTGCCCGCTGCCGTTGCCACAGCTGTCTCTTGACGGCGACTTGTCAGATTGTGCAGCACTTCCAGTCTTGAGTTGCGAAGCCCTCAATCCAATGGCCCTGCAGTGGAAACTTCGTCAATTCTTCTTCCAGGCGACACTACAATGCACACCCAACGTTCTGAACATGTTCGGTACAAATAATGCCTAGAGTACAGCTGCCACAGCAGCAGCAACAACAACAACACCCACCACAACCACGACCATAACCGCAACCACAACACCGTCGCCGCCACCGCCACCACCTCAACCACCACCAACAACATCATACAACATGAACAACAGGAGGAGCAACAAAAACAAACACAGCAATGGCAGCAGCTACAACAACTGCTGCAACAGTACTTGTACCAGTACCAGTCCTACTACTGCTTCTACTGCCATTTTTGCTACTACTACTACTACTACTACTGCTACTACTACTACTGCTACTGCTACTGCTACTGCTACTGCTACTGCTACTGCTACTACTGCTACTGCTACTGCTACTGCTACTGCTACTGCTACTGCTACTGCTACTCCTACTACTACTACTACTACTACCACTACTACTACCACTCCCACTACTACTACTACTACTACTACTACTACTACTACTACTACTACTACTACTACTACTACTACTTACTCCTACTACTCCTACTCTACTTCTACTCCTACTCCTACCTACTACTCCTACTACTCCTACTCCTACTCCTCTAACTACTACTTCTACTACTCCTACTACTACTATACTACTACTACTACTACTACTACTACTACTACTACTACTACTACTACTACTACTACTACTACTACTACTACCACTACTACCACTACCACTACCACCACTACTACTACTACTACTACTACTACTACTACTACTACTACTACTACTACTACTACTACTACTACTACTACTACTACTACTACTACTACTACTACTACTACTACTATTACTATTACTATTACTACTACAACTACTGCACAGCAACTAAAACCAAATCGCCACTCCATGACTATGACCAAACGGGGGTGATGCTGCCGATGACTAGGCATGGGCTGAAGGTAGGCTTACACCACAGACTCAAGGAATTCTTTCCCTGACCTGCAACGTTCTCAATATCCGTAATTCGTAATAGCTTTAATTGCTAGTAGTAGCCCTAGATTTCCTGCAAGTCTTAGCCCTAAACGCAAAACCCCCGTCAGTACTGGTATTCATCTAGTAGTGGCCTCCTTAGAGGCCACGATTCTTGAGGCTTTGCTGCACATCGCCAGCTGCCAGGGGCTCGCAAGTTAGCTCCGGCAATTTAGAAGTTGGCCCTGTGGAGGTCGCGTTTAGTTTTATGTCTGCACGTGGGCTCGGCAAGGCCCAGGATCCATATCGGTTTAGGGTTTAGGGTTTAGGGGTTTAGGGTTTAGGGTTTAGGGTTTAGAGTACCAGGGTCAGAACTACCCATGGCTTTGACTTTGATCTTCAACCCCGAAATCTTGGCCAAGAACCTGCACGCCCGAGCCACTGCGTCTTGCAGCTACTTACTGCTGCAAAGAAACCTTTTGGGTTTGTTTAAGATTTTGAACTGGATTTAGGGGTGTAGGGGTTTAGGGGTCTAGGAAACTAGGGGTTTGGTGAAGCGAGGCTGGGTTTAGGATCTTGGGGTTAGGATTTGCAGCTCAGGGTTTCGGGGTTTGGGGTTTAGGGTCCAGGGTTTAGGGTTTAGAGTTTAGGGTTTTGGTGACTTCCAGGAACCCAAAATCTGAACCTTCACCCCTGCTTCTTAATATGGGGCCTTAGTGGTTAGAAAAGGGTTTTGGGGCCCAGTATACCATAATAAAAATCAGGAACCCCCAAAATAGTATAGGTGATTATTAAGGCCCCTATACTGTGGAACCCTACCATGGATCCCTTGTAGACCCCTTTAAGGAGCCCCAAACTAGATAGGTAATGATTAGGGACCCTATACTATAGAACCCTACCATAGATCCCTTAAAGAGCCGTTGAAGGATCCTTTAAAAGGAGAATTTATTTGTGGCCCCTATAGTCTATAGTAGTCTTGGTTGTCGGTTCGATCTCCGGGCCTAGTTTGCAGGAGCACCTAAGGAGCGCCGTAGCACATCGGCAGGAAGGAAGGCTTCCACAGATCGTAGGAGATGGATTTAAGGTCTGATTTTTATTTTTGAAGGGCCTTTTTGAGGCCTGGGGGTTTAGGGCTTAGGGCATCCTTGCACAGAGAGATTCGTGCTAGCTTTGCTTGCCTTCGTATTGCACAACATCAGGACTTGGTTTGCAAGCCTCATGAAGCTGCCATACTGGTACAAAATGCTACCATGCTTCTCCAGCATCGTGGACATGTTAGACAACAGTACCTAAAGAGTTCTGTGCAGATTGGGGTTGAACCGCATGCAAACAGTATGATCGCAGAAGAGCAAAATCTGAAATAAGTACTCCTTGGACCCTCGCGATCGCAGAAACAAACTGCTGGCCATGGCAACACCTTACTTTCAAGTTTTCTCGGGACCCAAACCCTAAACCCTTTCAACTTCAGGCAGCCGTTTGATAGATCCTCCCACCTCCTTCGCAGATCTGAGGCGTTTGTGATTCCACATCCGGTCTTCAATCCGGCGGCTCTAAATATTGGCGGTGAAACGATAAAAACGTTCTAGTGCTCCGCAAAGTGTTCTGTAAAGTTTACTGAATCCGTGTACGCTGTGCTGTTGATAAGGAGTGCGGAGGGCTGACGTCACGGAAGGCTTCTTGACTTTCACCTGAATGGCTTGCCTCGGCACGACTTGTCACAGGTTGCGCGCATCTAGGAAGATGCATTCATCAAGAACCAGCTCAGTCGCATCACGGCTCACTCGGTAGTCATCCGACTGATGTACTTCGAGAGCATGCAAAAGGGTGTATCTTCGTGGCCCTGCCCTACCCCTCACTAAACTGCCAAGTGGCGCCAGCTCAGCATGAAGCCCTCTGCGCCGGTTCGGAGCTCAGCAAAGCGGAAACGGGCAAAGGGATTCGCGGGACATATGGGTTTAGGGCTTCGGGTACGCTATCACTTACCTTATACCCGTCATAGCTGAACCATGTGAGGCATGACGATCAGTAGAACGTGCCAACATTGGCAAGGATCACAGTACTCTCTCGATGGTCAACGATGGTCAACGCAGTAGTAGTAGTTGTAGTAGTTGTTTGTAGTAGTAGTGGTAGTAGTAGCAGTAGTAGTAGTGGTAGTAGTAGTAGTAGTAGTAGTAGTGGTAATAGTAGAAGAAGAAGAAGAAGTAGTAGTAGTAGTAGTATTGGTGGTAGTAGTAGTAGTGGTAGTAGTGGTAGTGGTAGTCGCAGTAGCAGTAATTGTTAAGTGGTAGTAGTGGTAGTAATGACTGGTACTAGGTACTAATAATAACTGTGGTTGAAGTGTGCTATCAGCAGCAGCAGGCAGGAGGAGGAGTTGAAGTAGAACTAGAACTAGAAGTAGAAGTACTAGCAGTAGCAGCAGCAGCAGCAGCAGTAGCAGTAGCAGTAGCAGTAGCAGTAGCAGTAGCATCAGCAGTAGCAGGAGCAGGTGCAGTTGCAGCTGCGGTGGCAGTTGCACTAGCACCAGCACTAGCAACAGCAGCAGTAGTCGTACTAGTACGAGTACTCCTACTCCTACTACCACTACCACTACCACTGCCACTACCACTGCCACTGCCACTACTACTACTACTACTACTACTACTACTACTACTACTACTAGTACTAGTACTACTACTACTACTACTACTACTACTATTATTACTACTACCACTACTACTACTACTACTACTACTACTACTCCTGCTGCTGCTGCTGCTGCTGCTGCTACTGCTACTGCTACTACTACTAACTACAACCATCAATATGAAACAAAAACATCGCGCCGGTTTCACAGCAGTGCTCCTTCAAACCAGGGCAAGGAAATTCAACAGCGTCTTTAAGTGACTCATACTGATGTGTGGGCCTTGGCCACAAGCCTGCTTGGGGACAGATCAACGCACTCTTTCCTTGCTTGGCGTTGCTGGCGTTCTCTGCTGGTCTTCTTAAGCTCTTCCGCAACGACTAAAAGTAGCGAGTTTAGATAGCAGAAGTCGTGGCCAAAGTAGTTGGGACTAGCCACCTGCAACGCGGGCAAGCATGACGCTGAGGCCCCTGCATTTTTATCTGGCAGTGAGGGGCATCTGCACCTCGTGCTGCACCGGTAGTTGGAATCCCGATCGACAGGTGTACACATATTTCACCTCTATATATATATATATATCTACACACATACGTATATACACACATACGTATATACATACATACGTATATACATACATACGTATATACATACATACGTATATACATACATACATACATACATACATACATACATACATACATACGTATATATACATATACACACATACATAAATCTACTAATGTGTTTATATACAGATACACACGTAAAAGGAGCATATGTATTTGTATATGTTTTACAAGTAACAGGTATGCACACGTACACTTACACATTCACATGCACACACTCACGCACAAACACATTCAATGCATGCATATGCTCACGTATACATACACATACACATATGCGTACACACATACACACACATACACATATGCATAAACATCCACATCCACATTATAATCACAGACATACGTACATGTTTACATCCACGTACCCATACATCCGTACATCCATATATTCCGACATCCATCCACACATACACACCGACATGGCTGCATAGTGCATAGACGCAGAAGCTAGAAACCTCAAATGACACACATGCCTGCAGACATACGTTACATTACAATACATTGCATTGCATCACATCACATGACACATAACATGCATACATACCTACATAATCCCACATACATACATACATACATACATGAATACCTACCATACCATGCCATACCATTTGCATACCTGTATGTCACTACATACATGCAGACATAAAAACATCTTCTCATTACAGGACACGTTGCATTGCAATACATACATGCATATATGCACACATACATGTACAACACATCTTCTTCGCCAGGCCATGCGGGACGTGACAACACATCCCTCTCTCTCTCTCGCGTTGCGAGAGTCATGCGATGTTGAAGACATGGCCGAATCCAAGAACCCCGCATTTCGACAAGTCGGCGCCCAAAGACACATCAAGTTTAAGCCGACCATTAAGTCAACGAATCTTGAGGAGGGTTCATCAGTTTCTACAAGGGTTTGTAGACAAGGGATTGCAGGGGTCTATTACAGGAGCTTTAACCCCCGTCAAGAGGTTGTGGGGTAATTTGTATTAACCCTAAACCCCAAATCTAACATTACTGAATTTGGGAACCTCAACCACCGGGCAGCCAAGGCACCATCATCGTGTGCCCAGGGTTGGGCACGAAAGAGGGGTCCACCTCCCAGCTATAGGGTTCGAGGTTTAGGTTTCAAGGTGTGCACACAGTACATGCGCCGTCTGCTTTAGGAATAGGAATAGGAGCACACCCACTTATCGCGCTTTTGCGTCAGCATGTATGTAGTCCCACCGCAAAATCCCCAACCAAGGCGACGAAGGGTGGCTTTCTTGCTCCCTGCTTCCGTTCGCAGTTGTACATAAAGCGACCACATTTCGCAGCAAACCACAGCTGAGGTGGATTGGTGTCGGGTTTTGGGTCCTCAACGCCTGTGCCGGCCGCTGGACGAGAAGCAAGGGTGGGTCTCCCCTGGGAGCCCCCCTCTGAATTGTGTTTTTGGCGAGTTTGCGGTCCTTGAAATCTGCTTGCCCCAGATCCCACTGGGAGTTCCCCCCGAGACCCTTTCAGGGAGACCAAGATGTACACCTCAAGGGCGGGCTCCTTTTAACGGGCTGATGCCCGTAGTGTGTGTGGCGACATAGACGCTCGGCCGGGGTTTGGAGTTTAAAGCTGTTGTCGGGCCCACTCGGATGTAAGCCTAAACCCTAAACCCTAAAGCAATAAGGCTTACGGAGCAGGGCTCAGCCAAGGAGAGTCGAAGATCTCTCGCGAATCTGAAGGCCAGGGCTGAGTAACATAGGAGCCTTAATAGTCAAAATAGGGTTTTGGGGGTTCCTTCTTGTGGTTAAAGTATAGTATGGTACACACCCCAAAAACCTATTCTAATTACTAAGGCCCCTACATTATCCCTCAGTCCAGCCCCCGCTTCGGGTGCCTTCATAGCCTTCGGCAGCCGATTTCGGCTGATGGCCTGGGCACTCGAGAAAACTAATCCCGTGAACATGCAGGCCCAATCGTGAAGTTTGGGGGCTTGAAGAATTGGAAAAGGGTTGTGGGGGCATATTATAGCAAGGAACCATAAGAAATAGTCTTGGTAACGGTTCAAGCTTCTGTAGTAAGGCCATGAGTTTTGAGGAAGGTCTCACCATCCGCGCAAAAACTGCGTCGCAGCCCAAAACGAAACAACCCAGGAACATCAACACGATCCACGATCTGAGCCGTGATGTGCTTTGCTACACTATGTTCTACTATAGTCTCTCGTGGCTCTAGCAGTCTGGTGGATCTACAAAGGAGTGGTTGTCAAAATTAGGGTCGTTTTTTGGGTCCCTAATATAATAATACGGCACCTAATATTTAGGGTACCCAAAAAGGGATCCCTATTCTGACAACCACCCAAATGAGCACCCCAGAATCCTCCCTCTCGCAGAACCATCATGGACCTGCGAAATTAATAAATAATGTCGCCAGATTCACAGAAGCCCTGCGAAGAATAGCGGGATTCCTAAACCCGAAACCCCAAAAACCCCGAAACCCTAAACCCCTGAACACTGAACCCTAAGCCACAACTTCTGAGTCCTTCGGCCGGGCTAGGCTTGCCATTGAGGCTGGTGGCCTGCGATGTGATGGCTCGGTGGGATGGGACCAGGAGCTACTAAGCCGGAACGAGGACCCCGCTGAAAGGTCACACTATAACAGTATGATAACAATAACAATACTCCAAAAATGCTTTGCTCTCATTCATGAAAATACTCCCCCTACCCTATAATGGGCCGTTTAATGGTTTTTAACAGCGTTTTTAAGGGTATCTACCCAGGGGTCCTTATTAAGGGTCCCTCCTGTTGCCATTAGAACCAAATGAATACTCTGGCCATGTTTCAATAGAAAGTCATCGGACCTGTTCCTGAGGTCAGCTACCGACGAAAGCTTTGTGTAAGCATGCTCTAAAGGGAACTTCAGAAAGTTGGAATATGGTTTCAGGGTAGGATACCTTATAATTTACCATAAAGGGTTTAGGATAATCATATTCCAACTTTCTGGCTTTTACTTTATTGGGCCTTGATAATAACTACCTATACTAATTACTAGTTTTGGGGTTTCCTAATTGTATAGTATATTGGGCCTCGATAATTACCTATAATTACTATTTCCGGGGTTCCTGATTAGTATGTTGGGCCCCAAAACCCTATTCTAATTATTAAGACCCCTATAAGGCCTTTTTCCCGAAAGCAACCACCTGCTAGGCGGGTCGAATCACCAAAACAGCGGCGACTCGTCATGTTGGAGCCTCGAGTCTCTAGAGCCCTAGGGCGTGACTGCAGATTTCTGCACTGCGGTCCAAAGCATGAGCTGGCCTCGTGCGTGAGGCAGTTCAGGTCGATATGCAAAGCGGAAGTCCTCGGTGAGAGCGAACGCTGGCACAAGAAGCTAGGATCCCCCCAAATGGGAGTTTCCGAAAAAGGGCACCTTATTTTGGGGTCCTTATAATAAGGATCCTACTATTAGGGTACTATATTAGGCCCCAAATTTTGGGGAATCCCCAAATCGAGTTCCGGTGATACCCAAAACCACAATCCGAACAAAAGTAGCAAAATCATCAGCATGCGATGCTAATTCGTGGAATATCCACAGTACCGCCACGCCACAAGCCGAAATCCCTGAACACTCGTGGCTGATGGTTTCAACTGGGAGGTGGCCATTCTTTACTGGTCCAGGACCCTGCAATACAAATACAAAACAAACAGATCTCTATATATCAATGATGGCAAAAAACGATTTAAATCCTAAAATACAAATACGAATAATAACAATAATAACAATAATAATCATAAGAATAATGACAATAATAATAACAATAATAATAATAACAACAATAATGGACAAAGGGGGGACCGAGGCCCGAGCTTGTCTCGCAAGTCTTCCTTCAGCTGATCCTGGCACAGCGCTCTGAGCTCTGAGTTCCCACGAGGTTAAACCATGGCAGGGCAGGGCAGAAAGAGGCGCACATATTTCACTTTCGAGGCTCACACCGTAAACGCTAAACCTTACGAGCCACACAAAAGAGAGAGATAGAGAGAGAGAGAGAGAGAGAGAGAGAGAGAGAGAGAGAAAGAGAGAGAGAGAGAGAGAGAGAGAGAGAGAGAGAGAGGGAAAGGTCATCCCCCGGCAGGGGGATGGGCACCTGCGTTGTCTCCGCCTTTACAAAGGTCTAGATGCAAGGGGGCACAGGACTCCGAACACGTCATGGCAGCATGCAAAGCGTGCCTAGTAAACTGGAGGAGTGCAAGGAGTTTACCATCAAACAGCGTGCAACTGGTGCTCCCGTGCACGTGAAGTTACTGTGCAGAATGTCTGGAGCCTACGAAAGGACCTCGCTTCTAAGTCCACAGCGCTGCTCCAAAGAACCCCAGATGCCACGACGTGGCACACGTAGCTACCAGTGACTACAACAAGGTGTGAGATGGACTTCATAGCAATGAGCAAGTAAAATACTGCTCGGGCCTGACATCACTGAAACTTGACCAAGGGCAGAGCTACCAGTATCGTAGATTATTGTCATTGTAGTACATTCGAGTAGTGGAGTGTCAACTTAACAACCACTGACACCACAAACCTAGAAGTGAGCCCATAGCCTTGGGACCAGAACTGGAGCAGCCCAACAGCGAACAGCAGTAAACCCCAAGCAAGTCCAGGGTTTAGGGTTTAGGTTCGGCTTTTGTTTTTAATCGCTCCTTTTTCCCGTCCGAAGACGAAAGGGGTTTAGGGTTTGGGTTTTTAATGTTTCAGCCTGTAGGGCAAGCTTGGCAGGAAGCCTTGCCAACGAGATCAAAGAGCATGGCAGAAACATGTTTTCCGTACAGCCGTATATACGTGTATGTATACATATATATATATATATATATAACAAGCAAACCTGTAGCATCGCGGAGCCCTTGTGGCAAACCCTTACGGCAGCCCGTATAGTACCATAAATTACCATAGTGTACCATTTATCCCTCATAGTAGGTAAGTAGGCATTATAGTACCCATATACTGCAGTAGCCTTCACCGATCATGATCAAAAAACGCCAGGTTCGGTGCCTTCTTCTCGTTCAGCTCCTGCAAGACGCTCTTCTCGTTCTGATGATGCTGGCGCAGGTCCTGCCGGTTTGGGGTCTGAGGGAGGGTTAAAGGTTTCGGGCTTAAGATTGGGAAGAGATTTGAGGGCTGAAGGCTGTCGCTGTGCACTTGCGGGGAGCAACGGCGGAAACAGGTAGAATGGAAGCCTTGACCCCTAAATCCACACCATGAGACCCTAAAGCCCCAAACCGGAAAGACAGTGTAGGGCTCGGCGAGCAGCTTCCCATCGAGAACCGAAATGGCACTGACCAGCAGACCGACAGGACTTCAATGCGAGTTAGCAGGGTCCGAATTCAAAACCATAAGTAGCAACAATGGCGCACGCACACCGAAAGGAAGCCTCTAGATTGATCTGTCCTCGTGACAACGAAGAAGTGTCATCTGGTGCTCCTGCAGCCTTGGAATTCAGTAGCAGCACGAAGCACAATGTTCGCACGTTGGTCCTCAGAGTGTCGCCACTTAGTGGTTAGGCTCCGGGCGTAGTCGTGACAGGATCCAGTATGTGCTCCTCGTGTAATCGGAGGCTGAAACAAGACTCCGAACAGACCGGATGCAATATCAGTGTTCGGGCACGGCTAAACCGCTGGCAAGCAAAAATCGCAACCGCAACTTAGCTCTAAGAAGCTTCGAACGCCAACATGGGCACCTGACGTGCTGCTGTGGCTGTGGGCATTCGTGAATGAGACACGCAGACAACATGCATGGTGTGAGCTATGGAACCCGATGCTCGAAGGTGCCAATCAAACTTGCTGCAGGGCTACGACGGTAAGAGCACCTGGCAGAACAAGGAGAAGACTGCGCGGTTACATTGTCTACTAGTCTGACCACCGTAAGCTCCTGAAAATTGTGCAGTCGAGCCATGACGGGCTATAGCTACAGCCTTGTATGACATCATATTAAGTATGTGTTCTTTGCTGTCTGTGTGGTTCGCTCTAGTTTAACTCTGGCAAACGAACACATCGGGTACACCGTCGCTTGGGCCTGGGATCTTGAAAATTTCAACACGAGGAAAAATCCAAAAGACTAAAGCCCTTCGGCCTTCCCAGAGACTCCAATATCCCTTAGTTTGAGGAATATTATCCCCTAATTTGAGGAATATACCTTAAATCGTATTAGGGATCCTACTATGATCTAAGGTCTATTCCTTAATTGGTCTCTGGGTTCTCAGCCTCGGATTTAATGATTGGAATAGGGTTTGGGGGCCCATTATACTACAGTTATAGTAGGGAACCTATAGAAGAGTATTATAGGCAGTTATTTAAGGCCCCTATGTTAGGGCTCAGGGGCTGAGGCTTGGGGGCTGATCAGCATACTATTAGTATTACTATTAGTATTACTATTACTATTGCTATTACTATGACTATGACTACATCAGATAAGGACAAATCTTCAGACCCAAGGTCTGGAGCTAAACCAGCGTCCGGATATGCACTGACACCACAATCACATCAATAAAAAGATCAACAGAAATAATAGTGATATTAATAGAAATAAGATTAATAAGAACAGTAATAATAGTGATATTAATAGAAATAAGATTAATAAGAAGAGTAATAGTACTGGCAATAGTAATGCACACCAGGAGCAAACCTCTCGACAGCCCCTGGAGTCCTTGGTCGCACGCTGCTTCCGCCTGGCAGCGCAGGAATCAGGTTGCTCATGGTAGTGATTCTTGAGGCCGTACCAGTATTCTGCAACACCTTGACATTGTACTTTGCATTCAATGGTGCGGAGTTCAAGATTTTCACTGTCTGATGCTGCACTGTCTTCAACTCGGTTGCTCGGCACCAAAATCAGAATCGTAGCATGGACTACAGCGCGGGCTCCAGAAAACAGAGTCTGTCAGACTCTCGGGTGACCCCGAAACCAAAGCAAAGCAAGTCCGAGGGACCAGGATGCACAAGTTGAGCACATCTCCATGGGCTCTTCCAGAGACCGGATCTGATGCCTTGATGACACCAGCGCAGTAGAACAAGTGTGGCTTCATCAGCACGTGTGACGCACGCACACTCACCGAGAAGCATCCAAACATAGGTGTGTGTGTATGCACGTACGTATGCAGACCATATAATACAATATAATATATGTGCGAGATCTGAAATCTCTACAGCTCAAACAGGTATACAAAGATGTATGCATCGTCACCTCCGTCTGTGTAGGCACGTGCAACACAACCCAATTTGCGCATGCAATGCGCAGGCATCCATCCAAACATACATCCACGCATCCACGCATCCACGCATCCACGCATCCACGCATCCACGCATCCACGCATCCATGCATCCATGCATCCATGCATCCATGCATCCATGCATCCATGCATCCATGCATCCATGCATCCATGCATCCATGCATCCATCCATCCATCCATCCATCCACCCACCCATCCATCCATCCATCCATCCATCCATCCCTCAGATCATCTATGGGTTAGTGTACCATGTATGTACATGTCGCGCGTGCTTGCATGACCTTGCCTGCCTCTCCGAGGTTGCTGCACACATGCATACAAGTAAAGACACAACGGCGTGTGCATTGGGTCATGCATACTCATGCATACACGCGTACTTAAGCAGTGGTTGCTTAGACGCAACATAACCTGCTGACATTGCGACGTGAGGATTCTGATCAATTCGCATCTTCTTTGAAAGGTCCTCGAGTTCTCACAATCGACAGAGCAGCTATCAACAAACGAAACTGTGAGCTGAAGTTTCTACAAAGGGAAAACAGCTTCAATGCCTCTGGGAACTCGAAACCCAGCATTCTCTCACCTGCACAACACCTGAGCTTGAGCCCAAAAGCCCAAGAAGTCTACCCTGAGCCCCAAACCCTACACCAATCGGGCCCGGCACTTTGTGTCCTGGATGGTGTTCTTCGTAAGATTTATCCTCGGAGCTCATATACCACGACTCTAGCTAGCTGCCGGTCGTTACAGTTCTTTTCTCCGACTGTCTGTGTCTGCACTGTGAAATTCACACTGTTTTACTGTGATGAGTATGGATTTCCAGGTCTTGCTTCGCATGTGATCCCAGCAGTATGGAAATTTCAAGATCCAGGCCACCGATTTTCGGATTTGGAGTTTGAGGGTCTGGTTGGGAGATGTTGGGGGTAGGTTTCGGATACCAATGCCCTGAGCCCTCTTGACCCATGCTTCCTATTGTGGCGTCGGACATCGTAAGGCCCGATCCCGTTAGTTTAGGGCCGTAGGTTTAATAATTTCGGAATATACGATTACAATAAGGAGCCGGAGGGAACAGTATTGATAACTTTTTCGGCTTTTGTGCTTGCAGGCTTTGATGACAGCTGATCACAAGGAAGGTTCCACAGCACAGAATCGAAAAGATCTTGATGAAATTCGACGAAGTCAGCATCTGAGTCGTCTGCGTCCGAGGATTTCCCGGACCCTAAACCCTAAAAGGTAACCCTATAAGACTTCGGGTTCCTAGGTTCAGCTTGCAAACTTGCAGCTACGGGCTACTGACTAGCAGTAGCACTAGATGTTCCATGGCCCCGAACCCTTGATTGTGGTCGGAGTACAAACGGTGGACGCATTTCAGGTGCAGGACCAAGCCACTGATTGCAAGTCTCCCGGAGCTCATTTTCTAAGCGCCTGCATCCAATGCGGTCTGGCAGAGTTTCGGTCGAGATCAAACACCCTTGGCGCAGCCAGTGCACTCATTCGATTGGGTACTTGGAGGATCATGGGACTTAGTAACTATAGTTATCCGTCCCCTTCTTGGGGTTATAAGTAATTATAAGTATAGTTACCCCAATAATATCCCTAGTTACTAAGTCCCATGATCCTTTAAGTAGGAAAAGGAGCAAGGTCCTGAGCACGATAAACGACTCCCTGGCCGGGTAGCCTCCTCATCTGCTGATTCTCATTGACGCGGTCCTGGGGCAGTTCATAGCAGAAAGCACCCTAAGCCCTAAACCCCTAAACCCCTACAACCCTAATCCCTAAACCCCTAAAACCCTAAAGCCCTAAACCGCTAATGTCAGCTTCTGGGCTTACATATAACCCAGTACAGGGTTGGCGCAGGCCTTTGAGCTCTGGGTCACCCAGGCAGTCTTCAAAAGCTCTAGCAGAAGTAAGAGTAGTTGTAGTTCTTAGCAGTCTGTGGCAACAAACGTATAGTCGTCATGTCGCAGGGTTGTGATGCGTAAGCCCTTAACCCTAAACCTTAACCACCTAAAACCCCAACCCCGATGAGCCCAAAACGGCCATGCCCGGCCTTCATTGCTTTGTCTGACTTCGCATTTGCCTGCGTAGGGCTTGCATGAGGCTTTGGGATTGGGGCCGTGGGCTCAGTGTTTAGGTACCAAGCGCGGGTTCTCAGAAGTTGGGAAGGACGGTTGGACGAAACATGCATGTGCTGCATGTCGGTCTGGCATATGATGCCGTGCGCGCAGATACGCGGCATCCTCTTTGTGGGAACATGTATGGAGAGTACCAAACAGAGCAGAATATCTGTCTCAGCTTTCACAGCACTTGCAGGCTTTATGCTCGAACGGTCCTGGTTGATTGTTTCAAGCGAAGTTTAGTCAGTTATCATGCACATGGAGATAACACCAACAAGCAGTGGATTCTGCTACATCAGATCACCACGAGTCAGTTCTGAGTGATTGCTGACATCAAAATTTCCGCTGTTCTAGCTAGCCAGTTCTAGACACCAGATTGAAGGACACCTGGTACTGCAAGCGGCGACATACATGCCCCTTTGTTGCGACCGATGCCCCTGCCCCGCACAGGCGCGCGCGCATTGCCGCGAAAAGAGCCGTGCCAAGGACTGGGTGAAACATGCAGCCGCTCTTTGGCAGCTGCTCTGCGCCTCCGACACAAGGTTCCAAACAGGCCTTCGGAGGGAAGCATTCGCCTCTGCCGACATAGAATGTCGAAGACTCCGCGAAAAACAACATCTTAAAAAAAGCCTCTTGAGACTGTCGCAGAAACCGACGTCATTTTGAGTATTCTATGTCAGACACGCGAACCTCTGGTCTAAAACCGATGCTACGCGAAACCTGCCGGCTCAGGCGATGATCTGGCCACCGGCCGACCAACCCTTGGCAGTGGCATTTGCCATGCACCTCATGGGCCGCTCCGCATGCTGTGGTCGCAGGCAGTGTAAGTTCTAGGGCTCTAGATTTTGGGGTTTCGGGTCTTGAAGGTGGCAGGGTTTTGAATTTTGGGCGTTACGGTTTTGGTGCTTTTGTTCGACCCTTCTTGCAAACCTAGCCCTACTGTCTTTAGACGCATCTGCAGCTCGCCTCGGACATGGCAGACTGTCCTCCAAGTAGGGTTTGAGGACAAAGGTATACTGTAACACAACCCAAAACCCTTTTCTTGTTGTGTGCCTACTATATGCATACAGCTTAAGGAGAACGAACTGACATCACAAGAGCAGAACATTCGGATTCAGAAACCTCTGCTGGAAGTAGCAACTCTGCAAACTGTGCTGGGTCTTCAACTACCCAAATCGCTTACGCCTTCAACCTTAATTCCGAAGCCTTGAACCCCTAAACCCTAAACCCCTAAACCCCAAAACCCTAAACCAGTAGCCCTGAAACGAGCCTTTTGTAGGAAACCAGGTCTTTGAAGGGATGGAAACAGACGCGTCCATTTCGGCATTCTGGCCAGTCCTGAGCAGGATAGCTCACTTGGAGGGTCGGGGGACTTAGTAAGTAGGTAGCAAGTAGACTTATAAGGACCCTAGAAGGAACCCTAATTGGGGCCCCGACCCTCCAAGCAGTGAGAGCGATTTGGGGTTAAGGCTTACCTGGACCCTAAGGAACCTAGATTTTTGGGCTCCCTAATATGATTTCTTTATATAAGTCCTTAAAAAGTAGGTTACTTGGGGTTCAGGCTTAGTTTCAGGGCCCTTTTAGGGTTTAAGACTTAAGGCCCTTTGGCGTTCAGGGTGTAGGGTTAAGGAAGACGGGGCTCGCAGGGACAGAAAGGATCTGTTTGTGTCTCTTGGCTATGCAGGGGATCCCTCAAAGGTACATTGAACTAGCAAAAAACAGGCAGGTCGACAACATTAAAGCGATGCGTGAACAACAAACATTCATTTAGTCGTACTACTTATCTAGTCAGGGTAATAACATGTAATAACAGTAGTTAGTAGTTGGAGGTAACGCTCAGCAAGCGCGGCTGCAAACTGAGCTGAGCACCGGAGAATCGCAATGAGCTTCGCTGATCAGGTTCCTCAGCACGCCACATCTCAGAAAAATCACCGCACTTGCTGCTAAGCCCCTCTATTCATATCTACTACGCAAACACTCGCTTCACTCAGATTCTAGCAGACGCACCCGGTATCTACTCATAGGCTTGTGAAGAGCTCTGTCTTCGGATCCAGCAAGCTTTGGCCAGAACCAGTTCATCAAAGCTCTATGTTTGCCGTGCCGGAACGGACGAACTTCGTGCGGGTAGTCTGGACGGTAGCAGAGACGGTCGTAGCTGCAGCCACTTTCGCAGACTACGGATGCGGCATGCCGATTCCACAAGGTCAGAGCCGAGCCGAGGCCCAACAACGGCTCTCGATTGCAAGCGAGTGGCCAATCATTGACACGCTTCACGTCCAGCACCTTCTCAGTGAGGCTCAGACATGTCTAGTCGTATTGGGTTACCGTGAACCAGACTCAAACAGTGAACCCTATCTTCGGGTCGCCTGAGTCTGAATATTAGAGATTTGGGAACTCGAGGACCGCTGCAAACTGCCAAGGAGTTAGGTGCGGCTCTCAGCTTAGCAGCTTTTGCAACAAGGTGCCTTCATCAGGCACTGGTCAATGAACATGTCCTGCGGTTGTGAAGGGACCAGGATTTCGCCACAGGGGAGAGGAGGATCACATCAGCAGCTTGAGGGCGGCTACATCAAAACCCTCAGCCAATCTCACTATCCGCGCAAATCGTAAGCCGTTACCCGCTTCCTCTTTTTGCAGATAACCAGCTGCAGTACGCTCTACCGAAACCCTCAGCCCTAAGCCCTGCACCCAAGACCCTTTCAAGAGGTTCATCGGGCCGTGTTCTTTCACTTCCGTCAACAAAACGACTGTTCCTCCGTCTCTGCTGGCTAAGGCCCAGAAACCTTTGTGAACCGATTTTGAATAGAGACCGGGGTTTAGGACGATTTCGCGAATGGCTTCTTCCCAGCTCCTCATGTTTTTGTAAAGACCCATCTAACTTAGCTACTTTAGTGTTGAGCTCCGAGAGAATCTGGCAACGACTAAACTACTAGACTACTAAACTACTCTACTACTACTACTACTACTACTACTACTACTACTACTACTACTACTACTACTACTACTACTACTACTACTACTACTACTACTACTACTAGTACTACGACGACGACGACGACTAGGATTACGACTACTACCACCACTACTACAACTACAACAACTACTACTACTACTACTACTGCTACTACTACTACTACTACTACTACTGCTACTGCTACTGCTACGGCTACGACTACGACTACGACTACTACTACTGCTACTACTACTACTACTACTACTACTACTACTACTACTACTACTACTACCACTACCACTACCACTACCACTACCACTACCACTACCACTACCACTACGACTACTACTACTACTACTACTACTACTACTACTACTACTACTACTACTACCTCCACCACTCTTGATCTTACGATCATCAATATTAGCGGGGGTACTGTTATTGTTGCGTTGCGATGACAATTGCCATTGATCCCTATTTCCGGAAGAGTATGCAGCACCTCTGAACCAGCTTGTGGGGACTGGGGCTTTGGGCCCTCGCAAACACAAACGCTTAGCTGAGGTCAGGATGTGCTAGGTGCAAAGGGTGCAGGGTTTAGGGATGAGGGTGTAGGCATGTGTGGAGCAGGCAGAGCGGCGACGTCTGTAAGCGCTGGGGAAAAGCAAAACCCTATAGATCCCAAACCCTAAACCCTAAACTCTATAAACCCCAGACCCTAAACTCTATAAACCCCAAACCCTAAACTCTATAAACCCCAAACCCTAAACTCTATAAGCCCCAAACCCTAAACTCTATAAACCCCAGACCCTATAAACCCCAAGCCGGTTTCTCCGTCCTCACCCCACAGGCATGGGCCAGAGCAAAGCCTGTTGAAGTGCTGCACGCAGTGGTGGCGGCCTCCGGGAGTCAGGGAATTAGGGTTTTGAGGAGTTTAGGGGTTTGGGGGGGTTGAGGGGTGTAGGAGCTTTTCGGATTTTAGGAAATTTAGGGCTGAGGAGTTTAGAGTCCAGAAAGCACAGAATGCCGGTGAAAGGTATGAAACAGAGTAGCCTATAGTGGGAGCCATCACCATTGCCATCATCACCATCATGGAATTATCTGTTGGATCTTGGGGACCAGCTGTGTTCAGAAGACCCCAAACTGCACCCAACATCTGAAAATGCACCGGCAAAAGTAGTCGGCACAAGGCACTGTGACAGGCTGCCGCGAACTAGGTCCAGCCAACTCCTGCATAGATAGGCAGACCAAAGTCGAGAAGCACACAGATACCTGCGCAAGTATGTATATATGTATAGCTGTTAGATGCCAATGTGGGTATGTATGTGTGTATATGTGTATATATATACACACACATATGTGTCAGCCCCAAGCACCTGCCACTCCCCATACTCAAGCCATTTTTTTGTCGAGTCCGATGGCCTTTTCGCCAGGCTTCCACAGCGTTTTGCGAGAAGACTTCGATGGGCCCGTGCCTGGTGAAAAAAGGAGAGTCGCTCTCAGCGCGGTGGTGGCTTTCGGTAGTAGCAGTAGTAACAGTAGCAGTAGCAGTAGCAGTAGTAGTAGTAGTAGTAGTAGTAGTAGCAGCAGTAGCAGCAGCAGCAGTAGCAGTAGCAGTAGCAGTAGCAGTAGCAGTAGCAGTAGCAGTAGCAGTAGCAGTAGTAGTAGTAGTAGTAGTAGTAGTAGTAGTAGTAGTAGTAGTAGTAGTAGTAGTAGTAGTAGTAGTAGTAGCTGCAGTGCTGATGTTGTTGCTTGCTGGAGTTGTTGCTGCTGCGGCGTTGAGGTTGCTGTGACTGCTGTGGTCGATGTGGCTGTTGTGTTCTATTGGCTGTTGGTTGTCGTAGTTGTGGGTGTGGTTGTTGCTGATGTTGTTGTTGTTGTTGCTCTTGCTGTTGTTGTTGTTGCTGCTGTTGTTCGTGTAGTTGAGGGAGTTGTGGTTGACGTTTGTGTGGTTGAATTTGTGTTGTTGTTGGTGGTGGCGGTGGTGGTGGCTGTATTAGTTGTTGGATGTTGACTGTTGGCTGTTTGCTGTGGCTGTGGCAGTGCGTTGGCTGTTGGCTGTGGGCTGTGGCTGTGGTGCTGCGGTTGCTGTTGCGGTTGCCGTTGTGTTGGTGTTGTTGGTGTTGTTGGTTTGTTGTTGTTGCTGCTGCTGGTTTGGTTGTGATTGCAGTTCCAGTTGCGGCTGTTGTTGTGGTATGTTGCGGTGGCGGCGGTGGCCAGTTGTGGTTGTTGCTGTTGCTGCCGCTGGTGGCGGCGTGTTGTCGCCGTCATCGTTCGCGATGTTGCATGGCTTCTTTTGTCGTTCTTGTTGTTGATCCTCCGGCCGCAGGTGCCAATGCACTCATCCGTTTTCCTCAAACCTAAACCCCGAAACCCCTTATAGTAACCTTATGGATCCCTTCCAGCAGCCCTTTTAAGAATCCTAAGGCCCTAAACTTTAAAACGAGCATGCTGCTCAAAGACGCAAAGAGCAACACCGCAGGCCCGCTAAGTCAGTGTCGTAAACAGACAGACATTGCAAAGGCAAAGCACTGAACCGAAGGCTCCGTGGTTTCGGGGCCCTGGCATGCCGAATTTGCAGTTGTTGAAGTAGATGCCGCCCTTGATGTCGTGGTAGTAGGCTACCTGAATGTACAAGGGTTTAGCTTCAGGGTTCGCTCTTGATGATAGTTTGCTTGTGTTGGTTCTGCGCCTCTACAAAGGCACAGGAGCAAAGTTCAGTGGCTTCGAGCTTCGTGATTGAAGCCACGATTCAGCCTGCAGGGCAACGCTTCGCATGCCCGACACCCCAGTGCGGCCTAGGGGCCGTCACCCGCAAGCGGTCCACAAAGAACGCAGAATCCGGATCGACCTGCTCTGGGCTGCTAAGGTCCAGGCAGAGCTAGGGCCCTTAAGGGCCCTTAAGCGCCTAAAGGGTCCAGAAGTTTGGGGATCTCTTCTACCGCGCTTTACCAGATCCAGCTCCTTTAAACAGGGGGCCCATGATCGCTGCAGCACACAAACCCAAGATTCAAGGCAATCGATGCTGCTGCGGCTGCTTCAGACAGCCCGTGAAAGGGACCCTGCCTTGACAATCCATTCGTGGAAGAGGTAACGCTTGTCCTCGTAGACCTTGTCCCACACCTGCGCATGGTAAATCCTCTGCAGCAACCTGTTCTTTTATCGTGGCAGCAAGTCCTGCCACGATGAATTCCGGTCCCTAGAACTTCTTGAACCCCGGCACGAGGAATCTTTCTGCCTCAACGACTAATTCCTCAAAAGATGTGCGTTCAACGTGTTAGCCAAGCATCATAATAGCTGCCAGAGGCAAGAAGGCATCAAGTTACCGAGCGGCTAAGGACTGGCTCGATAATTGCATGCCTATGCATTTCTGTAATTGCCCCGCCGCCAGGAAACTCCAAAATCGGTTGATTGCAGGGCAAGTTCAACCTCCATCCTGTACTTGTAATGTAGGAACCTGATTAAGAAACCTTGGGCGTTTGTTGGGGTTCCTTATATAGATCCTACTATTTGGGGGATATAGGCCCAAGGATTCTTAATCAGGTTCCTACATTATGCCCTCTGCGTGAATGATCAATCTTCCTGGCCAGGACCGGAGGCCTTGAAGAAGATTTCCGTGTTGAGGGCAGTACCGAACTCTCCGCCTTAGCATGCTAGGACTTGCAGCATGGTGGCGGTGAAGTCATGCTGATGAATGGCCATCTCTTTGATTGTTATTGAATATGTGGGTGATGCGGTGATGCGGATTGCAGAAGGGTGGTGGTCATGGCATCAGCAGTGATTTCGGAGACGGTATTGACGATCTTCGCATTTCGCCAGCATGCACCGAAAGCTTCAGCCAAGCCAAGATTATGATGCACCCTGTAAAACCTTTGATGATAATGATGCCGCCAATGGGGACAATATGGCCATTGGAAGCAGGAGGAGGGTGCGGGCAAGAGAGTGAGCAGGAAGAGAACAAGGGCAACATTTGTCTGCAGGCCCCAGGCTTTGTGCTTCATCCTTCCACACTGAGATGAAAGGCCCCGGCCCATCTCGCACTTGAGGTCGGAGTCGACCACTGCAGATTCAAGAGCACCCTCCACGACCTGAACCTGTGCAGGCTGCTGTGGTAAGGTTCGTAGCCTTCACACGAGCCGACTTTTATTTATAGCAGCCGGAGTCACCACGAACGGTCCTGTTGAACAGATCAGCTCAAGTATGTCCTCACCGCCCAGTGAAGCCTCCTTTCACAAGGGGCAAACGGGTTGTATTTCTAGTATCGCCACATACCAATGCTCAACAGTCCCGACGAGACCTGCATACACTCACAAACACCCATACCTAAACCCAGCTTCATATGGCCCTAGACCTCCGAGCAGCGTGACCCAACAAGTCTCCCCACGGTAGATGCCCATCCCCCACGACCTCCCGGCAAAGGTAACATAGCACACACAGAGCACCAAACACGCCTTCTGGCTGCTGTAAACAGCCCACTCATCGCACGCGAAGATGTTGGCCTTGTTCTGGTACCTGTCATGGCCCAGTAAAGAACTGATCTCGTCTGATGCTTTGATGCTGGTCCACGGTTAGCTGCTTCTTTTCCTCCTCCTCCTCCTCCTCCTCCTCCTCCACATCATCATCTGCTGCATATGAGCAATATCAACTTGATCATCACCTCGGCGTGGCCCATCCATTTAAACAATAGTTAGTCAGCGAAAACCACCAACAACACCATCGTAAGTTCGTGCCGCCATCGAGTTCACCTGCAACGCCAATGATGCTGTCACCTTTCTCTTCCACGGCGTCGTCATCGTCGCCGTAGCCTCATCTTCGACATCACTGTCACCACTGGCACCTCGGGCCATCAGCCTCGTCTCAGGCATTTTCATACTGATTCTAAGTAACAACACCATCAACACCATTCTGGCCACCATCGTCGTTTTCCCAGCCCGGCTATGGCATGGTCAACCACATATCATGTCATAGCTCAGCACGGAATACAATGACATATCATGTCACACCATCATCACGGCCTCCAAATCACGGTTATCACCAGCGGATCATGACGATCACCTCCGTCGCTCAGCATCTTCATCATCTTCTCCAGGGTCACCCGTATCGTGACGATCATCTTCCCTTGCCTTGATTAAAACCCTGCCAACCTAGCTAAAGCCCTCGAGCACACCTTATTCAACCCAAAACACCCTATGAACCTTCCACCCTATATACCCTTGTAAGACATCTTGTGCAACACTAGGAACCCTGCAAGCTCTACACAACCCTTGCAGGCCCGATGAGCCCTAAACCCATAAGACCTTCCGAAACCCTAGAAACCCTTATGAAACCCGATAATCTACCCTAAACCCTAAACCCCTAAACCCAACCTTCTGAAACCCGATAATCTCCCGAGGCCCAAAAGGCCCTCGGAGCTTCGGCCCGAGGTCCCGAAATAGTCAGAAGCCCTGAATCGCTGCAGGATTTAGGGCTTTTGGGTAATAAGTTAGGGTTTAGGGTGTAGGATTTAGGGTTTAGGGAGTAGGTTAGGGTGTAAGGTTTTGGGAATAGGTTACGTTTGCGGTTTAGGAGTTAGGAGCCAAAAGACCCCAAAAGCCCACGCAAGCGCATGGTATGGGCCGTCATCCCACATGCCGGCAGGGCTGCCAGGAGAGCAATCCTGCAAGCAGAAAGGAACATGGGAGTTTCCGAAAAGTAGGGGAGCCTTAAGGGTTCCTTTAAGGGATCTGCAAGGGTTCTTTAAAGGGTTTAGGGTTGGGAGTTTCCGAAAATACGGGAGCCTAATATAGAACCCTAAATAGTAGGATCCATATTAAAAGGGGCCCCTACATGATCCCTTCGGTTGGGTTTGACAGCGGGGTTTGCGGAGGGTTCCCTGCGGCCAAGAACGAGGTGAAGCTTTGCGAGCACGTGCTGCTTAAAACTTGTTTTAGGGTTTAGGGTTTAGGGGGGCCAGGACGAGGGCCTCCTGTGACAGAAGCGCCACTCTTTTGGATTAATTAGGCAAATTTAGGCTTTCAGGTTTAAGTTCATTCTTGGACCTTCGGTTCTATGCCCCTGGGGTCTGCAAGGCAGACCGCCCCCCATGCTGCCCACTGAGATCTCCGGAGCCCAAGTCTTGCACGAATCGCTGCATAAACCCACGGCCATGCCTTGCTCGTAGGTGCCCGGGCGCATGACTGCATAGCAGAAGATGCTATGTGGCCTGATGGCACATTGCAGACGAAACAAACAAACTCCCTGCTTTGCTGTAGCCGCAAGGAGCAAGGCGCATGAAACAAATTGAGGAGTGGTCGTCGTGGGAGTTGTACAAGTAGCGGCCGTAGCAGTACTGCAGAAGCAGCAGCAGCAGTCGTAGCAGTGGCAGTACTGTTGAGTGGTAGCATCAGCCGAAGCAGCGGCAGAGGAAGTTGCTAGTCGCAGCAGCAGCAGGAGGAAGAGGAGTCGGACGAGTAGTAGTAGTAGTAGTAGTAGTAGTAGTAGTAGTAGTAGTAGTAGTAGTAGTAGTAGTAGTAGTAGTAGTAGTAGTAGTAGTAGTAGTAGTAGTAGTAGTAGTAGTAGTAGTAGTAGTAGTGGCAGCAGTAGCAGTAGCAGTAGCAGCAGCAGCAGCAGTAACAAGTAGTGGTGGTGGTGGTAGCAGTAAGTGGTAGTGAGTACTTATAACAGGTATATAGCAGCGCAATAGGTTGTAGCAGCAGTAGTGTCGTCGTCGTCGTGACCATTGTTGCGCGACGAGGTTGCATTGAGTAGCAACCCACCTCAAGCTGTTCTCACAGCCCGCATTGGTCGACTACTCACAGTCACTTGTTTACGCCAGCCTAGCACTCCAGGCAGCCGCAGAAAACACGGAAGTTTAAACGGAAAGGACCGAGCCGGATGAGAACAGCGCACCCTAAACCCCATACTATATCCAAAGGCGTTGCACTCTTGGGGCATGGCTTGTTCCACTGAAACGGCAGGCCGCTCACGCTCCCTGGTTTCGAAACCTCCATGGGCTGCAGATTTTCTGGTGTACCATCAACTATTGCCATTATTGTGATCGTATTAGGTGACAGAAATCGAGGGTTCGGAGGAGGAGTAACAGGACTGATATACGCGAACTGCTTGCACTGGCACTACTTGGACTACTTGGTAGCAGCGAGTTGAAACTATCGGTCGTGCAATGATGCATCGTTGCTAGAGACCCAGAGACTCCAACATCCCTTAATTAAGGAACATACATTAAAGTATAGTAGGATCCCTAATACGACTTAAGGAATATTCCTTAAATTATAGTAGGATCCCTAATACGACTTAAGGAATATTCCTTAATTTATAGTAGGATCCCTAATATGATTTAAGGAATATTCCTTAATTAAGGGGCTCCTGGAGTCTCTGGAGAGAGCCTCCGGCAACTTGAAAGGCGCCTTCTGAACGCGTTCGTTCGGCTCCACCCATTTCAGGCTACACCTCAGCCAAAAGGGAGTTTCCGAAAATTGGGGTAGCGAATTTTGGGGGTCCTTATAATAAGGATCCTACTATTTAGGGTACTATATTGGGGTTCCCTGTTTTCGGAAACTCCCAAAAGGAGGCTTGGGAGTTTGCCGTATTCCGCCATACTTCTCGGTGTACAGCACATGCACACAGGGTCACAAGGATTCTGATGAAACCGATCACACTATCATGCTGATGTTGTGGCGGCAGTGGTGGCGGTGGTAGTGGCGGCGGTGCTCAACCCTATGACTCTAAACATCTGGGAGCTTCCGAAAATAGGGGACCCTGATATGGTACCCTAAATAGTAGGATCCTTATTATAAGGATCCCAAAATAAGGTACCCCCGCCGCAATTTTCTGAAGTTCCCATCTCTAAACCCTCCACCTCTTGTCCCTGTTTTTGGCAGTCCAAAGGAAGATGAACTGGACGCCGGAAAGCTGAAGAATTGCATGCTCGTCCAATCAACGAGAGTTGGCTTCGGACACATTGAAAAATTTTGAGGCTTTCATCCAAAACCCATTAATCCCACCATGCAAAATGCTGACAAGGCCTCAATTTGTGGAACACAAACGTTCGCACCTTGAAGAGTCCGAGAGCCCCACTCATACGACTGGGTGTCAAGAACCCAAACGCGGCAGCGAGCGTCATTTCGACACCTGACAGGCCACTTTGCAAGTCTACGGGCACTTGGCCAACTGCTGAAAGTGGAAGGCTACAGTCACAACCTGACCTGGGAAGTACGTGCACCATTCCACTTCGACCACATTGCACGATGCTGGGCTGGGCATAGGCAACTTACCCATGTGAATGTATCTTCAATCCTATTGCCATTACCATTGTTATTACTATTATTGCTATCTTTACTATTATTTCCATTGCTGCTAACATTTCTGTCAAATTACAATTAGTAGTATTATTGCTACGTGCTAGTCTTAGTAGTATTAGTATCAGTGGTACACAAAAAAGGCCGCAGCCGCCGGCACCCGAAATCTTGCGACAAAGAACTTCTGAAACAGCTCCGACCTCCAAGCAGCAGGGTTCAGGGTCTAGGGTTTAGGGGAAGAGTAATATTTAGGGTTTAGGGTTTGAGCAACAATGCGTTTGCAATCCTCTACATTCTACACAACCTACTAGTACGAAACCAGCCTGAACAACCAACTAACCGACAGCAACCGAAACCCAGTCGCCCGGCTCTTGTGCTGCTAGGTCCTTAAAAGCCACGCTTGGGGTTCCAGCCTAGCCAAGCACTCTGCCGGAATCAGCACATTCCGCCAGACCTGGGAAGGCAAACCCCTACTCGTCTTCGGCTACGGCTCCTCTACGCGACTGCGACTACAAGGAGCACGATGCAAGCGCCCACAAGCACAACACTGCAACTTCTACAACACCAGAACCATCCAGAACCCGTGCTGCAGTCGTCGTGGTTAGCTGCCGGTCAGCTGCACCGCCACCAGCAACACAACCACCACCGCAACAACAGCAAAAGCAAAAACATCAGCAGCTGATACTGCGATACTACAACAGTACTGCAACTTCTGCTACGAGTCGTGGTCAGCACAACACCCTTTTTGACCCGTGAGTCTTTCTCCTCCGTCCTGCTTCCTGGGATGCCTTCCTATCCACACCGTTTACCTCACGCAAAGCTACACTGCTGCGATTCTTGGCAAAGCTGTTCAGTAGCGTCGGCTTAAATCATCCAGTAACACTCTCATCATAGAAGCTGCGTACCTCAGCTATGCGACGGCGGCGACGTTCTGTCCTGGGCATCCCCGCGAACTGCGTGGCACCGGTGTATGCAACGTCCTTCTCCATGCTTACGTCCGCCGAGCCCTAAGATATTCGGGAATGTTCGGGATATCTGGGTCTAGGGGTTCATGCCCCTGCCGAAACGAGAGGCTTAGTAGATAAAGACGACTGAGAGCCTGACTACAACATTATGCGATGCAGTAGCATATACATATGTGCATATATATATATATATATATATATATATATGTATGTGTGCTCTACTATACTATACTATACTATAGTATACTATACTATACTATACCACACTACAACATACTGTAATGTAATACCATACGCCATACACGATCATCGAGTTTGGAAAGCCTCAGCCCGGGCCCAGGTAACAGCCAAGTAGCACAGGCCTAAGAACCGTGAGATGTGGGAGAAGCTTCAGAAAATGAGGCAAACCGCATATATGGTCAGGCGTCTGGCGTTCCCAGCCCCCCCCCCCCCCCCCCCAATGGTATGGTCTGGTAGGGGGTGGGGGGGGGGGGGACTGGGGTGTGCGGAAAGGGGTCGGGGCGGTTGGAGCTGCCACTATATGGTGGGGTGGTGCTGGTGGCCAGGGCTCATACGCAAGCCCTTCGCAAGCAAGCCGTAAACCCTATCACGCCGCGATTGTCCCTGTTTTGAGTAACCTTAACTTGTGCTTAAAACCCTACACCCAACCCTAAACCCCACCTAACTGCAGGCTCTAAGCCTAAAGCAGAACATACACCGCAAATCCTCCCTAAGCCCTTGTCGACTCGAAGCGTCATACCTTGTAACCGTAAACCCAACATTCAAAAGCTTAGGCTAACCCCTAAACCCCAAAACCCCACAACCACCCCAGAGGGGGAAGAGGGACCCCACACCCCACACCACAGGGGAGGGGGGTCCCACCCTATATCCGGACCATTGACCTTTGGGGGGGGAGGGGGGGGGGGGCCGCGGAGCGCGTGACCATATATGGTCACCCCCCCTCCCCCCCCAAAGGTCAATGGTCCGGATATAGGGTGGGGCCCCCCCCTCCCCTGTGGTGTGGGGTGTGGGGTTCCTCTTCCCCCTGTGGGTGGTTGTGGGGTTTTGGGGTTTAGGGTTTAGCTTAAGCTTGTGAGTTTTGGGTTTACGGTTACAAGGTATAAGGCTTCGAGTCGACAAGGGCTTAGGGAGGATTTGCGGTGTATGCTCTGCTTTAGGCTTAGAGCCTGCAGTTAGGTGGGGTTTAGGGTTGGGTGTAGCGTTTTAAGTACAAGTTAAGGTTGCTCAAAACAGGGGCATGCGCTGCGTTATAGGGTTTACGGCTTGCTTGCGAAGGGCTTGCGCGTGAGCCCTGGCCGCCAGCACCACCCCACCATCCGGTGGCAGCTGCAACGGCCCCCAACCCCTTTCCGCACACGCCAGCCTATCAGACCATACCATTGGGGGGGGAGCTGGGAACGCCAGACGCCTGACCATATATGGACCTTTCGCAGTAGCAGTAGCAGTAGCAGCAGTGGTAGTAGTAGTAGTAGTAGTAGTAGTAGTAGTAGTAGTAGCAGCAGCAGGAGTAGTAGTAGTCGTCGTGGTGGTGGTAGTAGTAGTAGTAGTGGTAGTGGTAGTGGTAGCGGTAGTAGTAGTAGCAGCAGCAGCAGCAGTAGTAGTAGTAGTAGTAGTAGTAGTAGTAGTAGTAGTAGTAGTAGTAGTAGTAGTAGTAGTAGTAGTAGTAGTAGTAGTAGTAGTAGTAGTAGTAGTAGTAGTAGTAGTAGTAGTAGTAGTAGTAGTAGTAGTAGTAGTAGTAGTAGTAGTAGTAGTAGTAGTAGTAGTAGTAGTAGTAGTAGTAGTAGTAGTAATAGTAGTAGCAGTAGTAGTACTAGTACTAGTACTAGTACTAGTACTAGTACTAGTACTAGTAGTAGTACTAGTACTAGTACGAGGAGGAGGAGGAGGAGTACTGAGTAGCGCAAGTAAGTAGGTACTGCGTCCGCTTGCTACCTTCAGCACGCCACCCCTTCGATACGACGTTGTTGTATATGTTAGGATCCTAACCACGCAGTTGCAGTTCTGCCAAAAGAGGAAGCGCAGACTACAACTATGCTTTGTTTGCACCGGTGGGGAAGTTACAGTCGCTGTCATCAGTCGCTCGTGTCGACCGTAATTCTATGTATTGCTTCGCTGAAGCTAAGTCTGACGATGCTTCAAACGGGCATAAGGGTAGTGATAATATCAAATCGGTTAGGGCTTTGAGGTCATTCAGGGTTTAGAAAGCTTACGGATTGATGTGCGAATTACCACGATCATGACTTTACGCCCACAGCTGTATAGTTAACAAAGAAGTACCCAAAACCCATGCCCGTGTTTGTTCCTGCAGCTACTGCCCTTGAACCCTGAACTTAACAACTCCCAAACCCGAACCGCCGTTTGAAAGAGCCCAGCAGTGCAGCAGACACTGCCTTGAACCAGTCTTTGACAAAATCGAAATGTGGGAGTTTCCGAAAATAGGGGGTACCTTATTTGGGGGTCCTTATAATAAGGATCCTACTAATTAGGGTCCCCTATTTTCGGAAACTCCCATGTAGTGGTGAACATAACAACAAGAAGTCTCCGACCCCACTTCAAACCTCGCCGTCCAAGCAGCGTCGTGCGGTGACAGGCTCGTGGTGGGGTTTAGTGCGGCCTGGTTGGGATACGCGACGTTTGGGCGACTGGGTCATAGCTTTCTGGGGGGGGAACCTTCTAGACAAGGTGTGACAGAACAACCATGGCTCGGGGGCTTAGCTCTTAGGCCCACGGCAAGCTCCAAGCCCCGGCAGGCATTCTTCACATTTCGGAGTGATTTGTTCAGCGATTAAGCATGGCGCAACACTAGCTTCGAGCATAGATGTAACAATCCGGGATTTGTCTGATGCACACCTCTACTCGAAAAACATTATCCAATCGCAACCAAAAAGCTAGTCCAGTTTCTGAAGATCAAACACTTCTGCGATGCATGGGTGCAATGACAAATCACTATATGCCAAACACGAAATACAAATCTGCTAGCATGATACGCTGAGAATGGCAGTGCCGGCCGGTAGTATAGCGGCAAACATGCAACACGTGCAATTGCAAAATAATAACCTGTCTTCATACGTCCACTACCCAGTATATGCCGAGAGTACAATACAGCAAAGCAGCGCAGCCACAAAGTAGCACAATGCAGGATGATTGTCTACTATTGTCATGGGCCGGTGCTTGAGGTAGCAAAATTGGGGTCTGAACAGCAAGCACCTGTATCAGTACGTATACTCGAAGCTATCCAAACCAGGTTTTGCTTTAAAGCGACATCTACAGTATGACTTCATAAACATCACACTCTTGTAGAAAACAACCTTGAAAACACCTATTCCGCCGACGCAGGTCCCATTGAACATGTTCAGGGTCTAGGGTTTAGGGCACTTTTCGAAGGGCGTTCGTGTTCAGAGGTTTAAGAGCATAGGGTTCAGGTGTGCCGGGACATGTTTTTAGGAGTTGGGAGTTTCCGAAATGGGGGACCCTAACTTAGTGCCCTAAATAGTAGGATCCTTATTATAAGAACCCCCAAATAAGGTACCCCTAGTTTTCGGAAACTCCCAGTTAGGGCTTTTGGGGCCGGGTGCAAGGATCGGGGCAAGGGGTTGTACGATCAACAGGCAACATCTCCTTCACTGCTTGCGGGGTTTAGGGTTTAGGGTTTTGGGTTTAGGGTTTTGGGTTTTTTTTAGGGTTTAGGGGTACCTCATTACTAGAGGTCCTTGTGATGAGAAGCCTACAGCAACACCGACACTAAGCGCAGATAGGCCTCCATAACTCAGCGCGACCATGTCAGAAATACTATTCCCTTGTAGTCCCTAACACTTTATACTATATGATAGCCCCCGACATCCTATCTCGATCTCAAGTCCCCCATGGTGGCATTGTTTTGCTTATCTTCGGAGAGTGCCTCGTAGTCTACGGGTGAGAAAATGCCGGAATCCTCAGACGCCAAGGAGAAGAGGGCTGGGGCGTAAGGTTTCGGGCTTAAAAGTTCAGGCTTAAGGGAAGGGTTCGGGGTTCAGGGTTCGTATGGGCCATACTATTTATCATGCAGGCGGCTGCTGGGATACGATCACGAATGAGAAAACGACAGTGGGAGAGTGACAGGGTCAGAAGAACCTCCTGTAGAAGACCCTGAATACTCTGAACCCTAAATATGAATGTGATTTTTGCTGAGACCACCCCAACATCGCCAGGGATTTTGCTACGTCTTGAGGGGCACACAGGCTTTGAGGCCGCGTCTCCGAGTATGAAGGGAGCCGGGTCTAGGGTTTAAGGGTCTTAGGGTTCAGGGATTAGGGTTTAGGGTCTAGGGTTTTAGATAACCCTAAACCCTAAACTCTAACCCTATAACCTTAATCCCTATAACCCTAATGGTTTTAGGATCTTAGGGTTTGGGGATTCAGAGCCCTTAGGGATTCGAGGCCCTGGGGCTTCAAGCGCTTGGCAGCCGCACAGTTGAGCTTCAAGGGCTCAGAGGACTTAGTGTAGGCCTTAATAATTGGAATGGTGCTCCTTTAAAGGGGGCCACTATAATATGGGATACGATAAGGGTACTATGACTATAGTATAGGGGCCTTAAGAATTGGAATGGGGCTCCTTTAAAGGGGCCACTATAATATGGGATACGATAAGGGTACTATGACTATAGTATAGGGGCCTTAAGAATTGGAATGGGGCTCCTTTAAAGGGGTTTAAGAAGGGCCTACTATAAGGCATAATACAAGGGTACCATAGTATAGGGGCCTCAACAGTTGGCAAAGGGTTTTGGGGGGCCCATGATACCACTTCGCGGCGGCTTTCTTGTGGGGAGTTATCCGTTACGGCTCACGCCCAAAGAGTATCGGAGGTTCTTGGTTGAGGCTGTGGGGAGGATTGAGGTTGAACCTGTCGAAAACTGCCTCTAGCAGCGAAAAAAGTGACGGCTTCCTAAATGTGACGACAGGTTTCCAGACGTTCAAATCTGCAGTAGTTGCCACACTTACAGATTTCGGATATATTGCAGCTTGGGACGTCTGGAAGTCTGGACTCATGAAGCCGTCAAATCCCTAACTTCCCCCAGCAAAAACAAAGGATAACCACCAATCCCGTGAACCCAAACTGAACCGACAACCTCAAAGCCGAAAAACCCACAAAGCCCGCTAATAGTCCCGAAACAGTTATACTATGAGGGCCCACCCATAACACCGAATGCGAAATTCTGAGGCGCCTACATTCTGATCCTTCAAAACCCTGCTAAGACCCATACTATAGAACCCACACAGAGCTCTTAAAGGGGAGCCCTACTACCGAAACCTGCGGTACCCTTACAGGGAGACCCCATTTGGGGAGCCTATGGTACCCTTAAAGTAACGAACCTTAACTATCGAACCCTAAACGTCCGAGGCTGCGGCCAGCTGAACCTTTGCCTGAGTTTCCGAGATGAAGGGCAAGGTGGTAGTCCTGGGCCTCGGCTCCAGGGTTCAGAATTTGGGGGTTTAGGTTAGAAGGGGCCCCCACCCTGTAATAGTGACTATAAGGATTCTATTCGGGCCCTACTATATTCCTATTATACCACTATTACAGGGTGGGGGCTCCTTCTAAGGTTTAGGGTTTATGGCCTCAGCTTGAGGGTTTTGAGGGTTTTATGCCCGAAATGAGACCTTGATTCTTATTGATTCAGGCATGTCCGCTTTTACGACGTGCTCCTTGTTCTGTTTGGAGGACAGTTCCGTGGTTATAGAGAGGATTTAAGGGATGTGCCCTGCGGGCTTGGCATTCTGGGGCCAATCAATAGTGTAGGCTGTGGGTGTTAGGGTTTAGGGTTGCTGCAGACGAGAGCTTCTTGCTCCGACTTCGCAGAGATGTTCCTACACTACACACAAAACACTAGCAGCAGAAAAGGCAAACTATGAGGCAACCTGAGAGCAGCCTGCCTTCTTAGATACCCTCTCCACCTCGTAGTGTTCAGGGTTCAGAGGGAAACCGTAACCCGAAACCAAACATCGAAACACATCTGAACCCTTGAACCCCCATGCAAACTTTCACTGAAACATTACCAAGACCTTTAGACGATAAAGCACTACACTTAAACCCTGTGTCAACCAACTTATGACTGCCTCGTCATAGACGCGGCCAGGAGCATACTTGACGTCAGCGCTACCTCGCTTGAAACAGGTCTGCTTGGAGTTTCCTGATACGGTTCTTATAAGGGCTCTATGAGGGCTCCTTTGAGGGAACTATGGGATGGATTTAGGGGTTCCGGGTATAGGGCCTTAGGGATTCAGGATTCAGGAGTTCGGGGTTTCGGCTGTAGGGTTGAATAGTTGAACACTCTCTTGGTTCTATATAAGCCTAGCGGGCTTGTCTGGGCAATCTTGCAAAGTCCCAGCGGCCCTGCTCGGGGTTTACGGCAGCTGGAAGCTGGGAAATCTGAAGACGAAACACCCCGAAGACTCTGTTGGCCCGATTGTCTCCCTCAATGGGCATTGGTTGCGAGTATCGGCTAGTCGAAGCGATGTCGATAGGTTCATTCATCTTCCTCAGCTATGGCAAGCTTGTTCACATGTTCATCGTTACACATGATGCCCACAGCTGCGCCAGTAGATTTCAGAAGACGAAGCTGCAGACTGTCGGATTGCAAGTGCTTTCAACTCATCGAAGGCGATACCGGCAAGATGACAAGTTTCGATTCATTCTCAGTTGGCCGAAAGCTCATTTGGCTCCGTCGTGTTCAGTGTATTCGAACCTTCGACCACATGAACTCCCAACTTCCCATGCCCAATATACACCCGGAGCAAGGTGGGCTGCCGACCAGCGCCAGGCCAGCCAAAAGCTTGCGGAGTGATGGAGCCGCCTTTCTTGGCTTTATGGTCTAGGTTGTTGGGGTACGGACCGGATTTGGATTTGGGGCAGAAGAATAACTACTGCTCCATTTTGTTCCAGTGGATATGTTACCATCCTAGCTTGAATGGTGCATGCACTTATGCGGGGTGTGTTCTGCGGTTTCCGCACTCATTCACAAACACATCTCCCTCTCTCCCCCTTTCTCCCTCTCGCCCTCCCTCCCTCCCTTGTTCTCTCTCGCTCTGTTTCCCTCTTTCTCTCTCTCTTTTTTATTTTCTCTCTCTCTCTCTCTCTCGCTCTCTCTCTCTCTCTCTCTCTCTCGCTCTATCTCTCTCTCTCTCAATTCTTTCTCTCCCTTGTATACAATATGTTCAATACAGAAATTCACAAACGTGTATACATATATAAAATTACTCACACACCTACACAGACAAAAACAAGGAGCACAAACATTGAACCCAGCCTAGTGCTAATTGCTCTGCTGCCCTTTCCAGACCCTGGTGTCTGGCCCACATCAATTCCTCCAGGAGCGCAACTAAATAAGTGCCTTAATATTTAGGATAGGGTTCCTTCAAAAGGATGTACAAGGGTTACTATACGGGTTCTATAAGACTGCGGGCTTCATAATAAGAACAGAACTTTGGGGTATATTATAGTATAACTACCCCCAGGCATGGTCTTGGTAATCATTTATGCTTCTCTACTAGTGAGAACAGCAGAGGACCGAGGACACTGCCCGTAGCATGCAGGCCGTAATATTTGGAATCGGGAGCTACGGACTGCTAGAAAATGCTATCAACACTATTTCCAACCTCTGTCTATGTTAGTAAATAGTTTCTAAACTATGAGGAACCCCCAAGACAGTATAGGTAATTCTTAAGGCTCCTAGATTATTCGGTTTAGGGTCGCCTTCAGGTATCATGTCTTTTCCTCAAGGTCAGAACATTGCTGCGAGAGCGTGCCCACGGCTTGTGCGGCGTGCTTCAGAGAATCAGGTCATGGGTTGCAAGGAGCAGATTCGCGGAAAGGCCTAAACAAGAATCGGCCCTGGACCCCAAACCCCAAAACCTAAACCCCCACACCCTAAACCCTAAACCCCTAAAAACCCTAAAGCCCTAAACCTCTAAACCCTAAATCCCCAAACCTAAAACCACACGAGGCCCTGACCACCCCCAACCCTGAAACCCTAAATCTCTCGGAGAGTGCTCGGGTGGGCATGAACTGCAGCAACGACGTACTATAGCGGCCTTAATAATTGGAATAGGGCTCCTTTAAAAGGGGTCTATACGGGGTTACTATAGGGGATACTATAAGGGTAATATAATTTTGGGGCCTTAATAATTAGAATAGGGTTTTGGGGCCCATTAGACTATGAATATAATAAGGAATCCTCACATAGTATTTAGGCCCCTATATTACCGCGTATCTCTTGCCTTTCGGGCTCCTCGTTCAGATGTTGTTTTGCAACGAGGATTCTTTTTACCATGCGAATCTTCCAGTTGCATGGTCTTGTTTATGGCTTAGGGTTTAGGGCCTTGGTTCAGGGACTTGTTTTGAGAGAGTCTAGCCAGATATACACTATCGGCACTAACCTTGTTTCAGCACTGTTGAACGATATGGTTTATCGTCTACCCGTCTTCAACGGATGTTGCTGTGTGTTGTGCTACTGTGTCTTATACTATGTTTCACTCCGCTCTGCTCTTATCATCCGTGTATGCCAACCACGAGCCAAGGAAGAAGGTGTTGAGGAGTAATCCTTTGAAGAAGTTGGAAGCGAACTCTGAGGCACGAGAATGCCAGCTCTGTTGGGCCGAAAATTCTGGCCTGGGGCCCTGGAGAGAAGATGGGGGCTAGGGGCAAAGTGGCACAGAATCCCTGGCACTAAACTAGGATGACAGATTATGATATTGTATAATATACCATTGTATAGTATAGCATACTCTACTAATAAACTCGACTATGATCGTGTTTACGGGAACACTTAACCCTACATCGTGTCGAGCACGAATATGCTTGCAACAGCGTGTGCGAGTAGTAGTAGCTTGAAGGTGAACGCCGCCAACCGACGACACCGAAGGAGAGGCCGGAGAACGCCGCGATCAAGAGCAAGAGCGCAGCCGACCTTAGATGGTGCTAGACAGCACTGCCATCGTGCCGGTCAGCCCAGATGGCTTTGACGACCTGCACGAGCCAAACCTGAGCACGGCGAGAAGCATGTCCTGAGTCAACAGTCCACCCCAGTCTCGACAGAAACGGAGAACTGGGTTTGCAAATGGAGCAAGGCCTCAGAGGGCATTGCCAGCAGATGTGATCCCAACTACCAAGAGCACCACATCCCCATATACAGGTCCGAAGACCCTGGGACAATCCAAGCAGGGCTGGCAGCAGCAAGCAGGGCGACTGTACGAGCAGCAGGCTCAGAAAACAACCACTTACGAGTGGGCTCAAGAGCAACCTTACGGAAAAGAGGCCTCCAATCTGGCAGAGCATGCCACTCAGAAGTCTCATGTCTGTCAGACTGAAGAAAGCGGCCGAAGAGATGAGCCCTCCAACCCTCACGCAAAACATGAGCAGCCTTAGCGTGGGGCAGCCGTCCGATTCTGAGATCAAGGCGGTGGCCGGAGCTGTGCACAAGCACCCAAGGCCTAGTGACAGACCAGCCCTGATCAAGCAAAGAGCCCCGCAAGGTGTGAACCGGGTGTCCACGGGGCCCATTCCATCTCTGCACACTTCGGTCATCCGAGGCCGTGACTGCAGACAACAAGTGCCGAGTAGCAAGGAGCTCAAGGTGCGAGCACCCACCGAGGAGAATACCGCGAATGAACTTGTTGGCCAAGCGACATACGCCGTCGCCTCGGCGTACTTGGGCCCACAGCTTCCAAGTCTCAGCCTGAGTAGGACGGCGACCGAACCACCCATAGCTAGCCTTGGGCATAGCATAGGTGGCAACGGCAGCGTGGTACTGCCTAAAAGGCAGCTGAGCAGTAGCCAGCAAGCGCAGCGTGCGCAAGGTCTTGCCCAGGCGCTCCTTTTCTTCCTCAGTAGAGGTTCTGCTCTTAGCGGCCGTGCAGACCCCCAGCACCTTAGCGTAAGGCTTGACGAACTCAGCAAGGCCGAAGTCTTCGGCAACCCTGGTTTTTGCCGCAGTGGCGGCCGCGACAACTACTTTCCTTTCGTTTTCAACAAGACCAACTTGGCTACTCCAACGGAACCATTCTCTCTTGGAGGCGACTATGGTTTCGGGCTTGGAAGCAACAACAGTACGGTCGTCGACAAAGACAGAGGTTTTAGCATCGCCACGGACATGCTCAGGGAGCCGTTGTTTGACGAGGTTAGACCCACAAGTGGCCCAAAGGGCAGTGACGAGAGGTCCAAGCGGGTCGCCCTGGGGGACTCCAACCTTAGTGTGTAGCGGCTGCTCACAACAGGTGCCAGACCACGAGATCCAGCGAACCTGATGCGTCCAAAGGTCACAGCATATGTCTGCCAACCCCTTGGGAAGGCCGAAGTCCTGCATGATACGTGTGGTAGCAACAGGGGACAGCGTATCAAAACATTTGGACCAATCCAAACTCAAAAGAAGCCCTTGAGTATGAAACTCTTCGAGGATGGAAGAAGCAACCGCGGGAACAGCTTGGCCGGCCCTAGCGCGGATCTCAGGCGGGAGGTTCAGTGAAACCCAAGTTTTCATGCCATCAGATTTCGTCCAAGTAGTGATCCACAATCTCCAGAAGGTGTTGAGAACACTAATGGGACGAGTGTCAGAAACCTTGAGCTTCCCTTCGAAAGCTTTACCAGGTTTAGGGAGACTAACCATTCTGATGTGATGCAAAGCCTCAGGGATCTTAGAGGCCTGATGCCACCTCATAGCAACCCTGCGAAAGGCATCAAGCATGTGAATGCTCAAGTGAGCAAGTTCGGAACCAGTCCAACCATCGGGCCCGCAAGAGCCTTTTTGGGCCCGAGCATGCCTGAGCAACTCCTGAGCGGAGGGGGGAGGTATGTCGACAGGTCTACACTGGGGCAGGCCCTGACGGAGCACAGCATACACTTCGTCCTCAGAAGGCTTGTGAGCGGAGTGCTTTTGCCAGAAACTCTCCCAGTAAGTTCGGACAAACGTGGCCCCTTGTTCCAACGACTCAGCAACGACTTCGCGTTCGTTGACAAGACAAGCAGGGGCAGGGTCCTCTTTAGAACGAAGCCACTTGCCAAGGGCCTTGGGGTCCTCGATCATGTTGCGTTTCCAGCGAGAGATAGCAGCTCGTTTCTCTTCAAGCGTTTGCTTCTGAACCTCACTAGAAGTATTACGTATGAACAGCTCCAAGGTGCCCAAGTCAGCTTTCTGAATGGGTAAACGACGAAGCAGCTTAACGACCTGAGGGTCCTCCTGAGGCAAGCCAGACCGACGAAGCCTGGAGAGCTCACAGGCTCTAGCGAGAGCTTTGCGCTTCTTTCGAAGCTGAAAGGAGGCTGTGTCAAGCTCAGGGCCACGGCTTGACCATTGCAGCCACAGGTGCTGGCCAGGCCGCCCTTTGTGGCCCTTAGCGGTTCGCAGTCGCAGGTCAAGGTCATTTGCGCTGTCAGCAGTAGCCTCCTGCTTAGCCCTTCGCAGGGCCTCGAGAAAAGCAGCCTGCAAAAGGCCCTGAAAGGACCACCACTCTTCATCAGGGTGGACAGGCCCCGAAAGACTAGAGAGGAAGCTGGGGACCTCAGGATTGGCCTGCCAGGCCTCATCAAGAAGCTGTCTCCACCGTTTGGCAGTGACCCCAGAAGGTTTGGAGAAGTCAGGCGTAGTGCGAAGCATGCCTCTGCGAGACTCGCGACACCGCAACTGGATGCTGGTGTGCAACGACACGTGGTCAGAAACACGAATTTGACCCGCACGCAAAGCTTGAACCTCGGCAGGCCGATTGACGAGGAAAAAATCGATTTCACGATTGCTATCCCAACGAGTGGAACGGCCGAGCCTAAGGGCCTGACCCCCAAAAAGCCCGGCGTGATCAATGATCGCGGAATCAGAAAACTCTTCGTTAAGATCACCACCGATGACCCACCTTTGAGCCGCGGCCGCAAGATCAGTCCTATTGTAGAGAGTGAGAAGCTCGCAGAGCTCGTCTTGAGGCAAGCCTTCGTACCCTGGGGGGGCGTACATGCTCCCGAAGTGGACCCCACCGACGGCGACAATCAAGAGCTGAGAGTGCTGGCGAGCATCGCTGAACACCAGCCGCTGAGACAGGCGCTTAGACGCGAACACGGCAACGCCACCACGGACAGTGGGGTTGCCCCACCCATCACGACTGGCGCCCCCTTTCTGGTAGTAAGCTTGGAAACCCCAACGTTGTGCCTTACGCTGAAAAGTACTCCATTGCGCATCAGACATGCAAAGCTCCTGCAGCAGAACAACGTCGTGAACGTCAGTAGAAAGCCACTCTTTGACAGCTGCGTAGGCACCAGAAGTGCCCCCTACGTTGCACGAGACCACTTTTGCAGACAAGGGTCGGATTGGCTCCTCAGTGACGACGACGTTCTCACCCTGACCAGAGGGTGAAGCCTGAGTGGGTCCTGGGTGGGAGGCCTCAAATCGAACCCCGTTGTAGGCAGCGGTAAGCTGAGCCTTGGTAACAGTCTGGGTGACGCGACAAACCTTAAGAGACCCAGCGCGGCCCTTAGGAGCAAACACTGGACGAGTCCGAGAGAAATTAGAGACTTTCCCTAGGCCAGCGGACGAAGGACCAGGGTTACTGGCCTCACCAATCCTGCAAGAGCGCAGGCTAGCGGTGCTCTGAGCCTTGGTGTCAGGTTTAGGGGCCTTGAAAAACCGATTAGCATCTCGAACAGTGCAGTTCCAGGCCCTGCACATGATTTTCTTGACAGGCGAGGTCCTTTCGTGCCAGAAACGGCACTGCAGGGGGTGAGGGGCCTCAGAAGGTCCTCTGCACTCGATGAGCCTGCTGAGGTTATGCCGGATGAAGCGACACCGAAGGCAGCTGAGGACCTTAGTGGATTTAGAGGATTCAGCATGCTCCCCGAGATCGACGTAGCAGAGGACGTGCCCCTTAGCCTGCTCCTTAGACAAGATCGGTGCATTGGGCAAGCGGCCCTCGCAGTCAACATAACCAAAATAGCTGTCTGCCTGCTCAAACGAAACTTTCCAGGCGGCGAGGAGTGACTTCACATCACAAGACCTGTGCTTGGCCCACCACGTGCGGCTAGACCCAGTAACAGGAACCGGCTTTCCGAGACACTTAACCCGGGTGAACGTGGTAATGGCATGGCCCCGAAGCCTGCACTTGGAGCAAGTCAAGTACCTGCCACGACCAGATCTGAGATCAGGAGCATCCAATCTGCGGACATCATGTCCCCCAAACTCCTTGGTGGAAGAACTACGATCGCACGCAGCTTTGAGTTTGTCAGAGATCTTGCTCCGTCCTTCTTTGAGGTATTGCACCTCCTTCCAATTATGCCAACGTTTGGCATACATCCGTTTGCGAGACATGCGGGGATGAACCGAGCTTCTATGAAGTTCGATGCTCGCAGTCTTGACATTGCGATCAAGTTTGGGGAGCCCAACTCGGCAGATCGGGCATTCCCAGTCTCGCTGGTCCTGAGGGATATTGGCAGAGGCAACTACGGGTTCAGGCTTTTGACGAAACAAGCAGTTAGGAGGCATCTTTTCACCCACATGCTTGACGCACCAGTGATTCCAAACAATCTCCCTAAGTTTGGCGCGACAAGGAGCCCGCAAAACGATGTCGCAGCTAGGACACGTCCACGGAGGGTTGTCACTACCAATAGGTCTAGTTCCAGGCCCCGACGAGGTACACGGAGCAGTGGGCAAACGGGAGTCGGACTCGGGAGACTCACCTTCCTCAAGTTCATTAAGGTTAGCGATGTCACTGTGACAAGAGGCAGAGGGGCCCGTAGAAGGACGACAAGCACTGCCAAGACATCTGAAGCCTTTGCATTTCCCGATGATCCTAAGACGTTTAGGAGGACCATTAGGGCCAAGAAGAGCACTAAGGTTGGCCCGGTTCTTGTCTTCACCAGTGTGCTCCAAGCTTGGGGCCTTTATAGGAGTAGAACAAGGGAGCGAAAGAGCAGCCTTGCGTTTCTGACCCTGAAAGACAGCCCGCGCAGAACCAGAACTACAGCCGGAAGCGCCCTTAGGAAGAGGCACGGGATCCTCGGAAGAGAAACACCCAGGTTTGGGGCCCAAAACCAGGCCTCGAGAAGAGCCCTGCGAGAAAAAAGAGCCTGAACCCCCAGGGCAGGAGGGAGAAGCCGAAGGAAGAGACGAGGGCTGGCAACGCTTGGGGGTGCTGCCAGGGAGGGAAAGAGCACGACGTGGGGTGCTTGCGGAGACTGACAAAGCCTCAGAGAGAGCGCCAGCCCCTCTAAGCTTGTCAGTACCCGTGTACTCAGTGCGCCACAGCCAAGACTCCGGCACAGCGACAGCTGGATCTGCCGGAACCAAGGCACGGTAATGACGATCCCTGAGGGCGAGTACGATGGGTCGCTGCTTTTTGGCAGCCTGAGCAGTGTCATTAGCCCAGAAGGGCGCATACACTGACCTCAACCAAGTGCCGCAGCTGCTATTGAAGGCCCATACGACTATAGGTGAGCCCAGTCTTTCGGCAAGAGATCTCAACTGAAGCTCATCAATCCACACTTCGCGCTTGGGCGCGAGTTTTAAGTAGGAGTCGAAATCACCTGGAGCCTCGTGACCACCCCACACATCAGGGCATTCGTCAGGGTCCGGGGAAAAGCTCTCCTCAAACTTCTTTTTATGCTTACTCATGTGTGTGACGGCAAGGAGCCGCAGTGTTGAAGCTTGAAGCTTGAGATCTTCATCAGTTAAAGCCGGTTTGCCTTGGTTGACTTGCAGTGCAGTGGCTGTGGCACGGTAGCCGCAGTCACCAGTTCCGCCCGCTTCCTGCAGAAGCCACGGCCCCAGGTCCTGAAGGAGTGTCTCATCGGGTGTGAACTTCCTGGCAGCAGCAACATGCTTGGCAGGTTTACTCTTTTCTTTCTTGGGCGATCTGGATCTAGCTCTCGTCTCAGCTTTAGCCGTAGTAGCCCCAGTAGCTCGCAAGGTCTCGGAAGCGCTTTCCTCGTCGTCATCCGAAAGGTCGATTTGCGTAGGTTGAATGCTAGCAGACCTATTGGGGGGCCGGTCAATCCACTTCTTTTTGGGAGGTTGGACCTTGACGCTCTCAACAGGCTTCTTTTTACGGTGAGGCTCCTCAGCAATAGTGAGGTATGAGTCGACATCGGAGTACGACCACGAGGGGCCTTGGGAACCTTCAGGAGGCAGGGCCTTGACAACCCACTCGGGAGTATTGTTTTTTGACCAGCTACGTCTACGAGCAAGAACCTCAACTTCAGTCCAGTTGGCCGATTCGAAGAATTCGGCAACGTCCTCCTGCGACCAAGCACGAGCCGCACCGTGGAGAATGTAGTGTCTCGGCCTGGGACCTTGGAAGCATTGCCCTCCGACCACTCCAAGATCAGCACGTTTGGACTGGCGCAAAACGAGAGGACATCCCTGCGCCTCAGCAGAGGCACTAGCAACCCGAAAGTATTGCTCATCATCGACGTCCTGATCAAGCGGCATCCAGGCGACCGGGCTTTTCGTCTCACCTTTCGAGACGAGAGTCGAAAAGAGGCCCCTCTTTCCACTGAGCGAAGCGGCTTTGCGACCCAGAGCCAGCGGAACCCTCACGTGACCTGAGAGGCATGAGCCTCTGGGAAGATGCAACGTCTCCCATGTGCCTCCCGTCAGTTCATTGACCTTGCATCCCAGCATGCTAGCCCAAGCTGAGATAACGGTAACCGGTGTGTCCTGAGTGGAAGAGCCAAGGAAGATCTGTCTGTACTGTCTCGGCGCAAGCAGTCGCAGAGTAGTCATCTCGACTTTTGGTTTGACCTTGATAGCAACTGTCAAAGGCGGTTTGGGCTCGGGGCCCGGAGTCGCCGTGAGTTGGCGGACCCGGACTTGAACCCTTTCAGGCTTCGGGGAGTCCTTAAAGGGCCTAAACCAGACTGCCACAGAGGGCCCGGAGCCCTGTGCCTGAGTCACTTCAGCAAAAGAGAGGGATTCACTGATTTCGAAAGCACCAACAAGGTTGAGAAGGCTTTCGAGGCAGGTGGAACTGCGACTGACAACGAGGTTACCAGGGAGTTCCGCTCCTTCTTCCAAGGCCTTTTGAATCTGAGGGACCGTAGTCAGCACGATTTCAGAGTTCCATTCGGAAGGTTCGATGCGGAGAGCATACTTGCTACTCTTCGAAGGAGCGTTGACCTTGGGGAGCTCAGGGAACTGTTGGGGGTCAACTTTGCGCTTCTTATTAGGCCCTCCTTCGGAAGCCTCCTTGGGTGGAGGGCCCGCACAGGAGCCAGTCTGCCTCCGAGGAGGCTGAGAAACGGGAGCGGACGCCCAAGTGGCCGGTTCATCGGCCTGGTCACCTGAGGCGTAGAGACCCTCGTCCGTGTAGCTCACACCTTGGTAGTGGGGATCAGCCCACCAAGAGGTCCAAGCTTCGGGATCCCACCATCCCGTTTCAGGGTCTTGACCCTGCCAAGAGGAAGAAGTGATGCAAGCTGGTTCCCACCACTTCCAGTTGTAGTCGCTGTCTTGGCTGTCTTCAGACCACTCGCCCCAGTAGCTATGTGCTGCCTGAGCACTCTGCCACTGTCGTACCCCGCGGCGGGGCTGTTGAGGCCACCAAGCAGCGTCACTGGCAGCCTGACGTTTATCAAGCACGAGAAGCACCGATTGAACGATGGCTTCCAGTGCTTTCTGGTTGAGGCCCGTGTCCTTAAGTTGCGTTTTCTTTCTCCTGGCCGCAGCCAAACCTCCAGGGCCTGGGTGCGAGGCCTCTCCTACTCGCGTGCCACAAAACGGGTCGAAGAACAACGCGGAGTACCACACCCAGACGGCCTCCCAAACCCTGGTGTACCACTTGCACTCAGAGGTCGGGACCACGGAAGGAGGCCAAGGCGCAAGCTGTGTCTCAGCGTCGAGTGCTTCAGGGGCCTGCTCACAGCCCAGCTTACGGCCCGAGCCACCTGTGCGGCCCTGAAGCTTCCACTTCAAACGTTCAAGTTGCAAAAGACGAGTCCTAATTCTACATCTGAGCCTGGCACCTCTAAGGCGAACACCAGCGACAAATCTGCAGCTAAGGATGACGCGTCTGCTAAGCGGAGCGCTCCGCTGTGTAGCAGCTCGTTCTTTTCTTCTCGCAACAGTTTTCTTGTACTGTCTGAAGCGCATACGGAGCCGAAGCCTCGACCTCTGAGGACGACGCTTACCCCGGCTCTTATGCACCAAACTTGAGGTCCGACTGCGCACGGCCCTCTTGCCACCAACCAAAGCTAAGGCAAGGCCCAGCTCAGCAAGAAGCTTTACAAAAGAAAGACCAAAACATGACCTCCCATGACTTACGCAAGTGAAGCAAGCTTGGTCTGAAAGAAACCGTCCGAAGGCCGACGGCACCTTCTTCGAAAACCCTATGGGTAAGCCCACAGGTAAGGAACAGGAACAGGGGTCCGGCTGAGGAGTTTTATTAATGAAGTTGGGTAAGCCCACAACATGTTGAAAACGTTCCCAGGGACAAAAGCTGCTCGCCAGCGCCGCACTCGACTTCGCTTCCCAGCCATGGCAAGACGTGGCAGGGAGCAAAGGGAAGCCCGAAGGGCAGTGGTTTAGTGCATCCAAGGCGCAAGAGCTGTTTGCACGAAGTGGATATCCCACTCCGCACGACAGGTTCACCACTAAGATAAACCAGTAGAGAGGCTTACCCAACCAACCCGAGGTATGGGAAAAGCTAAAACTAGGAGTATTAATCACTCTTTTAGTGTGCATCTTTCTTTGCAATCTGAATTCAGTCAGCCCGAGGGCCTGTTGGTAGCTCTGAGCTATCTTAGCATCTTGTGTGTAGGGCGCAGAGGCCTCTCCATCGTCCTCCTTGGGATCTTGAAGTTGTTTCTTGACAGGGTCATCTTTGACCTCTTTGCTTGATTCTTGCTTTTGTTCTTGCTTCTTCACATTGTCACCGCAGTGATAACTAGACATCTTTCGCTCCCTCACAAGAGGGCCCGCTGCCACCGAGGAGTTAGTCCAGGAGGTAGATGTCAAGCAGCGCAACAGCGTGTGCGAAATTGCCCGTACAGAAACCCACGCGCACACAAACACACACACAACAATCTGGCTATCCAAAAGCATGCACAGGGATGGCACACAAAAAGAACAAGAAGGCAAGCCACATTACGCATGTACATCGCGCATATATGCCCGCACAAGTGTATGAATATCTCGTTCCCTCGCCTGCTCGTTCTCTGGCACTTGCTTGCACTTGCACCGATGCCCCACATACTTTTGCAGCAGCTCGAGCTAGCCGCCCAGCCGAGGATGAACAGTAGTTGCTTAAACCGTCCAACGTCTCGCTTATGATTACGTTTACTGAGTCCTAACCAGCAGATGGTGAAGTCGCCGTAAACTTATGCGAACGATTTGCAGCGGATAGCTCACACCGAAAGAAACTCGCCAAAGCAACGCCTAGCATCATGACAGTTCAGCAACAAGGCGCCACGGAAGTGTCGACCTCAAAACACACCCAAGATGCCAGGATGAATACGTTCTGTTCACTCTGATGAAAGCCAATGCAAAGAAGAAGGCTATCAAACTGCCACAGTCAAAGCAAACCCAACACACCCGCAACGAAAATGACTCTCTCTCGCTCTCTCTATTTTCTTTCCCTCTCCTATACATGTGTATATATATATATATAGATACATATCTATATATATATATACACGTTATTGAAAACATATGTATGTGAATAGACTAAAACATACACACGCAAACACTCACATATGTGTTTGATCTTGTCCGTGCATGCATGCACATGTCCATGCCATGTCGCATACGTTGATGAAGACGTACACATGCAGATGCCAAGGATTCAGACAGCCACTGGAACAGACCCCCTAGCTCAGTTGATGCGGCCGGCGAGTTGCAAGAACACTTCAATCATGAAGATTCTGCGTGGATGCATCTACTCTGTGGGGTCCAGATTTGTGCCGATCTGTAAACAACTGCTCAGCTTCTCTTCACCAGACCTGAAGTGAGTTGCCTTTTCCGATCATCGTGGAACACAGCAAACCTAAGGGGTACTACTGTGCAGTAGGGGTCAGCTTTGTAGCAAGTAGCCCTAGAAAAACTAAGTATCTCCTGTTGACTAATTGCAAAGGAGGTCATCTCGCGAGCAACATATAACTGGGCAAGTAGTACATGCCTTAGGCACGAGCTACTTTCGAGGGATGTGGCAAAATTCCGCATGCAGTTGTTCGTGCAGGACGCTCCAAGCTATTACCAAATACTTCCAGCGAGACCGAGAATATTAGCCGCCTCCCCATGCACATGCTTGAGTGTCACAAGTCGTCAAGAACATCTGCACGCATTTGAACCGCTGACCTCTGCCGCGCTCGCCTTCCGATGCACGTGCTACAACCTGGATCACTCATGCAAACCTTAAAGCACTAAACCCTCGAAAGCTCAAGCCCCCGAAACCCTAAATTGAGCCTGACACGCTGGAAGCCAAAAAAGCCTAAGACGAGCCAAGGCCGACAACGGCAACCGGATCATTCGTGCTCCGAATCAGACCTCGCAAACCAGCATGCGACCCCTACAAGGGCGTTTCATAAATGATTCAGGCTCTAAGTTGTGGGTCTTGCCGATTTAGAAAGTGCTATGCCGCGGCCGGGACGCCCCATGAATGCTGTGATTCGTCTGCCTCCATCAAGTCATGGCAATAAACGTAATCTCTCCATCTTAAGCAACATGTCATATAAATGTAAATGTGAATATAAATAAATAAATATATATATATATATATATATACACGTACACAGTACACATGTGTACGTACAAACACATGCGCACACGTATGTAGGAATACGTATAGTATACATATTATAGATATATATATATATATATATATACGAACATGTCTATGCATGTGTAAACACATTTCACAGTTCTTACCATAATCATGCTAAGATGGGTTATAAACAGGAGATGTATCCTGCCATGACAAAACACAGGCCTTCAAAACCCTGAACCTTAAACCCGAAACACCAAATTGAACCCGTGAGTCCCTAAACCCCGGAACCCCCAGCCCTCCACCCTGAACCCCTATACCCTAGACCCTTTGGCAAAATCATGCAGCCCGGAGGAGTAGCGCTGGCAGGCCGGGTAGGAAGATGTTTTTTTTAAAATGGCCTTGGACGAAGGCTTCGGGCCTAGGATTTGGGGACCTGGAGTTAGGGTTTAGGGTTTAAAGTTTAGGGTTTAGGGATGTTTAGGGTTTAGGGTTTAGGGCTGAAGTTCGATCATCACCAGAGCCAGCAGTATTGAAAGAGAACTGAGCGAACCCTCACCTCTACGCTAGTGTCCATATATGCCCGAAGTGCTTTAATTACAAGGGCCGCTCTGATCCAAGAGCCATCCATGTTCAACGCCATCTCCATATTACAGAGGTATCAATGATTGGAGGAGAGTTTTGCGGTAGGCTCTGGTAAGTTAGGACAAGGAGCCCCTAGGGAATGGTGGTGGAAATTGCTTGATCGTAAGCCCCGCAATACTCAGCAGTTTCGAAGGCCCTACCCATCTCATTTTCAACCCCTGGACTGGCAACGCCTGAGATCTCGAGACCCAAAACCTCTTGTGGGGTTTGGGTTTCAGGTTTCCTACTACGGGTGCTGCAAGTGAAAAGGCTCACCCCTCTGAATGCGAGACTGGCTTTCGGCAATCAACGTCAAGAAGCTCCCATATACATTTACAAAACATATTTACATATACATATACATATACGTATACGTATAGGTATACGCATACGTATATATATATATATATACACATGTATACACTATGTGTATGTATGTATACACACATATGTATATATAAGTATGTATACGCATACTTCTGGTTTACACATAATATATGTAACAGAATCTCAGCAGCCTGAGCTCTGAAGACATACCGCACTATGTTGCACTGCCCCCTACGTATGATTAGGATTGATTAGGTGCCCAACAGCAGGCCCTGAAGACAGGGCCGGTAAATTCCGCGAAATCTGTCCATGGCCAACATATCGTGACATGTCGTCTGAAAAGAGCCGTCTGAAAAGAATTCCGAGTGTCAGAACCCGCACAGATTTCAGGCAAAGCTTTGCCTGGGATAGCCGATTCTGGTATTCGTGTTTGCGCCCCTTGCGCGGGTATCTGCAAGTTCCGAGGCGACAAAGTTGCAGCTGCTGTGCTTAAGATCACGCCGGTGCAGCCTACCCAAAGGCCCCGAAGTAGCCCCTTTTTGGGATTACCTTATAGGATTCTATATACGAACCCCAAAAAGGAAATACTTTGGGGCCTTAGGGTATATATAGGTCCTAGGTGAAGCAGGTCGCATCTTATGCGCCATCGGAGGATCATGGGACTTAGTAAGTAATGTAAGGCTACAAGTACCTTATTTGGGGTTATAAGGAATTATAAGTATAGCTACCTAAACAAACATCTGCAATAACTTCCGCAGCGTTCCTTGTGCAGACTTTCTTCACGGGTGAGTGTTTGTGCGTGTGTGCAATTTTTCCGCACTGTGCAGCAATCATGTTCGATTCTGTGCAGAGTTGCGTGGGCACCCCAAAACCCAAACCCTGTACTCGACGAAAAGATTGCGAGGACCCTCTGCGACTTCAGGATACAAGTTGGTCAAGAGCTCTCCGGGCTAGGAAACACTAAGCGATCAAGATGACATGGCCGGCCCACAAGCCTTTCTCGGCAGGTTTCTTGATGGACGTCTCGATTACCCAAACGTTTTGCATGCATTTGACTTACGTGTGGGATCAGTCTGGACTCAATAATTAATCGGGGCTGGATGTGAAAGGAGGAGAGTTCTGGAATGTCCTCGTCACGTTGCGCTGCCACCAGCAAACGTTTGAACGCACTGAATTCCACAACAGTCCTTGGCGCTGAAAACCCTGATGCTCTTCCAACACGTCCGATGTGTGCTACAAGGATCGGCGGTGGATGCAAGGGAAAAATATCCAGTCACTCTAAATCTATATGTCTATAATTTTCCTTGTTCAGTCGACTGTCTACGACCCAGGCTCACGGTGCGTGACCTCGCCACCTCGGAAAAGTCCCAGCTGAAACAAGCTGATAAACAACACTGTTGATAATGAATCGCGAATTCGCGCAAGAACAAGGAAACGATGTTGGATCTCCTTCTCGTGATAGCCCATCACTGCACAAAGCACTAAGCGGGCTAAGGGTAAGAGAGAAACCTGTGATGTCGCTGCCGCCAGCATCACACGCAACTTCCTTGAGCCGCAGCAGTAGCAACCGAAGTCGAAGTATGCACTGGTAGTCGCGTTTCTTCGCATCAGAAGGATACGCAGCAGGCGTAGAACTAGCAGCAACGACAACAAACGCAGTAGCCTTGTAATCGATGTCGGCTAGTGAAGTATGATAAGTGGCATTGTGGCTGGACCTCATGTAAAGACGACTGCTATAATGGGGACGAGTGCGATAGTGGCAGTTGCTGCAACTACGACAACTGACCCGCTTCGTTGCTCTCTTGCAAGACCCATGCCCTGAACTCCCCTCGATATCCGAAGCGGATAACAGATAATCTAATATAACATATTGTGGTTAGTAGCAATAACAAACATAGTACAACCACTGAATGTAGGGGCTTGTGTAACGTTTCGCAGACTACCCAGACAGCGGCCATCACCTTCTGAATGTTTGCACAACTGAAGCTCAAACTTCTTCACCCCAAATTGGTTGGGAAATACGTAAGTTCTTTCAGATTCAGCACCCTAGTACCCTTGAGCTTTCTGCGGGAGGAGATCCAAGCATAGCAAACAAGACACCTAGCCAAGCCCCTGGTTCAAGAGCTTGGCCGGACTGGCGAGTCACCGAGTCCACTGGGAGCCAGTGAAGCTGCAATGCCTCGCCCGCCTTCGATAGCTCCGAGTGGCACTATAGCATATAGATTCCACTCGCTCCAGCCGAACGGCTTCGCAAACCTTCTGCTTGGGCCAAGCATAGAAATGAGCCAGATTCCCGAACTGCAACAGCTAGGAAAGCCGGTGGACTGCGCAAACGGTGCCAGCTTCACCGCTACAAGGTCAAATGGAGGCATGGCTCACTCATTGCTGACTTTGTCTACGATTTGGTTGCAAAGCGAGTATGTGAGTGTGCGTTCTCAGGCAATGCTGAACGGGTGCTGAACAACGGAGCTGTGGTAATTTGTGGCTGAAAGCTGATGTTTTGGTGCTTTGGCCAGTGGTGGCTGTTCGACCTTAGGAGCTACAAGAATCTGTGTGACGTGGAGCCTCTGTGAGTTCAACTCTACTTGTTCTGAATTTGTTTAATCACGCTTCTCGTTAACTTTAGCCAAGGGGTCAGAAGTGTCGTTTTCGGGCTTCATGGTTGAGGGCTTACTGTAGAGTGCAGGCTTTCATCAGCTTTTCCGACCCTCTGAGTGTGGCCCAAGCACAGGAATGTCGATACCGGGCATCCTCGGCCAGCACGCTGGCGTCAGGCTTGGCTGGTTGCAGGCTCTTTTGGTCCCTTTATTACGTAAGCTTTGCAGGCGTCACCATTACCCGGATTACCAATCTTATATATATATATATATGTATAAGTCAGAAGAGCGTCCAAGGCGGACTTCGCGGAAGTACCGAACGAATCTCCGTCTCAGGCCAAACCCTCAGTGAAACTCAGCGCTGTCATCTCATTTCCTGAAATCCTTCTTTCTGTTGATTGGCCCATCGCGGATATCGCAGCGCATGCGCAAGCCACGGTTTCCTTGAAGGAGCTTGAGGCCAACATGATCGGGTTGAGGGCTCTCGATCGTCTATACCCTAAACCCCTAAACCCTATAAGCCCTAAACCCTAAACCCCTAAACCCTATAAGCCCTAAACCCTAAACCCTATAAGCCCTAAACCCTAAACCCCTAAACCCTATAAGCCCTAAACCCTAAACCGTATAAGCCCTAAACCCTAAACCCCTTGACTGTTAGCGCCTCCTTCCTCCCACTCCCTAAAGACAAGAGTAACATAGGGGCCATAATAATTAGAATATAGGGTTTTGGCGCCCCATGTACTATCGTTGTAAGAAGGACCCGCAAAATAGTATTGGTAATTATTTAGGCCCCTATATTACGTATGTGCTTCTTGACGATCCTTTTCGGGCCATTGCCATAAAAGCCTTCAGCACCCAGAGCAATTTCCTGTATAATCTCCAAATGTCTTCCTGCGCTTCGCCAACCAGAATGATGTGGCTCGGGGACACTAGGCTTCATAATATCATGCCAACGTTTGCCAGCATGGCTTCCAAACAGTGAAGGATGTTCTACAGCAGTCCAAGAATTGCACAGACACGAGAAGCATCCAGGAGCGCCCCTGATGCTCCTCCCAAGACCACACTGCCACCCCAGAACAAGCACCGCACTAAGATCTTAGTGGATTGTGGATCACGGTTTTGGAGACGGACACATGTGTCAGTGGGACCCAAACGTGCGCTGCACTATGGCAGGAGCAAAATTGGATGCATGGAAATGTTTCGAAACGCACAGGGTTGTTCAATACTTACCGATCCTCGTCATGATTCGATTTCAAGCAATTTCCTCTAGATAGCGCCGTCACATCTTGACTTCTTGGGCCTTACACAGAGGGAGTCAAAACGGGTCAGGATTTCGAAGTTGATACCTTACCGGTCGAAACACATATCTGAGTCATCAAATATAGGCGAGCCACGAACCAGTGGCTGGCATGGGAGATGCCGGGCCTGGCAACGATGCGCGGGTCATTTTCAGAAGACTTACAACCAACATAAAGTCATATTGTATTACTGTATATCATAGTAGAGTGTACTATACCATAGTTTGGTAGATCATAGTATGTTCTACCATGTTTGCCTAACATATCGCATCTTCTGCTCAATGATAGGAGGCCGTTGAATCCAGGCAGCAGGTCCTTTTCTCTTCAGGGCTCGTGCAGACTCGGCCTCGGAATTATCACTCCAAGGGTAAAAGGAGGGACCCTTGGTAGGACCCCTAGGTATATACCCTTAATATAGCCACTATATACCCATTATCCCCATTAAGGGTCCCTCCTTTTCCCCTTTGAATCACACTGGGCCTTCTTTTGACAGTCATAAGTTGGGCACGCGGCCCCCACTCAGTCATAGTTGAACAATACTCATAAGATAGATATATTGGGACCTTAATAGTAGCCCTATTATAGACTCTTTCTGTATGGGGGCAGTACTTAAGTCATATAAATGTCTTCTCGAAGTTTGGGTCCCTTCTTTGGGGGATCCTTTTTATGAGGGTGCCGTAATATTTTGGGTGGGGACCCAAATCGGACCCTAATTTGGGGAACTACGCATCAGGTAACACGGCCTAGGTTCAGGACAAGCGATTCCCGTCGCACTGCCATTTCAAGCACCCGCAAATCCCCAACAGCCCATGGAACCTTCATAAAGCCGTCCTACTCTATATTGATTACGGCCCCTAAAACCCTAAACCCTAAACCCAACACTAAACCCTAAACCCTACACCCCAAACCCAACACCCTAAACCCTAATCCCAACACCCTAAATCCTAAACCTTAAACCCTAAACATGAGCCTTCTGAAACCACGGATCAGCCTGACGAAGGGGTCAGGGTTGAGGGGCTTTAGGGTGTAGGGTTTGGGGTTTAGGGTTCAGGGTTGAGGGTTTAGGGGTTCAGGGTTCAGGGTTTAGGGCTTAGGATGTAGGGATTCGGGACGGGTTAGGAATGATTTACTTAAGCCCCTGTACATTACAGTATATTCTCGTTTATTGTAGTATGTACCAGTATACCAGATTATGTGTGTGTATATATATATATATGTGTGTGTGTGTATATATATATATATATACAGAGGATGCTATAGTATATTGTGGTATATTAGTATAGTAGTACTTGAGTACTTGACGCTGTGCAGCTCGCTCCTTCTCCTGCAACATGCGCACTCTCCTCTTCCGGCTGCCTCGGCCCCACAGGGGCAGATGATGTACGGGGCTACGGTTGATGATATGAATCCTGCATTGCCTGAAGGAGCCTAAAGTATGGGAAGTATGGTATATTCCTTATTCTGGGTAATGCAGGATTTATATCATCAACCGTATCAAGGTGAATGTATGGTTTAGGGGGTTCAGGGTTAAAGCTTAGAGGATTTCTTACGGTTAGAACTCCTGGCTTTTGTGGGGTTCGGAGTTTACGTGTAGAGGGTTCTTAAGGTTAGGATTTGGGGTTTAGGGTTCCGCATTGCAAAGATCTCACTGCTTTGGGTATTGGGGTCCCGTACTTTCGGACATTATTCCCAGTTGGAGGGGTTCAGAGAAGCGGTCGAGCCTACAAAGCGGTGGCGGCACTCAGATTCTCAGACAAAAGCCGCAGTTCTCATGCTTTGCCAGGGGACAAGGGGAACGGCTAGCTTGCTAGCTTGTCCAAACCGAGGCAAAGCCAGCGCCAGAAAAAACCGAGCGCCAGAGCGGGTTCGGACAACTGTGATGTTTATGTTATGAAGTTGAAACCCGTAAGCCAAGCTTCAACGTTTAATCCCGAAGCCGACCATGAACCCTAAAGCCTACATGCTGCTCCTCTGCGACTGTCCCGTTCTGCAACAAGGGGGCGGAGTCGAACTCGTCGTGGCCGGGGGCGAGATCACATTGGCAAATTCCTCTCAGTTTTGAAAAACGAGGTGATACGGTTGATGATAAAAAATCCTGCATTACCCGTAATAACGAATATACCATAATTCCCATGCTTTAGGTTCCTTAAGGTGATGAGTGATGCAGGATTTATATCATCAACCGTATTCTCGAAGTCTTGAGGTTCAGGCTTCGGCCTTAGCTTGGGACATAGGCTGTGCAGCAGTGGGCGCGTCGTGCTGCGGCCACCAGCAAACGGAGGTAGGTTCGGTTTATCTATACTTGGGTGTAGGGCCGTAGGGTTTAGGGTTGAGGGCACCTGAGCGGATGTTGTTACTCATTACTTCGACCCCCAATGCTACAACAATGCCCAGCATGCAGGTCCGTGCCATGCTCGAAGGACTGGACGCGGTTGCGGCCCTGGCGTGTGTTGCGGCACTCAAAGACTCATCCGATATAGGGGAGAAAATAGCTATGTAGTAGTATGCTTCCCCCGGGTTCCCTGTTAGACATGTAGTATAGCAAACCAATTTAAGGCCTCCGTATTGTACCGATGAACATTTGCGATGTGGGTCGAAACAAAAGGCCAAAATCGAGTGTCCAAAGCACTTACAGCAGCTGTTCGGCATAATCTTTCCTGATCTCAGCCCTTCTGTTTCTCAGGGTGTCGTTGCAGCTGCTGCTACTGCTGCTGCAGGTGCATCTATAGTTGCCTACAGTTGACATTGTGCTTGTTTTCGATGTGGCTGTTGAGAATATTCTTTTCAACTGGAGAAGGAAGCACAGTTGCAGGTGTGTGAAGAAACGTCGGCACCGTCTTCCGAAGCGCTTTGCTGGGCCTGCGGCTCTCAACCTGAGAGCCCGTTCCTGAAACTTCACGCCCAGGTGCTGATAGCTTCGACATCCTAAGGACGATGGACCCTTAAACCCTGAACTCCAGACCCTGAGATGCATCCTTGACTCTTGGCCTTGACTTTTCACCACCGAAAGCCGTAAGCCCTAAACTGTGAACCTCAAAATCCTGACTCCAAATCTGAAACCTGCACCTTTAAACGCGTAAACCCCTAAACTCCAGCGCTTTAAGCCCTGACTTTTGTGGACTGCGTCCTACACCACCCCGGCCCCTAAGCACCCCTGTAAGACTCTTCGACTTCTATGATCTACTTACCCTACAACCCCGAGATCTAAAACCCTAACCCCCTAAAGCCCTAAACTCCTAAAGCCGTAAAATCCCGAAACACCCCAAACCCCCTAACAAAGCCCTACAACCCAGAAGCCCTAAACCCTAAAACCCTCAAGCCCTAAGACCCTAAAACCTTCTAGACCATAAACCCTAAACCCTAAATTAAGCCTTAAACCCTAAACCCTCAACCCTAAGACCCTCAAGCTCTAAGACCCTAAAACCCTAAAACCCTAAAGCCCTCCAAAGCCCCAGTGAACAGTGAACCCTAAACCCTAAACCCTGAACCCTAAACCCTAAACCCTAAACCCTAAACCCTAAACCCTGAACCCTAAACCCTAAACCCTAAACCCTAAACCCTAACTAAACCCTAAACCCTAAACCCTATACCCTAAACCCTAAACCCTTAACCCTAAACCCTTAACAGAGCAGCCCCAGCCTTGAGCCTCGAGCTGAGAAATCGGAAAAAGGCACTGGAAGAGGACTTCCTTCGGCTTGCGGAGCCCAGAGACTCCAATATCCCTTAATTAAGGAATCCTAGGGTTCCTTTAAAGGGATCTATAAGGTATCCCTTAATTAAGGAATCCCACGGTTCCTTTAAAGGGATCTATAAGGTATCCCTTAATTAAGGAATCCCACGGTTCCTTTAAAGGGAATCTATAAGGTGTAGGGTTTAGGAGCCCAGAAACTGAAATATCCCTTCATTAAGGACTATATACCTTAAATTAGAGTAGGATCCCTACTATGATTTAAGGAATATTCCTTGATTAAGGACTATATACCTTAAATTAGAGTAGGATCCCTACTATGGTTTTAGGAATATTCCTTGATTAAGGGGTATTGGAGTCTTTAGGAGCTTGGAGGTTCGGGGCTTCGGGTTTAGGGTTCGGCGTTTAGGGCTTTAGGGCTTAGGGCTTTAGGGGTTTAGGGCTTTAGGTGTTTAGGGGTGTAGGGGTTTAGGGTTTAAGATCTGCGGGATTAGGGGTTTAGAGTCTACGGTCTTAGGGTTTAGGGCTTAGGGTACAAGGGTTACTATGAGGGACAATGAATGGGCTATTCCAAGGGATGCTATAAGGGTTTCATAAACCCATGGGGTGATACAGGGTTCGAAATATCACCAAAAGGGTTAGAGGTATACTAACCTTAGGAGCCTACGGACTGGGTTTAGGGTCTTAGGGCTTCAGGCTTTTAGCGTTTAAGGACTATGGTTCAAGGGTTTAGGGGTTTTTGGGTTTAGGATGCAGGGTTTCGGCGTCGTTCCATAGGGCATTCAGGGAAGGATTCGATAAGGGCTGTATTAAGGGTTACTTTCGCTGTAGGGGTTTAGGCTTTAGGACCTAGGATTCACCTTCAAATGACGAAGGCTGGAGAATCGAGGAGACCTGCTGTCGAACCAGCCACCTAAGATCATGGGCAAGGCCTAATTTTGGGTTCAGGGTTTATAAACCCTAAACCCTCAAAACCCTAAACCCTCAAAACCTTCAACCCCGGCCAGAGTTTGCGGGCCTCCTCGTTGTCTGCGACTCCACCCGGCTATCCAGGGATTTGTAGACCGGGTCTTCGCCGGATTTGTCCTTCAGTGTTTGGGCACTGGCTCTACCCAGAGGCCCCATAGTTCCTTTTTGGGATTACCTCATAAGATTCTAAATAAGAACCCCCCAAAAGGAACTACTTTGGGGCCTTAGGGTAGTGCTCCCAAACCCTGAACCCTAAACTAAACCGGACTCGACCCGAAAGCTGAACTCACCCGTAGAATTGGAGCCATAATCATGCAAAGGGTTCTGCAGGGCTGTATAACGATGCTGTATGGTTAGGGTTGGAGTGTTCGAACCTTATACCATCTAGAACTGGGAACAGTGTTACCAAGTATTTGAAGCCCCAAAATCCCTAAACCCTAAACCCCTAAACCCTAAACCCTAATCTTAGTGCTACTTCTCCTTCATTGCGAAACACACGCACTCCGTCAGTTCGCAGGCCCATATCAGGGCCTAGTCGTTTAGCTTGTTGTTATATGGGAGTCTCCGAAACTAAGGGACACGAATATAGTACCCTAAATAGTAGGATCCTTAATATAAGGCCCCCAAAATAAGGTACCCCTATTTCCGGAAACTCACATATGTGCTATTGAGAACACGAGTCAACATGGTATGCCACTCCACACAGTTTAGGGTTTAGACATCTAGGCTTTGTATGTTATTCTCAGCTACCATGTGCTACTGGGTGGGCACATTGTCCAATGATTGAGAGCCAAGTTCCTGACAGTAGTCTGCTTCTGCTGTAGGAGATTATAGCAGCATGTTATAGTACGCTATAGGAAAATAATAACAGTATATTACAGATAGCAGGTTGACTTGTCAAGGTCACTGAAAGGCCTAAACCCTAAACCCTATCAGCCCCCAGGCCCGAAACATAACCCTAAACCCTAAACCCGGACTCCCACGCCAGCAAAGCCGAACCCCGACCCCTGAAGACCTGAAGCTCGGACCAATAAATTGAAGAACTCAGGTCCTCTCATGTAATAATGAGAATAGGGTTTGGGGGTATATGATACTAACTTTATATTAAGGAACACTATAGTATAGGTAACTATTGATTATTAAGGCCCCTACGTTAATTCCGCGCGCTAAGACCCATGATTAGAGATCCCCTCGCAACGCCTCGCGGACCGCGCTGCTGCCAGTTCTGGCGCGAAAAAGTTTAAATTGTGTGGGAACTGCGGATAAATTAGGCTTCACGATCGCTTAGCAGGATGCTCGCGTGTCGAAGGGTAGCAAAGTGGAGCTTGTCTGATCAACAAAGCTGTGCCTGGCCTGCAAAGCCACGTGGAATACTCTCCTCTTCTTGTTCTTCCACTTCTACGTCTACAGTATATACATATATTCCTATACCCACTTCTACTTGTACAGCTGCTGCTAGTGCTACTGCTACTGCTACTGCTACTGCTACTGCTACTGCTACTGCTACTGTTACTGCTACTGCTACTGCTACTGCTACTGCTACTACTACTACTACTGCTACTACTACCACTCCTACTGCTACCACTACTACTACTACTCCTACTACTACTACTACTACTACAACTACTACTACCACTACTACGGTTGCTGATGCTACTGCTACTGCTACTGCAACTGCAACTGCAACTGCAACTGCAACTGCAACTGCTACTGCTACTGCTACTGCTACTGCTGCTGCTCCTGCTCCTGCTACTGCTACTGCTACTGCTACTACTACTACTACTACTACTACTACTACTACCACTACCACTACCACCACTACTAGGCTACCTCTACTTACTGCCACTGCCTCTGCCTCTGCCACTGCGACTGCCACCGAGACTGCTGCTATTCTGACTGCTTTGTGATATCGCTAGTGTTTTCGGCAAAGTGCGCGCAATGCTTATGCTGCCAAGGAAAGAAGCAAGATAGTGTGCGAAGACCACAGCACTGCTAGCCCAAGTCCCAGCTCCCGTGCCTCGTGGATATGTCCTGCACTGCCAGATATTCCTCGGCGACGCCAAGCAAGCCCCATCTCAAGCCACCCCTGGCGCCCTGCCGCAAAACTTTCGACCCAACTCATGAAGCCGCGAACTACGAGCAAGACAGCTCTTTGCTCTAACCACGTTGCGCTTTTGGGTTTAGGGCTTGAATCTGCACGAACATGGTCAGATGTCACATGCACACACAGATCTACGTTCGAAGGCTAGGGTGTAAGGTCCGGAATCGAACAATGATACGATTAGGCTGGACTTATCCACTTCTGATGCCAAGAACAACTGCGCAACGAAAGGATCTCTCTTCAAGCAAGACTCAACTCGACTGCTTTAGGTAACATGGCTGTCGGAATAGCTCTACTCATGTAATTCTGTTCCCTCAAGGTCCTCATCAAAACACAACTATACTTTCCTCCAAACATTCTAACTTTAGACTGCAGCATAGCGTCGCTCTTCATGGTTGGCGTGACGCCTGGAGACGTAACGTCCTTCCACCGACAAGATCCCAGCACTAACCCAAAATTCTAAGCCGGGTCCCCCAAACGTCTTGGATGTTGCGGCTTAGAGCTGAGCAGAGAAGCTTTGTAGATACTACTCCGACTAACTACTGTGTAGCTGTTGATGCTGCTACTCCTACTACACTTCACATGACAACCCAATCCCTGCACCAGGATCCGTAGATGGGAGTTTCCGAAAATTCGGGGTGGCTTGTTTTGGGGTCCCTATAATAAGGATCCTACTATTTAGGGTACTTCTATTAGGGTCCCCTAATTTCGGAAACTCCTAGACAAGTTCCCGACAACTCGGAGTCCGCAATCATGCATCCCCTATCGTCGTACTCTGCCTTAAAGGTCCCATACGGGAACTATGTGGTCAACCATAGAACCCACACGGTGCCAATTGTTCTCCCCGAAGGCCTAATAAAACCCTCATACTCCGATAAAGCGTTTGCAAGACCCTGCGAAAGCATTTTTGTCCTCACATCATACCCTCAAAGTGGGCACGCATAAATCGCAAAAACACCGTATCATGAGAGTCCTCTTCGTGTAGTCTGAACCCTGTACCCTAAACCCCCAACCGGTTTGGGGTACTGAACCTGAAGCGGATCCTCATGGTATACCCTAAGGCTACGGCCCTGAACTTTAACCAGTATACCAAAACCCTAAACCCCGAACCCCTAAACCCTAAACTTATAAACCCTAAACCCCTAAACCTTAAACTTATAAACCCTAAACCCCTAAACCTTAAACCACACCCTTCTGAGTCCTGGATCTGAAGAGCGTTCTCCGTGTTCTCCAGCCTGTCCAGCTCCGGCACATCCTCCTCCTCTTCATCATTCACGGCTCCCTGGAAGGGGTTGTGGGGTTTAGGGTTTGCGCGTTGGGGTTTAGGGTTTATAGGGTTTAGTGGCCTTAGGGCTTAATTCAGTCTCTAGATGCATAAACTAATAGACTATTCCACTCACGCAGTTCCACCATCTGGCACGCGAAGGCGAAGTCTGCGACCCGAAGAAATTCCAATTTCAATCACCATCGTGGTTTTGCTTTTGCAGAGTTTCAGGTCAAAGGTTAGTGTCGCCTTTGCGGCTCGTGTTGGTCTCGTTGTCGGCCCAGCACAGGTAAAAGCACTTCGGAATCTGCCGAACAGCAACACGATGTAAAGCAACTCTCGCAGGAGAAGCAGCGGCCTTTTCTGTCGGGCCAGACACAAAAATCAGATGAGATGCGGCAGTGGCATGCAGCACAATCTGGTAGTTACTCTTAGCCCACAAGCTGCATACATGCATTAAGCTGCATATCTGCGTTCTTGGTTTGTCAGCGTTCGTATATGGGCGCACGTGCCATGCAAACTAATGACGACAAGGTAACTATGCTGCAATGCAGGTGGACAGGAAGGCGACAAGGAGACGTTAATAGGCAGTACAATCGCAGCCTGATGACGAGAGGTCGCACATGGCATGAAGAACGTGAGGAATAGAACAGCAACCCGCGGGAACTTGTACAAACTAGCCAATAGCCAGAATACCACCCTTCAGCGCAACACAAATCACCTTCAGTCTCATAGTCGGAACCTCTACCATTACTTGAGCTGCAACCCACGTGGATGCAACACAACAAACTAAAAACACAAAACACATTATCTGAAGCACTGGTAATAGTCCGTCAGTAGTGATGACAACCCATAGGGATACTCATAATATCAAAAGCTCGTAGACATGCGACTTATTTAGCAGTAGTAACCAGAATCATAACCACTATGATCGTCTTAACCCTCAGTATCATCACCATCACCATCATTATCATCGTCAGCCTTCTGCCCCAAGAAACACAAACCCCTTTGTAGACTCTTTTCAAGCACTAGCCTTATAGAAGCCTGATAAAACGATTTGCGTTAACGCACTTCTACATCTGGTAGTACAGCCCTTGTAGCTGCCTAAACAGCCCTGAATACAAACAAAGGCAGGCGCCCTGCCTCCCTCGGCGACAGGCCGAAGCGTGACCCGGGAAAACCGAGATGCTCCTCCAGGTTTCCATAAGGTTCTTATACGGCTTCTAATGCGGCTTCTACCAGGGCTTTTTGGGCTTAGGAGTTTCGTGCTTCGGTACGAGGGCCTTCTGAGTTTAAGGCTTCCGGTATTTAGGTTTCATGGATCTTGGTTGAGAGTTTTGTTAGGGTTCAAGGGTGCTTCTTAGACAGGGGCTCTCTCAAAGTTTTGGGGTTCCTGAAGTTCCGGGCTTGGAAATTTAGAGCCGAGAGTTTAAAGCTGACGGTATCCAGAGTTTACGGCTCATGGTGATCATGCTCTTTTTTACCTCACCATGCAGAGTTTAAGATTTCACTGTTCAGGTCTCGGGTCTGTTGGTGGTCTCATGTCTTTTCTACCTTCAGGCAGCGTTTCAACAATTTACGACTCAGCACTCCCTTGGTCTAGGATGAACTGCCAAGCTCCTGAATGACAGTCTCCTTGAACTGCCTCGGACATCGGCATAAATGGCTTTCAGGATGGCGGCTGGTCGTGGTTCGGCCGATCGCTTCTTTTGAAAGCTTCTCTATGCCTTTTTCGCACTAGGGATTCCGACTGGCCCACCTCCACCAACCAGGTCACCACCCCAGCACGAACGCCGTCTGCAACCACTTCTACTTGTAATTCTACTTCTGCTTCTTCTACTACTACTATTACTACTACTACTTCTGCTTTTCATTCTACCTCTACTTCACTACTACTACCACTACTACCACTACTACCACTACTACTACTACTACTACTGCTGCTGCTACTACTACTACTACTGCTGCTACTACTACTACGACTACTACTGCTACTAGCCACCCCCCCGCCTACCAACCACAATGACATGTTGCAGAAGATGCAGAGGCTCAGGCCCTCTATCTGTGACAGCTGGGCAGAGGCTCCTTATCTGTGACAGCTGCAGAAGTTCCCGAGGCTCACTTGCCTCGACTGTCACAGCCGGTGAAATTGCAAACGCTTAAGCGCCAAAGCTGCGACAGCAACTGGAGTTGCAAACTCGATGGGGAAGAAACTGCCAAACCACTTGTGGTCGGGTAGTATAGATACTGTGCAACACGCAGGTGCTGCCAAGAAGGTCTAAACACTCTCAAAACCAAGAGTGCAACAACTATTAAACATCAAGAACCAAAGATGCCAGCTGTTCGTGGGAGGGGTTCGCCAACACCCTTAAAGCCCAGACCTTAGCGTAAGAGGGTTTGCTTTTGAAGTGATGTGTGGTATTCAAGAAGCTGCCTGTACGTCATCATGCCCCCCCGGAAGCAAGCAACAACGGTGCTACAGAACGGTGGTTAGCAATGGACTACGACATGACCGAAGCATTGTCAACACCGCAGAGAAAACAAGCTTCCCCCCCAACCAATTTCGAGTTTTCGCCGAAAGCCCTCGCAAAGCACAATGTCTTGTTCGCAAAGTCCAGAGTGCGTTCGTTGACTGTATGAGATGGTCCGACATCACGTACCGAGTGAAACTGCTCTTCTGGAGATGCTGTTCGGGGTGTGTGCATGACAAAGTCGTCATCATTCCGCCCTCTCCGTTGGCCCCTCCCCCCAAAATGCAAGTCCAGAATCGGAAGCTCGAGTTTGCAAACTCGCCGTTGATTTTTGAAGCTTCATAAGGTGATCCTACATGACGAAAGTGCTGTCAATACAGAGTCAAACGGATGCGCGCGAGAAGAGTATGCAAGAGGGGTGCTTGGTAGGGGATGCTAGGGGGTGGCTACTACTACTACTACTACTACTACTACTACTACTACTACTACTACTACTACTACTACTACTACTACTACTACTACTAACTACTACTACTACTACTACTGCTACTACTACTACTACTACTACTACTACTACTACTGCTGCTACTACTACTACTTCTGCTACTACTACCACTGCTACTGCTACTGCTACTGCCACTGCTACTGCTACTGCTACTGCTACTGCTACCGCTCCTGCTCCTGCTCCTGCTACTGCTACTGCTACTGCTACTGCTACTGCGACTGCGACTGCGACTGCGACTGCGACTGCGACTGCTACTGCTACTGCTACTGCTACTGCTGCTGCTGCTGCTGCTGCTGCTGCTACTGCTACTGTTACTGCTACTACGACTGCGACTGCGACTGCTACTGCTGCTGCTGCTGCTGCTACTGCTACTGCTACTGCTACTACTGCTACATTTACCGCTACTGGTACTACTACTCCTACGACGACGACATACATACATACGCATTTAATTGCATATCTACATATTTACGTTCACGCATGCATGTATGCCGGCATACATACATGCATGCATACATACCTACACTGTTACATGCATGTATACATACACATGTGAATAAGTATGCTTGCATGCATACATACATGCTTACTTACATGTGTGTGTGTGTGTGTGTGTGTGTTATGCACGTATGTACATGTGTACACACACACACATGTGGATGCACATAAATATACATGTAGCTGCATATCCATACTTCTATATTCTTCTCACCCCATTGTTTGTTTGCTTAGCCAAGCCGCCGGACGCCGGCAATGCCTCCTCTCGCTTGGCTTGCTTTCTCCTCTCAGCAAACAAGGCTAAAACCTGGACCCAACAAGGCCATGAGCTTTATGTAAAATCCTGAAGCCTCGTATGTCAAAAAGTCCCGAATCCGAAGCAGTGATCTGGCCTTTAGAGAAACCACTCCCACATCTCCATCCAAAGAAGCTAACGCTAGGATGGGCATGAAGCAAAGGTTCCTTCAAGGGCTTATGGTATTGGTCGGGATGTGAAAAACTTCGCTTCTGAGCTGTCCTTGAATCCGAAGTCATGCAGCGTGTCTGCCTTGGGACTTCATTGGGTTGCTGAAACTCGATGTACACTCGTCCTTGTAGTATCCACTGCCTAGGCATTGGAGACCGTGCTTTTCTGAAACTCCCATGTATACATGACAGAACATGTATGTTGCAATGGCTATGCCATTCAGAGGGTGCATGACGCTGTAGTGGAAGGAATATTTCAAAGGGGAAGAGACGCTGCTGCCGTTGTGCATACAACACGCGGATCGCTTTCACGGCAACAAACTCGCCCCAATGCTACGCTACGGCCATGTTTGGGCAGCGAAGAATGCCGGTTTTGGGGCAATGCTGGCTTCTGGATGTTGGTCGTTGAAGGTCGTTGTCGTTGCTTTGGTGTTGAACTGGCGGAGCTGGTGGTGATGTGGGCGACCATTACAGAATATGGCTGTTACTCGTAGTAGTTTTTGTATGAATATCTTTGGTATTGTGAGGGCTCTGGATCAGAACGCCGTAGATGAGCAGGAAGGCGCATTGCTAGAGCCCCAGTTCTGTCAACATGTCCCGAACGCCAAAGAGGCAACGACGGTAGACTTGCTGCAGTTGTGCGTGAAGTATGCCCTCGTCATCCACGTCAGCACGATCTTGTTTTGCTACAGGACGATATGGCACGAGGCCCTTGCAACCAGGACTGCATGGGCATGCACCAGACCACTCGAAAACATGCCGGCATCCTGGGCTTTGGCAAGATGGAGGGCGATACGATTAACGCAAACATCGCCTTCAAACTGCAGCACGATGAAACGGATGACCGTTGCAAATGGGAATGATACTTCATGAAGGCGCTCCAGCAGCAACCGGAATGATTGCGGGATGGAAGGCGATGAGCCTGACAAGAGCTTCGTCTTCATGCTGCAACACGATGAGACGAAAGGCCCTTGCAACCAGGAGTGCCAGGGCATGAACCAGACAACCGTAAGCTACGAAGGGATCATGAGCCTTGGCAAGAGGGAGGGCGATACGTGTACCAAGACCTTCACCTTCCTGGTGCAAGACATGAGTCACATGATCATTGCAACCGGCAGGGGCATGGCCTGGAGCGCGCCACTGCAATACACGCCGACGGTCTAGAAGATGGAGGGCTATGCGGTGAAGGCTGGCTCCTACTGGAGTGTGAACGGAACCGTGGGTGAGATCCTCAAAAGCGTCCTGATGGCAAAAGTTTTTGCCTTCTTCCAGTTTGGCTGTGGTTTAGCTCGGCATGCGTGTTGGTATATATGCCGTCACTGTGCGCACACATATGTATCGCGTGCTCACGGTTTATTTGACAATCGCGTTGGCTGCCGCTTTGCTCTTCCGTGGAGTAATCGGCGCAAAGCTGCTGTTTGCGAAACCTGTTGACAAGTTGTGCAGGGATGGCCTCAATTGAATCCTCGAGGAAGAATCAACATGCTAGGGGAGTGTTGCTCTGCTGAATGCCTCCTTTACCTCCGAAAGAACGACTCGGAGTCTTCGTAGAGCTGCTGAGGATTAGCTTCTTAGGGTGTCGTCTGGTTTGCGGCGAGAAGGCACACTTGCCTTTGCCTTCGCGTTTAACATAGGGGCCTTTTTAATAATCAAGGCCCTGGTAGCACATGATCATGCAAAGGCTAGGGCCAGCTTTTGTTGTTTTGCAGAGATTTTCCTGCATGGCTGGACCCCTGTGAAACCTGAAAGACCTGCAATAAGGATTGCTGGCTTGGGTGGCCTTTCAGGGGAGGCCTTCAAACCCCGAGACACGATTTATGGAATATTCCTGAATTAGGGGATATTGGAGTCTCTCGGCAACTGCCCAATCCCTTTGTCTGGAGCTCCCCACGCAGCTGCTGATTGCAGCCGCGATGTGATCGAGGATCTCGGCCCTGAGACTCGATCTCTTGCAGGGTTTAGGGTTTAGGGTCTTGCAGGGTTTAGACTTTAGGAGCTTTTTTGCACTAAGATCTATGAGCGCTACAAAGTCTACTGCTGCTACAAGTAGCAATGTTGCTCTGCATGGGACCGTTTTCGTGCGTGTGACTACCAGTGATTACTAGTGTTGGGCTGATGCATTTCAACCGTATTTGGAGCCGTTCCTGTCATTTGGCAGGCGATCTGGGCTTCCATGCCAAGCCTTTCGCTCCCATATCGCAACTACGAAAGCTGCTTCACTGCTGCTATCTTTACTGCTGGTCACTTGACTCCTCCGCTTACTATTTCTCAGCGCCGTTACATGCCGTTACTGCTGTGGCCGGGCACTTGCATCCAAGAATCTGGAGGCACAGTTCCTTGAACTTGAGCTGGACTCTGTAGCAGCCTGCCAGTTCGGGTGTTTCTGCCACCAGAACCCCAGACCCGAACCACTGAACCCTGAAACCACACCCCACACCTGAACCCCAACCCCTAAACCCCTAGACCCCAAACCCTAAACCCTAAACCCCAAACCCTCAACCCCAAACCCTAAACCCAAAACACCAAACCCTACCGGTGCCATCCCTGGGCTCCCAAGGCGAGTCGCTCTTCGAGTTGGCGATGCTGATAGTCGCAACCTAGGTTCTGAAGCGCTGGGGGTGTAGGGTTGCTTTTAGGGTTCCTTTGATACTGGCTACTTGTGGAGCATTCAAGAGTTTACGGTTCAGGATTTTGAGCTTAGGGGTTTGGGACGGTTCCGGGCTTTAGGGTTGAGAGTTTAGGAGTTTAGGGTTTAGGGTTTAGGGTTTAGGGGTTTAGCTCCGTCGGGTGAATCCCCGACCTGCCATGTGTGTTGGAAAAGAAGCGTGGGCGTAGTGGGCAGAGGATGTCGACTGTCACCGCTTGAGCAGGGCTTCGGATTCATGAGAATCAAAACCCCCCTTAGAACCATAATGACAACAGTATGTTTACTGTTCTCTTGGGTTTTATATGAACAAAAATGAAAGGTAATTCCGAAGGAGACTATAGAGAAGAGTTAGGACTGTTTGTCTGGCTTTGGTGATCCACGAAGAATCCCCCCCCCCCGCATACCCAGGTAAAGGAACTGAATCACTCAACTTCATTCAAGATCCGCCCTGGGTCCTGGGCAAGTTTGTCAGCCTGACGAAGATCACGAGACATCGCACAAGGAAAATGGAAGATGTAGAGCGGGTCCTTCATGGTCCGGTTTGGACTTTTTTAGGTGTAAAGGGAACTCCAGAAAGTTGGAATATGGTTTCAGGGTAGGATACCTTGTAATTTACCATAAAGGGCTTAGGAGAATCATATTCCAACTTTCTGGCTTTTACTTTGAGGTTTAGGTTTTAGGGTCTTGGGGTTTAGGGTTTCGCAGACGGCATGCTCAATTACGCAGACCCCTACGACCCGAAACCTAAACCCTAACCTGGCTACACATGGTGGGAGCCGGAGGAGGGCTAGCAGAGCGTGTAGTGCTTTAGGTGTTGTTTTCTTTTAACTCCAGTCATCAATTTGACGCCTAGAGAATAAAAAGTGGATGGTGGGGGTGGATCGCGCGCTGCAGAAATTCTTCTAGAATCGCCAACTGTGGGCAGGTTTACGCAGCATGACTTGAATTGTCAGCCTGCCTTAACACATCCGTCCCGAGGCCCATCTCATCTGCACAATGACAGTCAGTCAACCTTCTAACATCGCAGCCCTCAACCCTGCACCCTTACCTGGCACATGAAGAGCATTTTTTGCAGTCTTCACACATACTGACGACTCACTTGGTTTTCCGGCGACAAGTTATCAGCCCTCCTTCGAAGGATCCCTACTTTAGATAGTAGAACCCTAAACTAAACCCTAAACCCTGAACCCGAAACCGCATGTAAAAGTGAAGTTGGAGAGCTCCAGGCCCCGAAATTCAGGAATATGAGTGTTCGATTCTGATCAAAAAGACTATCCCTCTCTTCATGTAAGGAGCATTCCACGGCCTAGACCCTAAACCCTAAAGCCCTGAACCCTAAACCCCTAAACCCTGAACCCTACACCCCTAAACCCCTAAACCTGCATCGAGAATCCTGTGGGCCGACCGCTCGTCGGAGGCCAAAGAACCCGCTCAGAGCCGCAAGGAGCGGCGAAAGATTGGACGATACGCCAAGAGTGCAGAGTACGTGATAATCATATAATTATACTCCCCTAAATCCTAACCTACATAACTACTATCCTGAAACCGAGTACCTGACTATTGGGTCCTTTGGACCCTTGGGGATAGGAGCTTTTGTCTTGCTCTGGTGGCTACGATTGCTCGTAGTCTTGCTACTATCACTCTTCGAAGTACCATGATCATGACGGTTCGAAACCGGCACGGTTGATATGATTATTGCAAATGCCAGGTGTTGCCTCCAGGCACTGTTCTCAGACCATTGTGGTTGCTGGCGGTTCAGAGTTGGACGGTTCTGGACTTAGGTGCCAAGCATCCAAGCAGTGGCGGCAGTAAGGCCGGCAGTAACATTGTCGTAGTTGACGGCAACACCAACTTTATGCTGAAAACAGCATTGACCTGACGATAACAGCAGCAAGACGGCCAAGAGCGACATCGCTGCTATGAAACCTTACTTTCTACAGCCATCATGACAAACTTCTTACTCTGCTCTTGGAATCCCTAACACACCCAACAACCCGAAGCACGAACTTGCTCTGTAGGCGGGTGTAGGAGATGCTTGGGGCAAGAAGGCTTATATCAAAACCTGTCTGGCTTTCTGGCTATATAGGAGGCTTATGGGTTTGGAGTTGGGGTTGACGGTTTAGGAATATCAATGTATACTGACATCAACCACAGCCTCAGGGCCAGGATCAGCAAATATTCAGGCCCCTAAACTCGAAACCAAACATGACGAAGACTCTAGTGCACCCGCTGTGAAGTCTGGACTTGAGCACTATAGCGTTTCAGGGTTTGAAGTTTGGTGCTCTACCCCACCCTAAACCGTGAACCCTAACTCCTAAGCCCTAAACTCTAAACCCTAACTCCCAAACCCTAAACCTGAAACCCCAAGCACTACACCCGAGACTCGGACCTCCTCGACGAGCTCTGGCATGGGCCCTCCGATGTCAGAGTCACCTGAGAAGGAGTAACCCTGAATAATCAGATCCTTCTTATAGGGACCGTAATATAGTACTCTTCCCCTGCATAATAGGATCCTTCTTATACCTTCCGAAGCCCTCTTCACGCTCACTTTGGAGCATGTTTTAGAAGCCTGTCACCTCGGTTTTTACAGGGTTTTGCGTTTTCGGTCTTCGGATTTGCCGGTGCGCGCAGGGTTTTGTGACTTCGAGGGGTTGGGGTGGGGGCGGTGGGGGCGAGGGGCTATTTCCGTCAGGTCGACTGCTTCGACTCCTCCTACTGCTACTACTCCTGCTACTACTACTACTACTGCTGCTACTACTACTACTTCTACTACTACTACTACTACTACTACCACTACCACTACTACTGCTGCTGCTACTACTATACTACTACTACTACTACTACTACTACTACTACTACTACTACTACTACTACTACTACTACTACTACTACTACTACTACTACTACTACTCTTGTTTCTGTTGCTTCTGCTGCTGCTACAGCTGCTCGTGCTCCTCTTGCTTCTGCTGCTGCTACCGCTATTGCTACTGCTACTGCTACTGCTGCTACAGCCAAACTTGGGTTAGGGTTTAAGGCTTTAGGGAGTAAGGGTTTAGGGTTTAGGGGTTTATGGTGTAGGCAGTAGGGGTGCAGGGTTTTAGGGTTTAGGGCTTTAAGGTTTAGGCTTTAGGGAATCTTAACCCTATAGCCATAGACCCTAACCCCTAAAGGTATGCACAAAACACTGCGAACAAGCGTGACGTTTCAGCACTGAGGTTCATAGGGCTCCTTGTGCGGGAGTAGGTCTGTACTCCAGTATCGCCCAAATCACTACTGAAGCTTTGAGAGTAAGTTCAAAATAATGCTCCGAAGGTCCTGTACACCGCGATTTCTGTGTGTCACACTGCCCACTTCTGCAAAAGTTTTCACACAGCGCGTCCCACTGCTGTCACGTGGTCAAAAGTTTCCACAAAACGCGTCCCACTGCTGTCACGCAGTCCAAAATTTCCATAAAACGCGTCCCAATGCTGTCACGCGGTTACAAAGTTTCCACAAAACGGAAAACCACAAAAAAACAAAATGAAAAACTGCTGGAAACAGTTGAAGTCACCAAACATCACGCCTGGCACGATTTTCGCAAGTATCACAAAAACTTCAAATCAAGAAACGGGTAAAATGATTGAAATTGCGTCCGCGTATCTGAGTGAAAACTTCCACTCGTGCGCCTGCTGCGTGCACTTCAAATCATGCAAAAATGACAAATTCCTCGAGTTTTTGATGGTTCACTGCACATATGTGACCTCATCACGTGCTCAAGGGCCTCCGCGACCTGGTTTTTACGAGGCGACATGCTCCTCCAAAATTCAGCTGTTTTGCAATTCCGTTGATTTCTTGCTGTTCTACCGTCGTCGAACGCGCAAATTCCTCGAGTTTTTGACACTTCCTCATGGAGTTTTCAGTCTATGAACAGAACGCACAAAATTCAGTATGTTGGCATCTTCATAGCTTCAAAACACTCTTGTAGGCAGGGTTTTTCACACGCAGGCAAATCAATGTAAATACTGTGTTTGTCGTGGTATTTACAATATAAAACGCTTCTCTGTCCTGCCGCGCGCGCGTGAACAAGGCTTCGGAGCGTTATAAGGGCCCGAATATAGTACCGTTACCCTAAAGCGTATCAGGTTTTTTGGTTCCTGGGCCCTTTTCCAACTGCAATAGGGGTTTAGGGTTTACGCTATTTACAACCCCAAGTCTGTGCTTTAGTTGGCAGTCCATCGAAAGCCGATGCCGTCAGCGCAGTGTGGGCTCTGCAAAACATGCCTGAAACAACAAGCATATCTGGTTGAGAGGGTCGCAGACCTGCTGATATTGCCTAGACCAACAAGCATTGTCGTATCAGCCAAGATCCCACGATTGCACAAACGAAAACTTGGGCAACATTCCCATAGCAACATTACCCAACAATGACCATGCCATGAGCTGAGCCTGCACACACCCCTTGAAAACTCCGCCTTCTACATAGTGCGTGTTCGATTGGGACATCGTGCTAGACTACGCGTAACCATAGTATGGAAAACCGTGCGCAATAAACGACATCCATTACGCATAAGTTTGTGAAGGTAAGTAGCTATACTTCACAGCGTTATCGAACCATCTGCCATGTACATTTCATATTCCTGGCTCTTATATGACCATGCGCGTTTGTTCTATTCTCCACACATATGACATGTGTGGCCTCGGGGTTTATCGCTCGTGGCGAATTGCAGATCCAAGCCCCAAAAGGGTTCAGGGTTATATCATAGGAACCCTTATGGGGGTAAGGGGGAGGGGGGTAGGGGACAATACTTCCTTAAATAGGCCTAACTAGGTCCTTATTATGGGCACTTAGGCTTCAATGTCAGGGTTAAGGGGCTGCAGGTTCTGTTGACTCAGGCAGCCGCTTGCGTTCTCCCCAGAGCTGGCGGCCATGATGGCTGCGAGTTCTTATGAGTCGAAGATCTTTGTCAGAGCGAGGCTGGCGATTCTTTGAACTCGGAAAGCTGCCGAAGGGCAATGTTTAGAAATACCAGCACGACCAGTCACCACTGCATCTGCTCCAAGCTACAAGGGTCTTAGCATCCAGCTTCAAGCATGGATACTATCTTCAATCTGATATGATTCCGTGATATGCTTGAGCCTTCTGCATTGGTCAACATGCACGATTCGTGTTTTGGTCACTTGTAAAGAGCTGAAAATTCTGGAGGAATGATTTTGATGAATACATCTCGATGTCAACCCAACAAAAACCCCCACGAGCCCTAGACGACCAGGCAGGGGCGCGGCAGGGGGAGGACCTCATCGGCTGCCCGCGCCATGCGCTGGATAAGCTTCGCGGCTTCGTCGCGTAGATCCTGCTGGCAAGGCATTGCAAGGTCTGGTTTGCCAACAAATCACAGGAACACTGTTCACTGAGAAAAGACCGGGTGCCATCTCAAACCCTTGGCATGACACACACAAACACACAATCTGGGATCCCGTGGTCGAGGGGGTTGACAGGCAACTGCTGAACCCTTGTTGCTAAGAGCAACTTTCACTGGCAACCCTTGAAAGGAGGCATAAAAGAGTCCTAAACCCTAAACCCTCGTTCGGACCCCTCTTTTTGGTGACAACAGAATCCGCCTAAACACCAGCCCTAAATTGTTCCTCGCCAACCTTGAAGCTTACCTTTGGTTAGTGGGGAATGGAGGAATGGGGTACAATTATAACTACTATTACTACCATTCTTCCATTCCCTACTAACCAAAGGTAGGGAAGTCCGGCAGCGGTCCTTGGCAGCCTCTTCCCGATGCACAGCCGACTGGTTGAGGCGGACCTCAAGCGGGGTTTACGGATTGGGTTTATGCGGGAGTTTCCGAAAATAAGGGGTATGGGGTCCTTATAATAATAAGGATCCTACTATTTAGGGTACCATGTTTGGGTCCCCTATTTTCGGAAACTCCCATACAGGTGGGGCTCCAAACCAGGTGTACCCTGTTGTAGGAGTCCACATATTGTGTACTATCCTACCGTTGACGTTGTAAACTGGGGTCCCCTGTTTGCTCATGATAGAGCCTTCATGTAGATTGTCGTGGTACCTTTTGACCAAGCCCCTAAAGCACTGAGAATCGGACCGCTTCCTGCTGTCGCACAACCTGTCCGATGCCGACTGCAATGGCTTCAAGTCAGGTACTGGTCAAATATCTCCTTACAAGGCGGTTTCACGGTTTCAAGAATGTTTACAGCATGGGGCTGGAGAACGGTTCATACGTTTCCGACAATGCTTTGACCGGGGCTTTTAAAGGGTGTCCAAGGGCAAGAAGGGTTTGAGAAGGTGCTATACGTGTTTTGCTATAAAAGCATAGAGCGTGTCTGCAAAATTTTGTGAATGTTTATGACGCCGTTCGATACGACTTACGGTCTAGAATTTCAGGGCGCGCGCTTTGGGTCCTTGGCGAAAAGCCAGCCTTCTCCCTGCCGATAGTGTTGCCGCTGGCTGCAGGGTTGTAAGCACGGGCCACCGACAAACAAATGACATAATGAGCATGATCTTCGGAACTACGGTCTGTCTAATAAACCTTCTGCCCTCCAATTTCTTAGGAAATTCTGTAGTGGTTCTCTGGACTCAGCCGACTGGCACGCACCATTTTGATTCACTGCTTCTGAGACGTCTTTGGTGCAACAAACGTGCAGTGAGACGCGCCATCTACGACTGAGGACTTGCCTATTTGTGATCCTGCTGCCCTCCCACTCGCACTCTTACGCTACTTACTACTCCTACTACTACTACTACTACTACTACTACTACTACTATTACTAATGCTGCTACTACTACGACTACTACGACTACTACGACTACTAAGACTACTACCACTACTACTGCTGCTGCTGCTGCTGCTACTACTACTACTACTACTACTACTACTACTACTACTACTAAACTACTACTATTATTATTTCGATTACTTCTGCTGCTTCTACTTCTACTTGTACTTCCTGTACGACCGCGACGACCTGCCACAACTACTGCTACTAACGAAATGATAACAATGATACTACTGCTAGCACTACATCTGCTGCTGCAACTGCTACTGGTACTGCCAATGCTATTCCTACTGCTACTGCTACTACTACTACTACTACTGCTGATGCTGCTACTACGACTACTACTACTACTACTACTACTACTACTACTACTACTACTACTACTACTACTACTATTGCTAATACTGATACCTCTACTACCGTTACGGCCACTACGACCGCTACTACTAGTGCTATTACTAGTGCTGCTACTAGTACTATTACTTATAACTAGCATTACTACAAGTACCACGAGAAAGTTGCTCGTAGGTATGTTGCCTGGTAACACGTCACTCGGCGACTCTGATGCATGGTCTCTGCAATGAAAGACTGACAATGAAGAATGAACCGCCGCAGCCGGACGAAGCACAGCCGCGGACAACCATGGTCACAATCATCACCGTCATCACAACTATCACCACCATCCCCACCCTCACCCTCATCATCGCTCATCATCCATGCCACCGTTGCCACCACTTTCATACAACACATGTCGATACCATGGATGACATGAACACAAATCTTGAACAAACACACACACACACACGATATATATATATATATATATACATATACATACATACATATACATATACATATACATACATACATATATATATATATATATGTATATCCTACCCCCCCGAAGGATCCACCGTTTTAGTTGTGTAGTGAACCAACCCAGCTGATTTAGAAGACTGTGATGCAAACGAAGCATCTACGAAACATGTAGCAGACGAGTATGACACGTGCAGACCGCAATTTTGTTTTGTTCTCATCTGCGAAATTTCGAACAAGCAACAAATGTGTGCGAAGCGAAGACCTAGGAGCGTTCCGAATACCACAACAGGTTTGCCAAATGAAAACCACAACGCAAACTAGGCTCGTCAGCACTCTGGTTTCTTGACGAAACCTTTCATGTAGTCCTGCAGCAGCTCTCCTGTGCCAATCCAAAGATCTTCGTTGCGTGGCCAATACTCGCAGGGCACTGCGAACTTGGGCAGTGATTTGCTTGGAAGAAGCATTGCCACGCTGGCTTTTACGCGAACAGTCTTTTGATAAAATGCCACGCTCTGTCAATCAGCTGGGTACCACCCTTCGTTTTGATAACGGTGCTGTCGGGGAGTAGCTTGAAGATCTTGACACTTGACATAGACGGGCTTTACCCAAACGAACTTACCACCCTTCTTCACTTGCCGTTCCTTGTGGATCACCGCATCATGGAGCGTACCTTCGACTTTCATGCGATGCAAAGGGGCCGAATGGGAGTGCAGGATGACACGGCGGTTCTTGAGCCACTTGCGAACGATTGGTTCCCAGTCAACTGAGCGAATAGTTCTGGGCGAGGTGGTCAGGGCTTGGTGATAGCAGGGCTCAGCTAAAAAACATCAAAATTTTGGGATTACCACGCTGCACTAGGCCATCCCATTGCTCCCACGTTGTGTTCTTATTCTTACCCTCCTTGGCTTCCTGTGTGGACAATTCCCAAGGATGGAAAGCCTTGTCGAAGCAAGCTTCATCCACTTCCACATCTTTCTATGCGCTGGGCGCACCACCGTCTTTGATGGTGTTCTGAATCTTGGTGACGTGGAGAATACGGATGAGGTTGAGATTCCGGTTCATCCGTTCCACCGCCTTGTGGTTAATGTGGGTAACCAGGTGGATGATGTTCTCAAGGGAACTCCTGCAGGACGAAGAAGAAAAACGGTAACTGGAACTTGAAGACTTTGGCCTTCGGTGCCACTGCGAAAACGGGATGAAGATGAAGAGGTGAAGCGAACTTGTCGCAAGCCTTTTTGTTGCATCGATATGGTGGGCTCTCCTTTGCGACCTGGGGTCGAACACACCCTTGTCACATAATGACATAATGGACACACCGAGCCTTCCCAATCCGGAATGAATTTATCATCCGCAAGCATCTTGAGTGTTTGAAAGTCCGTGGCCTTCAAAAGTTGCTGGATGTAGCGGTGCCACTTGGTCTGATCTTTGCGAAGCTAACCCCCCTCCTTGGATATGAGGTTGATACGGCACCTGAATCCAAGAAGATGTTATGGTGTCCGCAAATCTCTTCAGAACCATTCGACCTTTCACTGTCTTGGGAACAGGGGAAGGATTTCAGCGTTTGACCATGCCTGCTACCGAAATGCTCTACCCCCGTTCTTACTTGATTTCCACAAGCTACAGCGTCAAGAGCACGAAACAAGGATGCTTCGATTCCTCAACACAAACAGTCCACTGATGCAGCAACGAAACCCTTGCAGTGCGCGATCAGAAATAAAGTCGCTTTTGCAGACACATCTTCGCTCACGACAAACAGCAGCGAGCACGATCCGAAACTACAGACAGCACCATGGCATCAACACGGAGCACAATCATAGGCCTTTCAAAAAAGATCACCTTCAAACCGTCCGCGTTAGAGATAGCCTCTTCGAATGTGATAGCCCCGTCGAAGATTTTTTCGTTCTCATAAAAAGAATGCGCGAGAGACACAGGCCGCTGAGGAAGAGCGGACGCCATGTGATGGGGAGCGGGCGAAGCGAAAGCAAAAACACCAGCAAAGTAGAACACTGGACGGCTGCATCGAAATATGTACGTTAGCTATAGTCAACAACAACATGATGCCGATCGTCTGCACAAGCATCACGGAGAATGCGTCGAAGCAACTTTTTACATGCTGCAACTCGCCTCTGCTGGGATCTGTTAGAGATACAAACGCCAAAGTCGACAGCCGACAGTGTCTTAAAGACTTTTGCTGCTCATTCGCCACACCCGCAAGTCGTCGAGGCGAAGGTAATGTTCGTGGCCATCGCAGCACACGAGTATAGGAGGTGCTTGAAACGGTACTGGTAGGATCTCCATATTTGTGCGTGTGAGGGCATAGGAATCGAAATATAACACAAACGCGTTTCAAAAAAACAATTTTGCTCTACTGTCTACGTCCTGCCTGGCGTAAGGAAGCCAACCAGCTTGGGAAACTTCTTAGGAGCCGTTGGCATACTCGAACTTTGCTCCCGAAGATATGAAAAGGCTGTGATGTCGTGCCATACGTCCATGGGGAGTCTGTTACCGAAGGCAGCCCGTAGAGACCACGTCCACGCCATTAGACAACCGAGTGCACGAGCGAACTGAGCCAGGAATGCTGCATTCGGGGCTATGTGCTGCATATGGTCGTCACTTGGCAAAGCACACAAAGACTACATGAATTATAACAGGTGAGCTTCAACACACAAGTTGGCAATACACAAACAAACAAATACATAAACAAATAAATAAAAAACAAAATATATATATATATATATACATATATATAAAATAAAGATACACACGCACATTCACACACAAAGACACACGCGCCGACGGCACGCAAAAAAACACAATGCAACGACGTTATAGTGAGTTTTGAGAAACGAAAACATGGACCCCTAGCTTGAACCACATGCGACAAGGCCTCCCGGAGCCCCTGAGGGGCTCTCAAAATGGAAAGGGGCACTCTTCTTGAGTGCGGTCCCTTCGTGACAAGCTTGACAGCGCTCATGCTAGTTTCAGGTCTTCTTATGCTTTTCCGCAGGGGTAGGAGACGTACTCGCTATGCGTAGCCGCAGGCAGGATCAGAAGTACACTAACTGGGATTACCAGTCATTCCGACTGCAGTTGTCGATCTGGTGCTTTGAGTTTGCCAAGAAACTTCGAATTATTTGCTCCTACAGGGCCAGGTGTCTTGGAAACAGAGAACCTGCCACTACAAGTTACATAATTAGCTAACGATCATAGACCTCACTGTCATTCTTACAGCTGCTTGGTGTGTAGCTTTTGCCGGTCGTGGTGGGCTGTGGTGGTGGGGCTGTCGGCAGCGGTAACAATGCCCATCTCCCTGCCTACATACTTTACTCTCTATAGCCTGTGGTTTAGGGATCCCGGTCTACGGTTGAGGGCAACTGTAACGAGCGTCTTGGCGTTGCTCTTGAGGGGTCCCTGCGCTCCAAGTCTTTGGAATCGCTGCTTGGCAGCAAAGACCAGCATAATGTAGGGGCCTTACTAATAGGAATGGGGTCTTTGGGGGATTCCTTACTATAGCTATAGTCAGTCATAGCATAGTATACCCTTAAATCCCTCAAGGCCCCTAGATTAATTCGTTAAGCAGCAGGAATCGGCCGAATGCTGCATCACTGAAACTGCTCCACGTCATTCAACGTTTTCAACAACCGGTTGGAGCTACAGCTGCTAAGCATCATGGGAACAGGAGAGTTCTTCTTGTTATCGTTGTTATTATTATGTATGTTATGTATGTTATTGTTGTTCTTCTTGTTGTTGTTGCTGCATCGACTTTGTATAAAACCCCACAGACCTTTGTGGCTTCATGCTCTCCACACGTATGTGGTTCTGTCAACAAGATCTTTGGTGTTTCTGTAGCATACCCTGATAGTTGTCATGGTAGCCGAGCCCCGCGAATCCCAGTACACCATGCGGAATTGGCATGCTTTGGGAGATCGCACAGCGCCCTGTTTCAGGTCAGCGCGGTCTTCTCAAAAGCAGGGCATCCGGTGTCAAGGTGATATAGGGTAATATGGGGACTATCAAGGGAAGGTGTGCAAGTATATGTGTATATATATATATATATATATATATGTATGTATGTATAAATGTATATATATATATATATATATATATATACATATGGGACTTCAGTATCAGGGGATCGTAGAACTAATTGCGGCCCCCTTGTGGAGCCCGAGACCAGGATCTTCGCGGCTCGGGCCCTAAACCCTTAGAGCCTGAACCATAAACCCGCAAATCCTAAACCGAGCAAGCAGTGCACGGCTGTATATCTCCGACAATTCGCAGCACTGCAGGCCCTCCTCCCCAGAGCTGCCTAGGGACCTAAACACTTGAGCTGGATAAGACAAGCACATACAAGGCCTTAACCGCCCTCAACAGTATTACTTGGAATTCCTTATTATACGTGTAGTATAATGTCCCAAAAAACCATTCAGACATTCCAACCCCTATAACTTTTGAGTAGAGGAACTCAGGAGAAAGATAGGCTCGAGTGCATCACACTGGGTAATGGAACATTCCCACAAGCACCGAAGATTTCCGCCATTCTGTAAACCCAATACGCGGTTATCCTCATCATCTTTACAACACTCTTTACGGCCCGCACACATCCTCTACTTGGACCACCCTGCAAGTAAGAACCCTTGCGAGTTTTCCCTACTGCAAAAACCCTCAACTGCTAAACCCCAAACTTAAGTTTGTCTCATGATGGACCTAAACCCCAAACCCTAAACCCTAAACCCTAAACCCCAAACCCTAAACCTCAATTGCTGCTCTGCAGGCTGCGTGGTGGGTCACTGGTCCATGTCTGGACCTGGGCTTTGGGGGTCCAGGGCTTCGCTTCGGGGTTCAGGGTTTCGGGCCGGATAGTTGATAGTAATAATAATAATTATGATAATAATGATAATAATAGTAATAATGATAATAATAGTAATAATAGTAATAATAGTAATAATAGTAATGATAGTAATAATAGTAATGATAGGGTTTAGGGCCCGCGGTTTTGAGATCCAGAAGGGGCGGGCCAGGTGACTCGAGTGCTTCGAACATTTCGGCATCGACTTCAGGGTTTGCGGATCTTGCGGCCTTGAGGTTTCTGGCGCAACATGAGAGACCCTACTTGGAGGATCATGGGACTTAGTAAGGGTTCTTAAAGGGCTCCTTAAAGGGATCTATAGGGTTCCTTATAGAGATTAGGGTTTAGGGCCTACTTGGAGGATCATGGGACTTAGTAAGTAGGTTATAAGTGCGGTTATAAGTCCCCTAAGTGGGGTTATCCTGAGTATAACCTACTTACAACCTTACTTACTAAGTCCCATGATCCTTTAAGTACACACAACAGCCCCTCGGGCTCAAGTGGGGGGCGCGGGCATGGGGACGTGTTACTGCAGACTGTGTGGGGCTCTCTTCGCTCTCAGGCTCAGGCTGGAGCTACAGTACATGAAAGAGCTGCAAAATAGCGATCTGATCTGGGCTCCTAGAAACAAGCCAGGAGATTGCAGCGAAACATCCAGGCCCTTCAATTCCAGAGCCCGCCGAATTCCTGAATCTCTTGACGGTCTCCCTGCCAAAGCCCGATGCCATGGGTGCGTAAGTGCAGCCAACCAGCACCATGGCACTGGTGGAAGCTCACCTCGACAAAAGTGCATGCAACTAACACGCTTGAACACGTAAACCCTGCACCTGTAAAGCACCAACCGCTTCAAAGCCTGGTGGAGCCTTTAGCCAAGAATGCACCTTTCCCTGGGCTCTTGTTGAGGCAAGGAGCTGCTACCTCTACGACGACGCCGACTACTACTGCTACTGTTGCTGCGACTGCGACATCGACTGGGACTGCTAGCACGGTATCATCGCTAGTTTAGTAATTAGTAGCCAGAAGCAAAGCTGCTCACTGAATCTCCTTGCGGTGCCCTGGCCTGATGGCACCTTCGCTCACTGGCCGGAAAGCCGGAACATTGACAAAGTCGGCAGCCGAGACAGGCCCTCAGGAGCCAAACATGTCGTGTCATCACCATGATAGCTATACTTAAAAGGGTTCCTAAGGTTCCTTTAAAGGGGCTACTATAAAAGATATAATGGTACTAGAATATAGTTAAAGGATCATGGGACTAACTAGGGTTATTATTGGGATAACTGTACTTATAATTACTTGTAGCCCCAATTCAGGGACTTATAACTATAGTTACCAAGTCCCATGACCCTCCCAGTAGTGGAAGTCGGAGTGATAAGAACCCATCCTTCACCTACCAAAACCTACAAAAAAGTAGGGTCCCCAGAAATTCCATATTAGGGTTTAGAATCAGAACCTGCAAAAAGTAGGGTTTGGTAGGTTACGGTAGTACTGATCATACATTCCCCAAGGATGATACACATTACCCCAGAAGACCTCTTGGAGAATGAAGGCCCCCTACACTCGACTCTCGCCCCTGGGTCCTTCGCAACGGCATCTGCACGACATGTTTAGGGCTTATCTAGAGAGTCTAGGGGTTTGAGTTTCAGAAAAAAACCTTAAATCAAAACGGCTGCGTGCTAGGGCTTAAGGGTCAAGAGAGTCTAGGGGTTTGAGTTTCAGAAAAAATCCCTAAATCAAGACGGATGCGCGCTAAGGGACCCATCATACACCCTGGCAGAGGTCCACCTAGAATCTTATATGAAGCCTCCACCTTCGTAACTGCGATAGCCCGCAAGTTTCACAGGAATCGACTGCAGACCGGTGACGGCTTGCAGAGCTTGCGCTGGAGGACGACGAGCGAGGTCTCTGCCCTGACAAAAAGCTGGACTGAGGGGCTCGGGGGGTTAAACCCCTAAACACCTTAAGGGTTTAGGGATTCGGACGCCGAGGTCTAGCCTAGTGTCAAGAACTCGTGAAAGCTGCTGCACCGTTGCTAAAACGGATCCGCAACAAACACTGCCGCTGCCGGGACCTGGGGCTCTGCTCGAAGAAGATGGAATACAGGCAGAGTAGGATAGAATATGCTTAAATGTGCGATAAAGCCGCTCAAGATCCCGAACCTAAAGCCTAAACCCAAAGCCCCAAACACCAAACCCTCAAAAGGCTTCCTCCTTATAGATCTTTTATAGATTGCTAAGCCATGAAGACTGACAGCATTTCCGTGACACGGGGTTGGCGCGATCGGGCAATAAATGGTGCGGAGGCTTGGTGCGAGCGAGCAATCATTGGTGCCAAAAGGTTGACGCGATGGAACAATAAGTGGTGCTAAGGGGTTGGCGCGATCCATCAAGATAAAGAACCCTCATATGATCCCTTCAAGGAACCCTTAAACAAAACCACCAAAAAAACCCTAAAGGAGCCCATAAAAGGAACCCCTAAAGGAGCCCATAAAAGGAACGAACCCCTAAAGGAGCCCATAAAAGGACCCCTAAGGGAACCCTTAAAGCAACCCTTAAAGGAACCCCTAAAGGAGCCCGTAAAAGGAACCCCTAAAGGAGCCCTTAGAGTGCTTCCTCTTGAGGCGCCTGGGATCATCTCCTCGTGGGAGGCGAAGCGAAGCCCGCGCTGGGCGAAGGTGCGCTCCGTGCCTTCCGGACCCAGAGACTCCAATATCCCTTAATTAAGGAATATACCTTAAATGATAGTAGGATCCCTAAAATGATTCATAAGGAATATTTTCAATTAAGGGGTATTGGAGTCTCTGGGTTAGGGGTTTAAGGGACTTTGTTCGGGGTTCCTTGAAAGGGATCCATATATAAGGGTTCCTTAGAGGGATCTATAAGGGCTTCGGGGTTTAAGGGGTATTTTATTTGGGTTCCCTTCAAGGGATCCATAAGGGTTCCTTAAAGGGATCTATTAGGGTTTCGGGGTTCGGGGTTTGTGGTTTCGGAGTTTAGGGTTTAGGGTCCAGGGGTTTAGGGTTTAGGGGGTTCAGGGTTTAGGGGTTAGGGGTTCAGGGGTTTAGGGTTTAGGGGTTTAGGGGTTGGGGGTTTAGGCGTTTACGGATTAGGGGTTCAGGGGTTAGGGGTTTAGGGGTTGGGGGTTTAGGCGTTTAGGGATTAGGGGTTAGGGGTTCAGGGATTTAGAGATTAGGGGTTAGGGGTTTAGGGGTTTAGGGATTCGGGGTTAGGGGTTTAGGGTTTAGGGTTTCAGGATTCGGGTCGACGGTTCACGGCTACATTTAGGGTTGCTTGAAGGGTTCCGTTTAGGGTTCCTTTAAGCGTTGCTATATGTATGGATTCTATAGCATTGTCAGGTTAAGGTTTAGCCTAGCGGGTTCACTTTCAAGGGTGCTTCTTCCTGTTGTTTATGTGCCTTTGCATGGCCTTCTCCCTCGCACGGCCCTTCCGCCAAATGGAAAACACCGCCCTGCGCAAGGTTTTCGCCTTGTTGCATGTGTTCCTTTCTTGGTAGCCGAGTGTTTTGTCTGATTCGCGCTGTCTTTGTTTTTTGCACCAAAAACGACGTCACGTTTGGTAATACATTCTGGGTTGCGAATTCGTCCGAGCATCGAAAAACGTGGCCTGTGTGTTGTATTCCCGACTTTCTGAAGGCATGTTTTGGATGTCTGCCGCTTTGCGTTTTCTGCGTTTTTTTCGTCGGTGTTGTTTTCCGTCATGTGCTCTGCTTGCTCTTTGGGGGGGGCGGGGGGATGGGGGGTGAGGGGGGGCGGGGGGGGAAGTAATGACGTTCTGTTTAAACCAATTATCGATCCTTACCGGAACTGTGACAGGAACGCTTACCACAAAGTCGCAAGCCCTGCATCCCTCCTTGCCTACAGCTTGAAATCCAAACAACTGCATTAATTAGGGCTATGGGTTTAGGCTTTTGTGGTTAGGCCGCCGCCACCAGCATCAACAACAACACCACCAGACCCATCGTCTCATCATCAACATCATCAGTATCAGTATCGTCATCATCATTGCCGGCATCACCATCATCATCATCACCAACATCATCATCATTACACGCCACTTGCATTACATACAAAAAAGTAATAGCAACCCCCAGAACAACCAGTTATCACTACACACGAAACAAGGTCACGATACATACTATCCCAAACCCTTGCCTATAAAAGTTTTTTGACGGTACGTAAAAACACCGAACCCCGAAAAAAACGATACAAAACCACCCTTGAAAGTGAACCCGCAGGGTTTATTAGGGTCTTCGGGTTTACTCGGGGTTGGGGTTTAAGTGCGAATAGGGTTTAATTAAGGCTTTGAATGTAGGGGCTGATTTTAGCGTTCAGGAGTCACGGTTTAGGGTTTCAGAGTTTCGTCTTATTCTGAAATCCGGGTTGCGAATGGAGTTCCTACGCGCGGGTTACTCTAAGGGTTCGAGATTCTGAGGTTTTAGCGTCTGTCGGTTGAGGGTTGGATTTGGGCGTGAGGGCTTAAGGGCCTTGGTCCAATCTCGGATAGTTCCCAGAGACTCCAATACCACTTAATTAAGGAATATTCCTTAAATTATACTAGGATCCCATTATAATTTAATGAATATTCCTTAATTAAGGGGTATTGGAGTCTCGGGGTTCTGCTTCGTGCAAAGGGAACTGTAATCGCGTGTTTTCGTCGCAAGCGAAAGCGGAGCAACGCGCAAATCATTCTCAGCCCAAGTTCCAACTTCTTTTGCTTCTAGTCTAGACCAGCCCCAGCTGCAAAGACTCTGGTGTCAGAGACTTGACCAAGAATCGAAACCTAAGCCATGGTGCTCGTGAAAAGATTGCTGAATTGGGCTGCTACGGTAGTTTGGAAATAGTTGCGCTGACATGACGAACTCTGGCTCGTGGAGTATGGAATTCAACTTAAGCTCGAAGTGCAGCAGAGGCACTGGAAAACCTGCGCGGGTTGTGCACGTCGACCTCGAAACGAATCTCTGCAGCGGCGGCGAGTTCCCACTCAGAAGCAGCAGACTTGATGTCTCCGTGAAGGCATGAAGCACCAGATGTTACTAATCCCAACATCTCTAGTACTGCATCATATGGAGGTCTGACTCCATAGTCCCTATAGGAGTATTCCCATATGGTCCCCACAACCCCCAACACCAATTTTAATCATCAAGCCCGTTGTAGAAAAAGTATTCGCACATAATTGCCCCGAGCTGCGCAGTCTTTCGCATCGGTGCCATTCTCCCCCACTAAGAAGATGGGCCGCTGGTGGGGCGGAACCCGGGCTCTCTCCTGACACGCAAAAGGAACAGAGTGGCTCAGGAGAGCGGTTTAGGGTTTAGGGGTTTAGGGTTTAGGGCAGACTTGCCTTCCTCGCAACTGCTGAGGATCCTTTTTGACCTTCCCTTCACAAACGGAGGTGTCTGACAAAAGGGGGGGGGGCTTGAAAACAAGTTTATGCTTGAGATGCGCAAAGCTAAATCGCAAGTTCCTAGGGGAGCATAGAGCCAAGAAGCAAGGTACGGCCAGGCAACAACAACTGCGACAGCAATACCAACACGGATAATAACAAGCAGTGCGGACTATGATCGTATCTCTGACATGATGCATCACGGTTTAGGGTTTAGGGTTTTAGGGTTTCATGATGATAATGCTCCAAACAAGCATACCCGTGACCGCACAGACAAAACAATCTGAGAATTCCCTAAAAGCCGCCAAAACCTCTTAACCCTAAAGCCTTCTAAACCCAACCCAGCCCCCCCCCCCCCCCCCCCCCCGGAAAAAAAAACAAAAAACATCACCCCAAACACCCCAAGCCTCGCAGCCCTGAACACTATCCTTATCGCAGGGCAAGGCGCTGGTCTGCGAAAGATCACCTGAGCTCCGGGTCCGCTGTGTGGACTTCGGGTTCCCTTGTGGACTTCGGGTTCCCTTTTTGGGAGTCCGCCTTTTCAGGGGCTCCTAGATGGTTTAGGAGCTTAGGGTTTAGGGGTTTGGGTTTTTTGGGGTTTCCGATTCCTTTACATGAGATTCCGGATTTTCTAGGATTGTGGGGTCTTTGGAGGTTTCAGGGTTTAGGGACTGAGGTAACTTCGGCTGTTGGTTCAGGATTGAGGGCTACGCTAAGCGTTACGCCAAACTCCAGGTTAAGGTAGTAGCAATTCCGTATTCCGTATTCCGGTCGGCCTGTCGAGTCCATAGGGATGCAGCGCACAATTTGCACTTACAAACAGGGAGGTAGTAGCTACCCAAAGCTCCCAAAGTAGTTCCTTTTTGGGATTACCTTGTAGGATTCTATATACGAACCCCAAAAAGGAACTACTTTGAGGCCTTGGGTTATACTTAATAATTACCCTATCCCTCCAAGGACCTCATAGTTAGGGCCCTAGACCCCTTAAGGACCCCATAATAAGGTCCCTGCAGGCATTGGGTTAACTCAGGGTTTAAGCCCAAGGCCCGAACCTTAGATCCCGAAAAAGGAAACCCTGAAGCAGCCAACACTCTGAAGCCATCTGGGGGGTTGTCAAAATGAGGGTCCCTTTTTGGGTCCTTGATTTAATACGGCATCTAATATTTAGGGTACCCAAACAGGGACCATAATTTCACCCTGAAACCCTCAACCCACGTCGCGACACTCAGCCTGAGATACATCTGACACTGCTTGTAGCTAGTTGACGGGCCTGAGGTACTTCCTGAGATACAAATCAGAAACCCTGTTCTGGTTATTCAGGTCCGTATGCTAGCTACCCCTGAAGCTGTCGAAAGCAGCCAGGGGCTCTGGACCCGAGCTTGAATAGGAAGCACCTACATAACATCTGCAGCTTCTGCCAAGAGCTGTGGCCTATCTGTTTCGATCTGTTTCGAACTTGTCAACTAGCCCACCTTCCAGAAACAGCTTGTGGTTGTACACCTCAACCCTAAACACTAAACCCTAAACCCTTAAATCCTCAACCCTAAACCCTAGCGAAAACCACTGGGACAAGCCCACCGACTCCTCGACAACTCCCACCACCAGGTACACAGAACACAGGGACCTGGACAAGTACACTGAGGTTTGGCACATATCCAACAAGCTAGCCATGTTGGGGCTACAACGGGATACTATATCACTTGATACTCCCACCCCTGTATTAGCTGATAGTCGCAGTAAAGCTATCAAACCTGAGCTGTCGGAAGCAAGGCGCAGCGGAACCTCGCGTGAGAAGCCCCCCCGACCGATCGCCTGGGCGTGAGGCTGCAGGGCTTTTCGTTCAAGGGTTTAGGGTCTCTTTTAAGGGTTTGGGATTTGGTTTAAGGGTTTAGGGTTTCGTTTAAGGGTTTAGGATTTCGTGTAAGGGTTTAGGGTTTTGGGCTTAGGGTCTACAGGCTGTAGGGCTTTTCTTTTCAGGCTTGGCTTTTCGGGGTTATATGGTTTAGGGTCCGGTATTGAAGTTTCCATAACAAGGTTCCTAGCAAATTTAATTGAATAGAGGCGGCTTTCAGGCACTATAGCAACGTTCCTTAGCATCCCTTAAATTTCATTGTACCATAATGTAGCACACCCCGGACCAGCTCTAGTGACTCAGGGCCCTACAGTCTTCAGGCATGGTGGTCAACAAGTGTGTATTTGCTTGTGCGCCTTTGTGCGCACTTTGGGCAGTTGGACCGTTGGACACCTGCCAGGGTAATCTACGTCGTGCACAACTTGTGCTTCTCCATACACCAGCAGGATCTGTACATGCAGTGCGTGCAAGCATGCAATGTCCAAAGAACCTCGCAGTAGAAGATTCCACCGACCCTTCCTATTCCACCGACCCTTCCTATTCGAGCCCCAAGCCCTAATATAGGAGCCTTAATATTTAGAATAAGGTTTTGGGGCACATTATACTATAATTATAATGAGGACCACCCACAAAAAAAATATATATATATGTATATATATAGTATTGGTATTGATTTAGGCGCCGAAATTAGTGTGGCAAAACTCGGACCAGGCACCACTGAAGAGTGTCGCTACAGAGGGCTCACGCCGCAGCCTTCGGCGATACGATGATGCTCGAGGGCCTTGAAGATTCATGCGGAGATTGTGAAAACCTAAACCCTAAACCTTAGAAGCTGCCCCCACCCTCTAATAGTGGTAGAATAGGAATATAATAGGGCCCTAATATAATCTTTCTGGTCACTATTACAGGGTGGGGGCAGCTTCTAACCTAAACCGTTGTTGGCTTCAGCTGCAGAGTGTGAAATCGCGGACTTCTCTCTTCGAACCCGCGCTCTTCGAACCCGCTTTACTATGGGGAGTTTCGCGTTTGTGACTTCTCACGGCACTGTCATGTCTAGTGCATTGCAAGCGCTAACACGCATCTAGGAAGAAGGCAGGATGAGCGCACTAACTAGGGATATAAGCAAGGTAATCATACTTCTGATAACTACTTTTAACCACAAACATGATACTTCTAACGGTACTTACTTAGACTATCGATGGGGTGTCGGCCCCGACCAGCTCGGTAACACAAATCCCGTTACTTATAAGCGTCGAGAGACTTAGCTCCTCAATCTCTGAAGAGCTTGTGGTCCGTGCTGGTGGGAGACCATACAATACTTTCTATAATCTCTGCATCAGCTGGTCAAACGTCAAGCTACGCTTGCGCACAGAGGCCAACGAGAAATCTGTTCAGGCCAGCAGGTCTCTGAACATCGGAAGCAATGCAAAACCGCGCATCCATCCCCCATGCACTCTCCACAATGGAGGCGACATAGCTTTAGCGCACAAGATTCCCGATTCGAGGCCCGTTTATAAACCCAAGCCAAAAACCAAACCTCGAAAGGCCCCCTAAACCCTAAACCCTAAACCCTAAACCCCCTCTCTCTTCCTCAGGCCTTGGGGTGCTGCTCGGCTGCTGTACTTGGCCTTCAGCTTCGGCTTCTCCGACTGAACCGAGGGGCCTTCAAGGACGGAAGCCAGCTCCAGGGGGAGCTCTTGAGGCTGCTCCGGGGGGGGGCGGCTTAGGGTTTAGGGTTTAGTGTTTAGGGGTTTAGGGGTTTAGGGTTTAGGGGTTTAGGGGTTTAGGGTTTAGGAGAGGATTTACTATTTGCTTGCGACTTCTTCACTAGACCCAAGAGTAGCCTGGGAATAAAAAGGGTGCCCTTTTTGGTTTCAAGGGGCTTATAAGGGAACCTGAACCCTGCAAAAAGGGAATAAGGGCCTACTCCAGGTCCTAGTTCATGCTAAGCCCTCTACCCTAACCAGGCTTGTATATGAACCGTCTTCCCGAAAAGAGTCGCAGCGGTTGGGCCTCCGGGTGCGATGTTTCCTGCTGGTGATGTAACCTGACCAGCACCGAATGATGTTGGGACCGTCATATAGTAAGAATGGGGTTATTTTGACGCTTACTATGAAAAGCTAGACTATAGTCTCGGGTCTCGGGGGATATTGTATTATTATATACTAGAACGGGACTATAAGGGAGTAGCGGGGCCATCTAACCAGTTGATGCGTGGTTAAAGGTATTGACGTTTCACTTGGAAAGGTGCAAAGATGCCAAGCATTCTGTTGACCTGGGCTTAGGGTTCAGGGCTACTAGAACCACAATCTCCATCTTCTCTAGTCGCAGGAGCAAGCACGAAACCCCAAACTTGAAACCCCCTCGACCCCGACAGTCCACGCCCTGTGCTACATACATGGGTAGTTGTCAAAATTGAGGTTCCTTTTTGAAGTCTTGTTGGGTACCCTAACTAATAGGTGCCGTATTATAAGACCCAGAAGGGGACCATAACTTCGACGACCACCTACATACTGTAAAGCCCATGAAGACTCTTGAACTGTAAACCCGCAACCCTGTCTACAGCTCCGACAGCCTTACAAGAAAAATCCACAAAGGACTCATTACAGCACCCCATAAAGAGCCCTGTAGTGGACCTTCATACCCTTTGCAAAACCCCACCCTAACCCAAAACCCTACAGAAACCCTAAACCCAAATCCATAGACCCCAGCCTATACGGTTTAGGGCGTAGGGTGTTTAGGTTTCAGGTAACCCTAAACCCTAAACCGCAGGTCCAGGGCTCTGACCACAATACTCGGCCCGGCGACTGAGGCCTTGTCGCGCACAGCATGGGCCTCGGTGGAGTACAAAACGCCTGCAGCATTTGTGGTGGCACATCATTAGAAGAGGTGTTTTTTTTGGGCGGGGGGTATCTTCTACCAAAACATACAAAAGCCATACTAAGGAATCCACAGGAATAGTATTGCCAATGTAGGCGTTGCACCCATTTGTTCGCATCATTACAACAGTTTTCAACAGTCATGGGCGATGACATTTGCAGTAGTAGTAGACAGAGCCGTAGGATTGGCTAGTAGGAGGAGTCAGTATCAGTTAGCACTCGCCCTCGCAGCTAACAGTAGCACCAGCACAAGCAGCAGAGCTGGGCTAAACGTAGCAAAAGCAGAAGCAGAAACATGCATATCAGTAGCAGTAGGGGTAGAAGTAGATGTACATGTAGATGTAGGTGGGGTACAAGAAAAGCATAAGTAGTGTAGAAATAGACGTCGTAGTCATCGTCGTCGAAATCGCACCATAGTGGTAGTCGAAATAGCCGTAGCAGTAGCCGCAGCTGCAGCCTTGTTAGTAGGCGTCGTAGTAGTCGTCGTCGTGGTCGTCGTGGCCACCGCAGAAACAGCAGTATTCGCAGTAGTTGTCGTGGTGGTGGTGGTGGCGACGGCGGTGGTAGTAGCAGTAGTCGTGGCAGTAGCCGTCGTAAGAGTTGCAGCTGTAGCAGCAGCAGCAGCAGCAGCAGCAGCCGTAGCTGCAGAGGAGCAGGAGCAGGCGCAGGAGCGAAAGCACGAGCATGAGAGAGTAGTAGCAGCACCAGTCGCGGTGACAGCAGCAGCGGCAGTGTCAGTGGCAGTGTCGACTCTAAGCCCTAAACACGGAACCCTAAACCCTAAACACGGAACCCTAAACCCTAAACACGGAACCCTAAACCCTAAACACGGAACCCTAAACCCTAAACCCTAACTCTAAACTTCCTAAACCACAAACCCCAAACCCAAAGTTCCTTCTCCAAGCTGCCCTGCAGAGTTCGAGGATCTGCTCCGGGGCACCTGGTGCCCTCACGATTCGGCCGCCCGGAGCCATGGCCGCGGCTTGGGTTTGGGAGTTGGGTTACCGTCTCCTATGAACTTGAATAAGATATGATATCAGATGATATCATTTGATATCATATGATATCATACAATATGGTATACTGATGTCTTTCGGCTGTTGGCCATATGATCATCTCAAGAATTCAGAACAAATGCCTGGCCATGAGCCCTCCCAATAAGTCCTACTCCTTTTTAGCAGCTCGCCTGGAGAGGCACGTTTTGCTCACTTGGCCCCTTCGCTTGCAATTTTTCGGGGCTGACTCTCCATGTCCGTTGCTCCGTGAGTTTGAAACGCTACGGTCCCTGGAGGTCCTCATCTACTGAGAGCATCTGGATCGCACGTCAACCCAGAGGTTTATGTCGGGTTTAGGATGGGTTCCCTGACAACGCGGTGTTTGTAGCATATTGCATTTTACTATATTGTATCATAGCTAATAATTATTCATAAATTACACTATATTCTACCTGCGTCGGCCCACGTGGTTACGAGTAAGAGTTTCGCTTGCATGCCCTACCGGCACTGGCAGGCAGGCGCAAGCACTGAGAATCCCAACGCTGACAAAAGGGCCTAATAATGACAATAACAAAATGCATATGTATCATAAACAGTGACAATAATGATATATTGATCGTGCTCGTTACGCTCTTCAACTCTTCAACCTCTTCTTCTAAAACCAACTGAACGGCCTCGTTGCGCGCACTCTCGTGCGCCGCCACCTCGTGGCGTGCACTCCTGAATCGTTTTTTTGGTACGGTTTAGCCCGCTGCCAAGCTGAGAGGCTTCTAGACATGCAGGAAATGCAACAAAACGTGGCATATCAAGCCAATGTGTCGTGTAAGTAGATAATGGCCGAACAAACGGTAGCCTGGCTAGAAATTGCCTGCTCCTCTGACGTCATGCAGCTGGGGATGTGTACATACTTGCATCTTGCACGTCTCCATATTCCGAATATTCATGATACCTTATTTGGGGGTCCTTATGATAAGAATCCTACTGTTTAGGGTACGATATTAGGGTCCCCTGTTTTCGGAAACCCTCATATACCGGCACCACGCATGCACATAGTTGACAACTACCCATAGCTTCGCAAACTGAACTTCGTCATTGTTTGGTTTTGATGGAGAATACTTGTGCTAGCTGCAGCCGCGGTAGTAGTAGTAGTCGTCGTCGTAGTAGATATAGTAGCTAGTAGCATCATTGTAGTTTTAGGACATGGCTGCTAACATCATCATCATCGTCATCCTTCTTTGCACCGACTGCTAGTTACCAGTACTGCCGTGCCGCAGCAGGTCTGCGCTAGGGCGATAACTACTAACCCATTCGTGACAAAGGCGAGCCCTTGGCGTTGCATACTCACCGTCCCTTCAAGCCTGACCCGTCGAGTTTCAGATGCCGGCAGCGAAAAGCTTAATTAGATTTCCATTTGGGGTTGTACAATAACCTCGTAAAAAAATCCTTATCCCTGAATATTGTGATCGTTCTATTTTCTTCTGATCGTTTTACCACGACAAATGCGTTCTCGTTGTGCTATCGTTTTATTCTCTTCTTATTGTTTTCAACGGAAAACCATCAAAACCGAGCACGGACATGTCAAGACTAAACTTAACAGCGCGGGGTTTATTATACAGTCTCATTTCGTGGCTCAGGCATGGGGCCGATGTAAAAAATCAACAAACCAACCAGACTGAGGGAGGATGAGCCGCAGTGGCTGACTAGATGTGCCAGGAAGCGCGAAGCGAGGTAAATAACTGGCTAGACACTTCGATAGCTGGAGATATTGTGTTCCAATATCTGCAGCAATGTGCACCAAAACTCACGTCGTCATGCGATCCGCCCCAAAAATCACGCGCAGCTACGGCCATCAATGGCAATATGGTCCAAGGTGGGTCCACGTCATGCATCACAATAGCTGCCTGGAGCCTGACATCCTGGGATATGGAGCACCCTCTGGTGGTGCAGCCAAGCGGCGACGTCCCTGCGACCCTACGTCTCGCGTGAGAGGAGGGCGGCATGTTCTGGCCAGCTGATCCGGACGGACCTGCTTCGTTCCCACAGTCGAAGCTTACAAGTACAAGGGCTACGATAAGGGAGACTAGAAAGGATAATTACTCTACGGGTTGCCATATTGAGCTCCGATCAGTGATACGACAAGTTCTACGATAAAGGTTTGTCCTAATGCTAAAGCCCTAATGCTAAAGCCCTAAGACTGATAAAGTTTATGATGGTGAAACAATGCTGATAAGATGCACAGCTAGCAGCTTTCAGATTTTCTGTTGCGATTGAAACAAAGGGCCAAACGCCTCAAGATGAATCTGCGGCAAGGTGTAACAGCATAGGAGACTAGTTTGCAATACTGTTCCCTATGCCTTTTACTAGCCCCAGGTGGCTGGAGCAGGCTTTCCCGAATGACTCGGCCTGTTCTCCCCGAATAATCCGGATTTCTCCCGCACCTTTAAAATAAGCCCGAAACCATCGCTAAACCAGCCGAAGCCTAAAGCCTAAACCGAGACCCTGAGACCTTGAGCCTAAGCAACCCTAGGCGACCATAAGAAATCTTTCCGAACAAAAAACCAGTGCACAACCATAAAAACACCCCGTAGTGATAAAGACCATCGTTAATGCCAAAACCACTATATCAGTTTAATGTCCGTCAATACTCCCCTAAATCCTAAACCCTCTACCATCTTTCCAGGCTCAGGGCGAAAGCTCGTCGTGCGGTCGGCAGTTGCATCAAAGCTGCGGGTCCTGGAAGGTTTCCAGAGAGCCCAAAACTTACCTTTGGTTAGTATGGGAATTGAAAAATGGTAGTAATAGTAGTTGTAATTGTACCCCGTCCCTCCATTCCCTACTAACCAAAGGTAAGAAAAGCCCTGAATGAATATGGGCTTCGGGGTTTTGGGTCCCAAGAGCCCTCAATTTCTATAGAGTCTCGGGTGTAGGGCCCTTAGGTAGTATGGGGGTCTGAGTTCTTGAAATAGGGTGGTTGTAAAATTCTTAAATACGGTCTAGGAGTCTAGGGGGAAGATTCCACTATACCTATACTTCATAAACCTAAGGAATAGTACAGCTGATTGTGCAAGCCCCTTGAGCACCAGAGGATTTCATCTTATGGGCTGCAGGAGACAGGGGCTTTGGGATGAAGGGTTTATTACAGGGTTTTGGGGGGTTCAGGGTTCAGGGGCTTAGGGAGTTAGCGGTTTAGAAAGTTTAGAGGTTGTTAAGGGGGTTTCAGGTCTGGGGCTTGGGTGTTAGTCGCATCAGAGGCTTGCATATTGGCAATGCTTCATCTGAGTTAGGCTTGCTCTTCAGGCTGCTTGGAGGATAAATCTTTCTGGGCTTAAGGTTGGGGAAGAGGCTGAGGGTTGGAGATCTGGAGAAATGCCAGCACCTCAGAAGCCAAAGCCGAGAGAAACAGGAAGAGTCAAGCCAACTGGAATAAGAAGTACTTGCAACAATCGTGGAGTTGTCTCAATAGCCGCTGTGTCCATCACGGCCAGCAGCATTCTCTCAACTGTATATACTTAAAGGATCATGGGACTTAGTAACTAGGGTTATTATTGGGGTAACTAGACTTATCATTACTTATAACCCCAATTAAGGGACTTATAACTATTGTTACTAAGTCCCATGATCCTCCAAGTAACCACCCGAAACACACTGCATGAGGACTTGAAGCAGGGGGTTGACATGCTGCAGGTCAGCTTGGTATACCTGCTGAACATATGTTACGCCGTAATCGACAGCTCCCACCGCAAGCCCCTATACAGTCAATCCATGCATCAAGCGCACTCAGACCTTGCGTGGGCCCCTTGCTAAGCCCCTTGCGTGGTGCGAAGGCACAGCTCATCCACGGAGAGCGCCTCACAAAGACTTCTCGGGCCTTATAGGGTCTTTAAGGGATTCATAAGAATCTCGGACCATACATATACATATACATATACATATACATATATATATATATATATATTTATTTATTTATTTATTTACACTGTACATATCCGGCTTATAGGATTGTATTGGAATTCTTTGTGTCCTACCGGGTTTACCTGACAGGGACGAAGAGCTTCAGGTCTGAAGCTTGAGTGCTTCAAGGATCATGGGACTTCGTAACTAGGGCTACTACTGGGGTAACTATACGTATAATTACTTATTACCCCACTTAAGGGGCTTATAGCTATACCCATAGGCCCCAAAGTAGTTCCTTTTGGGGGTTCATATATAGAATCCTATAAGGTAATCCCAAAAAGGAACTACTTTGGGGCCAATGGGTAGTTACTAAGTCCCATGATCCTCCCAGTGTGCTCGTCGCGAGCACCGGCCCGGTGGGGCCAAACATCCCCGGTGGGTTTCGTAGGCTGAGGAATGTAAAAAAAAACGTATAGGAGAAGACGTACTCTGTTCCATGAACTTTGGTATCATCATTTTGATTAACATAGGAACTGTTGACATAAGAAGTCAAGGGGCGGGGGGTTAGTGTAGTGGGGTGCAGGAGGGTATAGTTACAAGAGGAGGTTTGAGGAACAAGATGGGTAATTATTTAAGCCCCGATATTCCCAACATCTCGAAGTGTGTAAGCTTCTTCGCTGCTATGGCTTCGATAAGTCCCACAGCAATTGCGCCAGTACAAGGACCATGTTTAGACTAGGTGTTGGGGGAATGTTAAACAGGTTAATATATATTACATAAGGGATCCCTCTTAGGAGGCACTGCTTCGTGGACGTCGGGCGCATACACAACACAGCCACAGGGCAAAACGCGGATGCCTGCGTTTTCTGCTGAATATCGTGGCGCAACTCGTCGAGCTTGCCTCAATTGTAGATGCTTTAGGATGCGAGCGCAGAAGTTTGGGTTGAGGCCGCAGCCTGTCTGCAAGGGTACGGGCCGATCAACGTCGAGAGACGGTGCTGTAGCATAAAACCTACGCGGGAAAAAGAGGCCAGGTTTAAACTCCGTGATTCGAGCGTATACACTTGACAACCGTCAGGTGCAACCTCACAAAGCGATGGATCTACAGCATCAACGATAATAATAGTACTAAGAGTAGTTTGCCAAACAAACAAGCCGTTCAAGAAGCACAGACTCAGCTATCCACTCTCCAAAGCCGCAATGGTAGCGCGGGTCTTCTTGATAGAATCCTGGGCAGCCAGGACCATCACTGACTGACATAGGGGTCTTCATAATCAGAAGGGCTTTGAGGTGTATTATGCTCTACTATGAGTATACCAAAGAAGCCGAGGCATAGTGGTAGCAATTCATATTCAGTTCTCTGCAATATGAACATCTACAGACCTAATTACCTTCGGCTTCTCTGCTTCTACGAAGCAAAAGTGTGAAGAACGGTCCAGAGGGGTCCCTACTATCAGTATAGCATTAATGATACGCCCCCCCTGTTCTGCTTGCCCCAAGACACATTCGAAATCTGAAAACTGACAATGGTTGCGAATCAAGCCAGTGATACTCAACCATAGAACCTGTGCCCTCCAGCCTAAGCCTTACTTCACTGCGGCGGGGGGCAACAGGGTATGCCCGTACTTCAAGAAACAACTGGAACAGAAGGCGCCCGGGGCAAACTGGAAGGGCAACGAAAGCGCTTTGTCTCGCCTTGAGCTTTCGCTGGGCGTCGATGAGCGTCGCCTTCTCTACCTGTGAATCGACTTCCAGTCTTCAGAGGGCAAGGCTCAGAACTTCAGTCGACGACTGACGCACTGCTGTGCCGCGTCGGAGCTTGAACTACAAGCCGAACAGTCTGCAGACTCAGTCCGTCCGTAGGCGTGCGCGCTATCACATTCCGAGGAACGAAACGCCCGAAGTTTCCCAATTTAAAGAAGAGATAACCTTGGGTAGTAAAGAAGATCACCTGCTCGATTCCAGGGTGCATCAAAGCTTAGGGCTTAAGGTCGCCAGGGGGTCCGAAGCAACAGCAAGCGGTCTGCAGGGTCGCCTCGAGGCAAACCTCCACTGTGTCGCGAACCTGACTGGGGAGTTTCCGAAAATTAGGGGTACCTGTAAAGGGATCCAAAAGGGTTCCTTAAAGGGATCCATAAGGGTTCTATAAAGGGTTTAGGGTTTGGGAATTTCCGAAAATTAGGGGTACCTTACTTTGGGGCCCTTGTACTAAGGATCCTACTATTTAGGATATCATATTAGTTTTTCTCTATTTTCGAAAACTCCCACTGGAGCTTGGCTCAGGTTGTGCTCCTAAGCTCGGCATGCTGAACTTCGGATATCCGGAAAGAAGACCCTAAGCACCCCAAAGCCAACAACACGCGAAACCTCGCTTCCTCCTTAAATCCTAAACCTCCAAACCCCTAAACCTGAACGACTCACGAACCGAAAGAGCGTGAGCCCCTTTTCAACGAGTGCCTGCTCTCGAAGGGGCCGTCGCTCGCGCTGCTCCATGCGCCACATGCACAGTGCTAAAGGAGCTTCCTGCAAACAGCAGTGCAGTGAAAGACTCTTTAAGGGGCTGAATAATCAGAAGAGGGTGCTGGGGTTGCTAAGGATTGTTCAGACCTCTGTATAAACCCAAAACTAATTACCGTCCAAGGACCGTGCAAGTGTGTCAAGTTCAAGTTCAAACCTCTGAAACCCGAAGCTTGCAAACTTCGGATACAGACACCATTCCCCTGAGTAGCAAAAACCCAAGAACCCCGATCCGCCTTACAGAAACCCATTAAACAACCTGTTAAAGGAACTCTGAAAGGAATCCTGTAAGAACCGGATCCCTCCTTCGCGGCAAGGGCTTCCTCCAGCTTGTGCAGCGTCGCCCTGGAGCTGCTGAGGCTTCGGGCTCAATCTTAGTCTTCGGGCTTTAGGGGATGAGGGTTTAGGGTTTAATAAGGCCTAAGGATGAGGGCTTGAAGATGAGGGTTGGAGCTCAATCTACAGCAAAAGGACTATGAGGTTCTATGAGGCTCCTTAGGCTTTGTAGCGCTGAACTATACTGATGGGAGGCCAAAAGGGGGTTTTATGATTCTTGGGTAGGGATTCCTTAATATGAACCCGATTATGGGAACCCTAATCCCTACTAAACCCTCATAGGCTAAAGCCCCTTTTGGCCTCCTATGATATACCCATCGGGCCAAACACCACAAACACATCGCTTCATCAAGAGATCCTAAAATCCCAAGATGCTAAGACTCCGTGACAACAGCCATATGCAGTAGTTAGGCAGGGTGGGGCATGACAGCAAAGAGCCTGGGAAGGCCAGATGACAGCTCTGAAGGGAGCTTCGAATTTTGTGTTTAGGGTTTAGGGTTTAGACGGGTCTCGGGTTTAGGGTTTAGGGGTTTTAGGGTTTAGACGGGTTTAGGGTTTCAGGGTTTCAGGGTTTAGGGGTTTGGGGGTTTAGGGTTTAAGGTTTAAGGGTTTTAGGGTTCAGGGCCTGGTCAGTGCATCGCTGTTTTGGATTTAGGGCTGACTGTTGCTCGTATGCTGCCGGTCACTGTTCACTTACTGCCGGGGTCTCGAGCCCAGCATGCGTGAAACCTCTTCTAAAGAACGGCACCTAAACCAAGACCCTGAACCACAAGCCCTGAACAAACAAAACAAGCAAAAAGAATCGAATCTAAACCCAAACAAGGTCCCACGAACCTCAACCCAAAAGACCCTGAAGAGCAACCTCGAACGAACTAAACCCAACAAGGTCCCAAGAACTCAATCCTCGAAACTTTCCGACAGCCTCGTATGTTGAAGTGAGTTCTCCACGGACTGCGCCTCGGCTCATTCTTGTCGCTGGAAGTGATGTCACGATTTGTAGTTGTACTGCCGCCGCCGCCGCTGCTGCTGCTGCTTGCGGCTACTATTGTTTCGACTGTTAAACTTTGTTTCATTACTTGTCTCACTTGCTGTTCTGCTTGCTCTCCTTCTCGTTAGTGTTCCAGTTGATCTCAGTCGGAACCCTCAAGCGTAAAACCTGACGGGCTAGCGCCCGTGCCGCCAACGCAGCATTGTGGGTTTTCCCGTCGTCGGAATTCGGACCCGGTGACCACTAGCTAGCAGCCAGGCAATCTGTTTCAAGAGGACGATGAGTGGAAAGCACGCCAGCATTGTCCGAGGTAGACCCTAAAGCCCTAAAGGCCCTAAACACGAGATAGGGCTGACAGGCATAGCTTTCGGTGGGCCACGAGCCCTCAGTTCAACCGCCACCCCTAAACCCCGCCAAAACCCTAAACCCTCAATCCCTGAACCCCTTCCCAACCACCCTTCTCAAAAATAAAGCTGGAGCTTAGGGCAGCCCCTTCCCCGACGAATAACAGTTCAAAAGCCAGGACCAGCTTGCACCGGCGCCCCAAAGCAGAAAGCCCTGCCCGACACCAGTTTGTGGGCCGTCGCTGAAGCTTTTCCAAGCCCGGAAAAGTCCAGCCCAAGCCCAAACCCTAAACCCCCTTAAAGGAAGCCCTGTAAATCCCTTTAAAGGAACCCTCAGACCCATATGGATTCCTTTAAATGGGCCCCAAACCCTAACTCCGGAAATGGCAAATTCCCTCAAGCGGAAGCCTCTCTTCTGCTACAACGATGATGCGTGCTCGCGACTGGCAGGTGCTCCAAGCCATGACTTATGCATCTATGCGTCTCGCTCTGTCGATCTAGCCACCCGTCGATCTGTCTGTCCCAGTCTACCTATCCTTATTCGTGTCAGCGAGACTCTCTTCTGCTGCCGCCGAGGAGCTCGATGCATGAGCTTGTCCAACAGCCGCTGGGAGGTTTTCACCTGCCACCGCGCACACTTATCAGTGATGCGATCGGCATGCGTACATCATCTCGGAGCCAGCGCAAGAGACCAGAGTCCTCTTCGACCTATTTGTCGCCTGCATCAACACTACTTATAGTCTCCAAAGTAGTTCCTTTTTGGGGTTACCTTATAAATGATCCTTAGTACATATTTGGTTAAACCAAAAAACCTACAATGGAGACTATAAGTAAAGACACGACGAGTTCCGCTCTGGACGGCAGACTTCCGCACCACGCCTTGTGATCCAACGACGTGTGAAGCTCACCGTACCTTGCGATCATGCAAAATAGAGACTGCGCATGGTCGCCTTCAGTCGACACAACTACCCCAGTACTTTGCCGAGAAGCAGGTCTTAAAGCTGACTGAGAGGCTTAAACAGAAGCAAACGGATTTTGTAGCCGCAGCAACATCGCACTAAGTGCCGCTAGTGCGGACCCCTCCCCTATGCAGCGCGCCTGTATGATACAATGCTTGAGATGCAAGATATCGCAACCACCACAGCAGGGCATCCAAGTACCAAGAGCCGGCAAATTTCAAGCTTCTGTCATCGGGTAGCGCATAGAAGACCCCTGTCTTCACTGAGGACTTACGCAGCCGCATTGTCTTTGAGCATCTCTCGCAGCAAGCTCGTCCTTCCTACTTTGGACATCCTGCGGAGGTATGCAGGTGATGGTATGATCCAAAAGTTCAGTTTTTTAACTTCGATCACGACTCTAACCATGAAACATTATTGTGAATATAGCTACTAATCTTGAGATCTATTTTAAGGGAAATGACAACCTCCGAAGATGAGAGGCTCGGATGAAAGTCACATAAGGAAGGCGTACCTGCACAGACGGATGAGGTCTTAGGGCTCATAGGGTTTGGGGTTTAGGATTAGGGTTTAGGGTTTAGGGGCTTAGGGTTTAGGGTTTACCCATAACAAGGGGCGTCGACGGCACAGCAACACCGGATAGCCTTTCAAGTTTGCGCGCCCAGTGTCCCTGGTTGGAAAGCCCATGTCGGACAGGGTTGCCCGAACTGGCCGCAAGGACACTGGCAAGAATACTAGTATAATATATGTTTCGACATTCGTCCCGTCTGTGGTGGAACAAAGCAGGAAAGAGGAGTTCCTGAAGCTTGGTTTAAGTCTCCCTCGGTGAGCTTGGGCGCACATGCCCATATTGTCCGACATCACCTGGCCATCACATGCGCAGGCCTAGAGATCCCGAGTGGTATCTCCGTAGGGATTCCAAGGGCCCATCGTCGGAAGCTGCAGCACTGGCTTAAGGCTTTTAAGGTGGGGCGACCCACGGTTGAGGAGGGTGCAAGAGCTCCAGCTCGATTGGAAGTGAAAAGGCGACTGAGCCCTGGCGGTAGTGACTAACATCAGGCAAGGTCATAACTCTTGCATCCCCGTAAACCGCAGCAGAAGCCTGAAACCACTGAGTCCTACTTTCAAGGCACCTCACTGTGAGCTTTTGCCGAACGTTCCTGCTGATCGTTTGCCTGCGGCAGGCAGGGAGCTGCTCCGAGGAAAAACGGCAATTTTTAGCCAATGTAACGAGCGGGAGTGAAGGCTTTTAAGTTTCAATTTCTTGCAGTATCGTACATTGATGAAGATTCGCACTGAGGGATTACGTGAAAACGATTCCGCGATTGCGCCAGGAATTTCGCAGCGGCCATGGTGGGGCAGCTGCAGTTGCCAAAGGCTTCAGAGATCTATTCGGAGCTGTACTACGACAAGAAGGGGCTGGAGGTACTACACAGTACCGCGACGCCGTTTCCACTACATTCTGCACGCAGGGCACGGTATAAGTCGGCATGGTCCACATGGTGACAAACCGAGTCAGTCTCAAGTGCAAGAGACAGTCTGAACAGCCCGTCTAGGCCTACTGCAATCGTGCAAACCCCCCTTTGACTGAGGCGCCTTTCGATGCGTACTTTGCCTGGCATGAAGTCAGAGTCAGTGTGGCTACTCCATAGCTGATACATACATATACATACATATACACATGAATACACGCATAGTGTATATATATATGTATGTATGTATGTATGTATGTATGTATGTATGTATGTATGTATATACTTGTCAATGTACATATACATGTGTGTATATGATATATATATATATATATATATAGAGAGAGAGAGAGAGAGGTATCTATATATATATATATATAACAATGACTCACACGCTCCGCTGTTAATGTATTCGAGATGTTGTTGAGATTTTATACCTCGATGCATGGGTGGCTGTACTTTGCTTCAGCTCAGCTCCGGGTGTGATGTGACGGTCATTGACGGTCACTCGGACGTGGCTAGTGATTGGGCAGGCTAAACGCCCCTTCTCCCACCGCAGGCAAAAGTTGTTTTGGGGGGCAGTATCATCTATCATCACATGCGGAGTGAGCCGGAGAGTAGATGTTCTTCTGACCGTCTACTTCAGCATTTCCACAGCAAAATCTACCGGATCGCGAGAGCGGAAGGGAAGCGGCAAAACAAACATGCTGGCACGGCGCTTGGTACATGTTGAACTGGGCATGCTGCACCCACTCCTGTGCAAACCAGGGTTAACTGCCAATGTTGGTGTGACAAGCAAGGTTGCAAAGCCTTATACTCTAGATGGCCCGTAAACCGTCGTTTCTTGCATGTCCGCTCACGGATGGCAGTTGTGTATCGTGGGTGGGACTGAAGATAGTGTCGAACTGCGCTCAAGTTTAGATGCGGAAGTCGTAGAAGCACTTGCATGTGGTGTAGGCGCTGATTTCGAAAGCGTGCGAAACTGAGGAGATCAACCTCCAGAAGCTTAACATCCGAAACCTTCAGACTTTCGCGTGGACATAGGACACAATCTTGGAAATCTTGGATTGTTTTCACGATCCTCAGTCACACATCTTTAAAAAGTCCCGGAAAGCTTAGGGAAACGCGAGCCTAACAAACTAACTCGCCCTAGTAGTCAGCATGGAGTCCTGGGGAATATTGGCACATTCTCTACCCTTAAGCTGTAGTTGGACTCTAAGGTGATAGTATTGCCGAATGGTTCCCAGAGACTCCAATATCCCCTAGTTACGGAATACTCTTTAAACCATATCAGGGATCCTTTATGGTATATCCCTCAATTCAGGCATATTGGCGTCCCTGGGTTCGGCCCCTGAAGTAGCTGAGTGCCGGCGTCCTGCGTGGTGTGCATGCTCATCCTCGAGCTCAGGAAGAGCAACAAGTCCGGGGACAAAGGCTACTGTAGGGGCCTGAATAATTAGAACAGACTATAGGGGCCTGAATAATTAGAACAGGGTTCCTTTAAAGGGTTCCTCTAAGGGATACTATAAGGGTACTATAAGGAATTTAGGGATATAGGGGCCTTAATGATTAGAATTCTAGCCATTCTACTATAATTGTTAAAAGGAACCCCCAAAATAGTATTGGTAATTATTTAGGCCCTATATTACGAATTGCGGTTCGGTCTCGGGCTTCGACGACCGAGGGGCCGAAAACTCTAAACCCAAAACCTTAAGGTTTAGGGTTTAGGGTTGAATGAGGGTTTGGCTACCCTTTGCAGCACTTTTTGTGTTTTACAGTGGTTCACCGGTCTTGCTGAAAAAGTGACGGGAGCCCTTCATCGAAGCCCTTTGCGGCTGCGATGTCTTTTCGTCTACACGGCCCACAGGCTTCAGGAACTACCTGAACTTAAAACTCCGATCCCAAACTAAACCCTAAACCTTAACCTCGACGCCCCAAACTGTAAACCCGAAACTCACGCATGCCGCAGAGCTTCCGGAAATGTTGGGTTCAGGGGCAAATGGGGAAGCAGGCAGAAAGAGTTTAGGGTTACCTGTAGCCGAAAAGACCTTCCTTTTTAGGGCTCCGTATTACGGTTTCTACCGATCTATCTATCTATCTATAGATAGATCTAGATCTAGATCTGTACATATATATATATGCATATATATATACACACATATACATACATACATACATACATACATCTATCCATCCATCCATCCATCCATCCATCCATGCATGCATGCATGCATGCATGCATACATACATACATACACACATACATACATATATATATATATATAATATAGGCAATAGTTCCTGATGAAGGTAGGCTTTTTGGAGCACGGGTAGTGTTTGGGGTTTAGGGCTTAGTCCCTGTACGCCATGGCACGACCCTCACAAAAGCTGAACTGCTCGGCCTTCAGGGAATTCCCGAAGCCCTCAGCCCTAAACCCCAAGCGCATAGCACAGGCAACAGCATATATAAGAGATAGACCAAAAGACAGTCAGAAAAAGATGTAGACATAGATACGTAATGATACGCACATACCTACATACTGTGACAATACGTACGTACGTACATACATACATACATGCCGCCCAAGTCCAAGCCCCACTCCCAGCGGGCCTTCCCACGAGCCTTGTGCTCCAGCAGCGTGGCTGTGATCGCCAGCAACAGAGGGGGAAGGTTTGATTCTAACTCGCTGCGGAATCGCTCGGAGACACGAAAACGGCCAATCTAAACTACTGCCCTGAAGCATAGGAGCTTACTTTCATGCTCAAGAGTGGCGGGTTCGGACAAATGTCATCGCCTGATCTTCCATTCTCTTCGACGCACCGGGACCCTAAATGAACAGAACAGGACTTTGGGGTATCTTATACGCTACAGTAGTTATATCGGAACATACAGGGACTCTTACTGAACAGAACAGGACTTGGGGGTATCTTATACACCAGTCATTATATCGGAACTGGAAGCAGATTCATTCAGTGATCTTTGCATCACTGAGGTCTTCCATCAGCCCTGAGCGCAAGGACCCGAACGTCCTCAACGCAACGTGATTGGAAGATCAGCGGACCATATGGGAGTTTGCGAAGATTCGGTACAGGTAGCTTACTTTGGGGTCCTATTTTCGGAAACCCCGGAAACCCCCATATACTCCGGAAGGTTGCAGGCGGAGCTGCCCAGTACAATCCACGATGCCTCGACTAGGGCCCCAAAAAAGCACATAAGCAAAAATTAGGATAGGGAGACCCCACATAAACCCCAAGCCCAACAAGGTAGGGATATCCCGATAAAATGCTTATGCTAATGTGCTTTTTTGGGTCCCTAATGGACCCTAGGGCCGCTAAAGTTCCACTCAAAGGCCGCGGTAGACCCGCATAGCGCCTTGAAAGCATGCGCATACCCAGAGGCCCCAAAGTAGTTCCTTTTTGGGATTACCCTTTAGGGTTCTATACACGAACCCCCAAAAAGAGCTACTTTTGGGTCTTTGGGTACGTTCAACATGCACTTTCTGCCTCAACCCAATGCCCTGTAGGTTACAAGTGCACGGAGAAAACCCACACTCGCACTTCTCCTTGTGCCAACTAACCTACAGACTTCATCCGTTGGCCAGGTGGTTCGGTCTTTCTCTTTCTCTCGTTGGCTTGTTCTCTCTCGCCCTCCTTCTTCTTCGGATTTCCTTAGGGGACCATCCGATAAAAATTAGAGCGATACAAAGAAGATTAGCACGGCCCCTGCGAAAGGATGACACTGGCACGCACACATCGAGAAGTGTACCAAGTGCCCTCTCTCTCTCTCTGTGTCTCTCCCTCTCCGCTTTTCCACGTGATGACACTCCCGCTCCACCAACTTCACTTTGATGTTTTCCGCAGATCACGCCGTCGCCGGAACATGCCGGATTGTCAGCGAGTACCGCTCCTGCACAAATCACGACTTCCGGTGAGATTATTGCCAAAGGCATGTCGCAAGAAGATCTGCTGAAATCTGTGGGGTTACCCAGGAGAGCGAGGAGAGCCCGCAAGCATGTTCCGAACTATCAACAATTGCGCTGAATCAGCAGAAACCACTGCGGAAGGCAGCTTTTACAGGCTGCCCAGGTTTTTGACAACCCAATCCCTGAAAAAACAACCTACGCCCATAATATTGAAATCCGAAATCTCGGGTCAGGTCTCTTCCGGTCCTCACGTTGCAGTGACCTTGCGTGGAGTCTTTGCTCATAGATGAGGACAGCCAGTCAGACAAATAGCAAACAGAACGCTTCGTGAATGCTTCTGCCCCATGCAAGAAAGGTGTTTCTGCACACTGCGATCCAATCCATGACAAGGTCAGCTGAATGTAGGGACACCCCGAAACAAAAGCCTGCCAGCCCAACATACCCGATATCGCAGCATCAAATACGAGGTCTGCATAAGCAGCTCCGTGTGTTCGTGCTGGGATGAGAATGAGCACTCATCACGTGCAACTTTTCAAGGAACCAAAGAGACATGAACATAAACCTTGCGCAAAACCCTAAACCCTAAACGCAATTGCTTGGCAGTAGCTGCAAACATGATCAAGGCGGCGAGGGTTGTAACAGCAACAAGCACTTCAAGAGAAGCAGCACATCAGCTAATCGTACATGAAGAGCCTCGCCCTCATGATCATGTTCGCCATACTGGCAGTGCTATCAACTCGCAGTGGTAACAAAACCATTGGACTCGTGATCTTCACCATAGCAAGAGACACATTGAAGATCTACCTACCAGCAAGTAAAACTAGCATGTTGATCCCGGACTCTTGGAAGCCCTCTGCCCACGACCCGCTAAGTCACGAGATCCGAGTTAGCAGACCTGACAGCAACAAAACGAGGTTTGCAAAGCTCTCAGTCCTCGACGCCCTACACCCTACACCCTCATCTCGGAATGTCTGAGGGTTGTGGCCCATCGCCGCGTAGCTGCCGGACGGCCCAGGAACCCCGGGGGGTGGCCTGTGCACACGAATATTCTTTATAATATCATGGTATGGTATTTTCTATCTAGCATATCATAGTAGGTGTGTGGTATAGGTATATGGACCATAATGACGATCAGGGTGGTGACGATTGCGATTACGAGGGCCAAGAAAGACGATGATGATACTCGTGGCATGACGGTGGGAAGATGATGTTGATGATATAGTTGGTTGTTGTTGTTGATGACGATGATGACGAGGATGATGATGGTGATGATAGTGGCGATGATGGCGATGGAAATGATGAGGATGGTCATGATCATGATGATGGCGACATTCGGATCAGTATCATCGCCAGCAGCTCATCAACATCGATGAGCTGCCAGCCCTGCAGACATGATGAACCCATGACCTGCCTTATGGCTTCAAACCAGTAGCGTGCAGTGTGGGGGGGAGTTTTCAACAAAAGGCGGAGGCACAACCGGGTCTTCCTTTTCTCGGCTTGGGTTTAGGGTTGAGGGGTGTAAGCTTTCGTGAAATCAAAATCGACTCCGTCCTCTGGTAGAGGTCCTGTGAAGGGCATTCTTGCAAAGGCTCTAGCTTCTTTCAGCCACTTGCTGCCATGCATTCCATGACGAAGAAGCAAACCAATCACATGGAATTTGTCGTCAGAATGTAAAGTCAAAGTAGGATCCCCATTAAGAGGACCCAGAAAACTCACGTGTCAATCCGTTAGCTCAACCGCGCGCGCAGCCGAACAGCTGAGTACCGAGCATCGGGGCTCCAGTTGTCCAAACCCTGCCAGTCTCGGGACGTACGGCTGTAGGGTTGTATGTCATTGAGCTTTTGGGGTGTCGGGTGTTCCCGTTGTGGAGCTTCGGGTTGCAGGGTTTCGGGTGTTCTAGGGCTAGGGCTTAGGCTATATCAAACATGGTCAAAAGCTGCAATACCCAGAGACACCAAAACCCCCTCGATTAAGGAATCTCCCCCTCAAATTATAAGGCGGGCGCGGGATGCAAGATGTGAGGGTCTACAAACTGCGGATTTCCTTGCAATTCCCACCTTACTCGGGGTCCTTACAGACTCCACACAAGTTCTGCACTGACAAAGCCTTCCTATTGCTTCTTTATTACAACCCTACCGAATTAACTATTCTTTGTCTCTTAAATACGGCCGAATATTCAAGACGCTCCTGGTTGCTGGGCACATTTTCAAACTCCAACCCCTGAAACCCAAAAAACTGACCAATGACACGGCACTAAAGACTTACCAAACACACCTATGCCGGGTGCGGGGCATACGTATTTCAGCTTTACCACCTATCTTATGGTAAACACCCGATGTCGGTTAAAGATTCGCTCTTTGATACCAGAAACCTCTGTTTTTTGCTTAAAACCAGGGTACGTCTTACATCCCGCGCCCGGCTATAATAGTAGGATAAAGAATAGTCCTTAGTTAGAAAACCTCCCTTAAAATATAATAGGAACCCCAATGTGATTTAAAGAGTATAATCCTTAATTAAGGAATGCCCCTTAAAAATAATAGGAACCCTGACATGATTCAAAGAATAGTCCTTAATTGAGGAATCTTCCTTAAAGTATAATAGAAGCCCTAATACATGATTTAAAAAATATAATCCTTAATTAAGCAGAATAGGAATCTCCCTTAACATATAATAGGAGCCCTAATAGATGATTTATAGAATATAATCCTTAATTTAAGGGGGTGTCGGAGTCTCTGGGTACCGGTTTAGGGTGCAGGGTTTAGGGCCTTAGTGTTTAGGGTTTAGGGTACCCTAAATGTTAGGTGCCGTGTTATAATAGGGACCCAGATAGAAACCCTGACTTTAACAACCACCCATATCTCCTTAAGCTCTAAACCCTTTATAGAACCCTTATAGATCCCCTTAAGGAACCCTTTAAAGGAACCCTAGGGGCCGGACCCTAATTTTGACAACCACCCAAAAAGGAGAGCCTGCAAGTCATCGGCCAGTCGGTCTGAAATGCCATGCAAGTGCTGCTTGTACGCCTCCGGCAGAAGAAGGCTGCGCTTTAGGGCTTTAGGGCTTTAGGGCTTTAGGGTATCAGGGTTTTAGGGTTTGGGGCTTAGGGCCTTAGGGTTTAGGGTTTAGGAGTCTTTCTTGCGGTGGATGAAAGGAAGTGCCACATTTCATGTAGAGTTTAAGGACTTTCCGGGGTTCCTCACATAGCCTCTTGTTTAATAAGAATAAGTGCAACAGGGCTTTTAAGGTTCAAGATCCCTTCATGCCTTGTTAAAGATCCCTACGAAAAGTTTAATGATTGTGCGCACGCAGTGTAAGCAGACCCTTCTGTCATTCTTGGTCTACCAGTATAGGGGCCTTGATTATCAGAATAGGGCTTCGGATACCTCATAGTAAATCTATGAAAAACAACACTAGGAATAATTGCGTTCCGACCCCTATATTACATGACCCTTACATGGCCACCACCATCATCAGACACAGCCGGATCATACCGACGAGGTGGGCTTCGGATGCTAGAGATACGAGAGCTCCCAACGAGCTTGCAACTCCCAGAAAGCCCTTGTAGTAGTGCATGACACCCAAACCTAAACGCTATACCGCACTATACCCCTTTATCTTCGTGCACAGTTTCGGATGTGTTACTTACTGGAGTTGCTAGACTAGGGTTGATAACCCAAAACATGAAACAAACCATTGACAAGGCCCTGCGAATGCTTCTACAACGATTGAAAGCCCTGGAAAATCAAACTTAACACACCTTCATTTAAAAAAAACATCGCCCCCACGAAATCCTTCATGAAGGGTTAGAGAGGGAATCGCCCAGGAAGGAAGTCTTCACTAAACATTGAAATGTAGCAAAAAAAGTGCGACCATGTCAGTTCAGGGTTCTTATGGGATCAACGACGGCCTCGTCCGAGAACACCAGCAAACTGCGCCTCAGACCCGGTGCTAAACAGTTCGACGGGACTTAGAATGCTAGTGAGACTTTACAACCGTGACGCAGTAGAAAGCTGTAGCCCTAAAACTTAAACCCTGAGACCCGAAGCCCTAACACCCTAACACCCTAAAGCCCTAAACAGTAGTATAGGGGCCTGAAAAAAATTAGAAAAGGGCTTTGAAGTTATCATACATCTATAATTATAAGGCATCCCGCAAAAAGAAGAGGTAATTCTGAAGACCTCGATATGAGGGTTTACGGGAAAAGGGCGAAGCCATCCCCCGCTACTCGACGTGCGAGCTGCCGGAGTGTGTCCCACAGAGGGGTAACAAACACTAAACCCTATATAGAACCTTTATGGATCCCTTTAAGGAACCCTTATGGATCCCTTTAAAGGAAACCCTAAAATCCCTAAACCCTAATACCACCAAAACTCCTTAATCCTAAAAACACCAAAACAAACGCTTATCCACTCTGTCTGAGGTCCTTTGTGTGATTGTAGGTCTATTCCTGGCTTAAGGGGCTTTGGAACGTCTGGGTAGTTTGCATCGGATGTTTGACTCACCCAAAGGCAAGACCACGATGGGGCCGGGACGGGGGCACTAGAAGCGAGGCGACCGGCGCCTCGCCTCCTGCAATGGCTTTGGGTTCAGTTTTTTTTTGTTGAGCGCCTTTTTCCTCCTTGGGTTCAGGCTTTAGGGATTAGGGTTCTGGGCTTAGTGCTCGGGGTTTGTAGGGTTTTAAGGTTGAGGGCTTGGGGTTGAGAGCTCTCCGAGATAACTTTTCGAACAACAGTTCTTGAGAGTAGTAGTCGTCGTCCCAAGTTTTCATGCGGATCCCTGCAGATCCATCCTCTCGATGGATGGAGTTCCAAAAATAGCTCCATCTTAACAATAACGCGCTGTAGTGAGTGCCCGAAATTGATGACCGCGTGGTCCAACAACCCCATCCGAAGACCTTATTTGCGTGTCAGAACCTACTATATGGGCTGACATGCACTGTGACGACTTCGCCTCAAACCACACCGACACCGCCGAAACTCGAACCCCTAACCCCAAACAAGATTTCACCCACAAACTACAGATGTTCTCCGGTGCAGGCTGGGGCAATAAGAACAACGAATGTAGAAAACAAACATTGGCAATGCATTGATAAGGCCCACAGCACGACATCCGGGAATCCGCCACGACCACTATGATCACGCAAGCAAAGCACTGCCACCACCGACCGTGACCACGAGGACGATGACTGCGGATACTGGGGGGGTTATCTAAATGACTTTCCTTTTTAGAGTCGTTTTCAGGGTCCCTTTTAGGGGCCTTTTTAGCGTCCCTTTTAGGGTCCTTTTGGATTCCTTTTGGGGTCGATTTTACGGTGCCGTGCTAAAAAGGGACCCTAATTTACAGAACTACCCGCTGGCCATACCCTAAAACCCTAAACCGTTAGCCTAAACCACTACCCCTAAACCTTAAACCCCAAACCCCGAAACCCTAATCTGCAGAACCACCCGCTAGCCATCTCGAGCTCCGGCCTGCCACGTGGGCATGGTCGCGCCAGAAGTCAAAGACCTCAGGTGAACTCCTCCCCAAAAAAGAACCCTAATTTTGACAACCTCCCAAATAGAATAGGGTTCCTTTAAAGGGGCCCTATAAGGGTACTGTATAGTATTATAGAAATCCTCCTCCAAACCAGGAATGTCTGCTATTATAGGGGCCTTAATAATTAGAATATAAGGGGTCTATAAGGGGTTCCATAAGGGATACTATAAGGGTCATGTAATATAGGGGCTGGAATACTTGGAATAGGGTTTCGGTGACCCTTCTGCTATCATTACACTAAGGAACCCCCAAAATAGTATAGGTAATTAGTGGTTAAGGCCCCGATGTAAGCTTCAGCTTGTCGGTTTTGCTAGGTTGTCTCAGAGTAGTTTTGGGTTGTCTCCACATCCGCTCAGCACTAACTTCAATACTTGCTTAATTCTCTCATCCACCGCTCCAGGGCAAGCACCACTGCACTGCCCAGGGACACGATCGCGGCCCAAGGCGAGTATGCCGGTCCGTCCGTGTGAGGCAGTATGCCTGGAGTCGGGAAGTTAAAGCTCGCGGGAATCAAGGCTTGTGCCATGGAGCGGTTCATATTCAGGCTTCGACTTGGGTTGTGCTTTGCATTCTCGACTTACGGCTTCGGCTACTTGATCGCATGGAGTCTGACTGGCATAGCATGAGAGCAGATGTGTTCTGCGACAGCTCGATCATGGAAGGCTGCTTCAAAACTGGTTGCAATCCTCTGCAAAACATGATTCGAATATATTGCAAAACACAGCTTCCATTGACCTCAACGATCACCGATCGACCCCCCTCACCCCCAAACCCTCCATCACCCTGAATCCCCAAATCTCCCAAAACCGGCCAGACCTTGGCCCGGCTGGTAGTGGTTCACCAAGACGTGATTCGGCGTGGGCTCCTGGTCTCAGCGCCCTCCGGAAGGAGGGCTTAGGGATGAGGGTAGATCGGAGCAGGCGGGTGGGTCTATAAGGGTTTCTGTTAGGGATCTATAAGGGTTACTATAAGGGATCTATAAGGGTCCACTGTGACTATACCACACATGCAGCAATGTATCTTAAGGCTTAAGGCTTGTCACAGATATGTGAATTATCATCGAGGAACCGAGGGTGCCGCTTGCAGTGCACTTCCCCATGCTCCGAGCCCGAAATGGTGCCTACCCCAGAGACTAAAGGAGTGGCACATAACCATCAGAACCGACACAGCTTTTCGTGGTGACGGGCATAGCACAGGATAACACGCGACATAGAATACTCATCGTGCTGATGACCATACTCGCACTCAAAAAAGAGTACGGCTGGCCGTCGCTCTGTGTCCCACGGCTGAAAACAGCATAAACGGGGATGCCTTATGATGCATCCTGAACCCCAACACTCAACCCCAAGTCCCAAGCCTTAACCTGAAACCTTGTAAGCCCTGAGCCCTAAGCTTAGACCCTAAGTCCTAAGCCCCTGTGCCCGAAACCCCTAAAACTGCTGTAAGGATACAGACACGCACAGCAGAGACTGCTGGAGCCTTCCGCATTGACGGTGCAGTCAGTATACTCTCCGGAACAAGCTCTGTACTGTTTAGGTGGCTCCATATTATAGCTATGGTATAATATACCTCCCCCAAAAAACTTATTCTGATCATTCGGGCCGCTATATTAGTATTGTTTGAACCCAATCCCGGGAGTCAGAAGGACTTTTCCACACCCCGCTCGACCTGCATGTCATGGGCACACTGTGGCCGACTGGGCCGGAAAGACTGGGACCAAGAGTCTTCCAGTTCGGCAGAACCGTCATCGATTATAGGGGCCTCAATGATTGCCAAAACCATTTCAGGGGTTCCTTGTTATAAGTATAGTGTAATGGGCCTTGAATCATTAGAAAAGGGTTTTGGGGTATATGTACTATAACTCTAACAAGGACTCCCCAAAACAGTGGTAACCATTGAGGCCCCTATACTACCCCAGGGGGAAAACTCGGCAAAGACTTTTACAATTTTCCGCCTGCTGTCGCGCACGAAAGCAGGCGAAGCTCCTCTTCGACCGCTTCGTGGTGAACCACGTCATGTGGGGGATACTTTATCGAGTAATGCACGGAGCTCAAAACATATTGAAAAACTAGAAGAGGGTTTTGGGAGTTCCTTCATCACGATTGTACTCAGTAATATACCCCAAACCCTATTTACTTATGAAGGCCCCTAGATTATGTTTGCTCCGGTTTCCAACCACCAGAGACACAGGATAGCACCAAGAAGCACAGACGTCGTCTCGAAGTTGCACAGCGAGGGTGCCGCATCTGCGTGGGAGAGACAGCACCGGAGAGACATCGTCCTTCCGGAGAAGAGGAGGAGACCCTATCGAGGGCAAAACTGTCCGACCCCATGCAGCAAAGAATGCGCAAGCGGGATCTTGTGCATCATCGGTTCCGAACTCCTCCAACGTTAACTGCTGTGCAGCATATGCCCATCGCCTACAACCACTCCGGCATGCTCCTTTACGAAGACCGAATGCTGGATTTACTAGCGCATGGCTTCCTCACCTTTCCAAGACCGTAACCGGTGACGCACCACAGTGATTGCTCGACAGTCTTATCACGGAACTCACATTCTGCCATTGCTCTATACCTGCTCAAGATGTGCACTCGAACTCGCGAGCGTTAAGGTTGACGAAGCACGGCGAACACACACACACACACACACACACTGTCAAGCAATGCTGTTGCAAAATGTATTTGTTGAGCGGGCTGGCATGCACTGTGCAGGCCGTAGGCTTGCAGCGGCAGGCGACCAACCCGATGCAGACATGCAGCTTTGGAGCTCAGATTTCTAGAAATAGCCAGAGTAACAGCTTTCTCGCGCAGCAGCTTTCAACAATCCTGTGGATATCGTCGAGCTAGCCGCTCATCGGAAACATCCTCGAACTTGCACATCGGCAACTTCGCTTCGTTGCTGTGCTTGCTCGTACCGTATACTATACTACTAGGACACACCATACTCCAGCGGTATATGAGACAGATTACCCAAAGGGGTGGAGCTAAAGCTAAGACCTTCGTCATGCATCATATGTGAAGCTGTGTGAAGCTAGACGCGTGTCGCAAGATCAAACGGAAACCGGCCATGAAGTGCCTTAGAGCGGAAAATTGTAACCTCTTGTGAGGACCTGTGTCTCTTTCAGACAGGGTAATGACCACCTGGAGCCATAGCACCCGAGCCGCCAACGAGCTAAGAACAGTACCGGATCGTATCTTACGCTGTCTTCGGTACGTATCCTTAAAACTAACTAACTAAGACTACTTTCTTGCTTGGCTGTCGCCCAGTTATGCTCTGACTATCAGGCAGGGAACACGACGAAAAAAAAGCAGGAACTTGGAAGCGCGCTTCTCGGAACTCGAAGTGCGCCAACAGGGACTCGGAAACTTCTTGCAAATGCTCCTTGGATCATGCGATGTCCGAAATCACCACATCACTCTTCGCGGCCATGCCATCTTCCACGTGGATGTGAGCCAACTTGTCGGTGTCAGCTTCCTTGACTTGATACTGCCTCCACGGCCAGGAGGGCTCGTCCTCGGCTTCGTCGGCAGTGTCCTGCTCGCACTCGAAGATGTCGTGCAAGTGCGGAAGCATCTCGTGCAGCTTCATCTCGCGCTCTTCCTGCCGACCCCAACACAAGGCGGAGCCGTGCAATCTCTCTCTCACCATGGACTTGTGCTTGTGGAAGGCTTGCAGCTGAACGAGGCTGGGCAAAATCTGCGAGCCTGTCTGCTGCGAGTTGCATAGCTCATCGAAGAAACCCGGCCCAGCGTTTTCTTGAGTTTCTCTTAAACTTGGTGCGAATCGCCGGCTACGAAGAGCCATCAGGCTTCTTGGAGAAAGTTTCTTCGGCTTGTTCGGAGGCACTGGAAGCAGCGTTGTCGCGGAATCCTCGTTGATTCCTGGCATAGGTGCGAACGCCATCAGAATAAGCTTCCGCTCTGCAGAGTTGGCGATGTGAGCGATGAGCAAACTTGAGCCGACATCGTCAGGTTTTTTTATGATCATTGACTTCAGTATGCCCGTGTCTGAAAGCAAAGGCGGATTTTATGTGTAACTGGACAGGCGGCACGTATGCAGTGGCTTGAGGCGCCAGTTTTCTCATTGCGGTGCTCTTCCAAGCAAAAGATGCTACAGGTGCATTTCGGCCGGGTACTAGTATTATGCCCTGGAGACGCAGAAGTCTCGTGCCCATCATAGCGACCAACAGACACAAGCATTCCTGCGGAATTACGAGACCCCTAAAATGTGCAATGCTGGATCCTGCACTACCCAGCACCCAAGTCGCAAATCAAGTCCAGAAGGCCAAAGAGCCGAGGATGCTCAATCAACCGTAAACTCAAAGCCCTACCTCTTGAACCCTCTTGACATACGAATCTCAGGAACACGCGGCAGCGCGGGAAAAGAAAAACGAACCAGCAGCTGGCAGGATCCAAATGTTAAGGAAACTGCGCCTAAACCCTAAACTGGGCCTAAACCCTAGACTCTAAACCCTAAACCCTGACCTAAACTCTAAACCCTAAACCCTAAACTGGGCCTACACCCTAGACCCTAAACCCTAAACCCTGACCTAAGCTCAAAACCCTAAACCCTGGTTCTGACCACCGGGGCCACCACCAACGCTGCCGCGTCGCCGACGGCGAGGCAGAGCTCTTGGAGCCAGGGCCTTCTGGGTTATGGTTGAGCCGCTTATAATTAGGGTTTAGGGTTTAGGTTGAGCCGCTTGTGTTTAGGGTTTAGGGTTATGGTTGAGCCGCTTATAATTAGCACTACCATTTTGATGATAATTATTAGCACCACCATTGTTTTTGTTGTTATTATCATGGCTATTTTTGCTTATAAACATTAGTATTCTTAGTATTATTAGTACTATTGTTTTGTTTAATTTGGGGTTACGGGTCTCGGTGTTGCAGGCTCGGAAATTCATAGCTTTCGAGCATTTATGCTTTGCGATGGTTTGCGAGCGGGGGCTTTCGATGCAGTGGACATGGGCTTGGCAGTGCCACCCGACATTCACGTTGGACTGTGATGAGCGACTGCACGGCCTGTTTTTGACCCAAACCCCGAAACCCGAAACCTCAAACTCCGAAACCCCCAAACCCCTAAATCCCTGCAACCTTGCAAGGCCAGAAACCCTAAACCCCTCGAAGCAGATGTGCTCCCGGCGGCAGCACTTCAGGCAGGAAGGGCGGCCTTGGATTTCGGGAATGACATGCTTCAGGGCTTGGGTTTAGATGGGTTTAGGGATAGGTTTGAGGGTTTAATGTAGGAGCCTAAATAATTACCAATATTATGGTGGGGGTTCCTTAATATAATTATAGTATAATGGGCCCCAAAACCCTATTCTAATTATTAAGGCCCCTACATTAGGAGCCTGATTCAGAAACCTCAGGGTTCCTTGTATGAGCCCTACTGTTTTAGCGGGAGGACTTGGAGCGAAGAATACTCCTGGAAGTCTTTTCGGAGGAGAATGCAAGGCTTCTGGAGTCCAAGTCAGAGTTGGCGTTGATGCTGATCTGGGGAGTTTCAAGCCCTGGATCGTTGAAAACTGCGACAAGAGTATAGCAAGCTGATGGCATGGCATGCGGCGGGGAGATGAGGAGCGCATTGATGAGTATGCTGCTTCTCTTGCTCCGGGCATTACCATTCGGTGTTTCGTGGGACCGTGTCAAGACCACTGCAGAGACAGTGTGACTTCCCCCCATAGTGTCGATCGGTTCACGATTCTTCTTTTGGACTGGTCGCGCTGGGGGTAACAGTCATGGCAACACAGAAGGATTCTGCTCGGTTGCATCTCACGGAAACCTGCAAGGTCCTGGAACGACGGTCTCATAAGGAAGCCAATACCAAACATCCTTTTCCGAAACCTCGTGGAACAAGGCTTCCGGAATGGTATTGTAACATTGTCCGAACATGAAAGACCAGTGCCAGCGCCAGGCCAGCACCAGCACCAGAACAAGCATCATCATCATCACCATCGTCATCACCATCGTCATCACCATCAGCAGCAGCAGCACGCTAATCGCCGTCACTGCCATCATTAAGTAGTACCATCAGAGCCAGCATCAACGCGCCGCCACGCTCACAACCCTCGTCAAACATCATCATTCTCTCAAACTATCATCCTCAGCAACCCAATCCATCATGGCCATTAGCATCATCAAAGTCACCATGTCACCATGGCCTTTCGCAAAATATCTTTATCATACTACTTTGGCCAAGCCCTTGCCCTCCCTCCCTTGGTGCCGCGCCCCGGGTCGCCGCCGTATCGCGCCGTCCGCTTGGTGCGAAGCATCTGGAAGTCTGAACGCCTCAGCAGAACAGTGCAGGGGCCGGAGAAAGGACTTGCAACTTATATAAGGCTTGGAGGGCTGTAATGCCGATGCATATGGTGATGGTATGGTGATTGCGACATCGAAAAAGATGCTGATACACCTGATACACTGATTGTGCTGACCTGAGAGCGGCGACGCAGTGATGCAGCTAATGATGCTCAAGCTGGTGACAGTAGCGGCAGTGCCCATGCTGACAATCATGGCAAAGAACAACTTTCCGACAACCACCATCTGACGAGCTAGCACAAAGGACCTGGCAACAAGGAAACCCGGAGAGCTGGATTACAGAATGGGCGGAGGGGCCCGATAAAGTGGTAGACGAAGGGGCATGGTCAAACACAACAATAATTGCAAACACTTCCGGCATGCTCATGCTATAGGTATCATCACGGACATCATCGCTGCACCAACATCGTCATCAGCACCAACATCAACAACACCATGAACAGCGACACCATCAGTGACAAAGGCCACAACATCATCATAGTGCTGTTGATAGTCTTAATATGTGACTTCATTTCATAAATTATGATTATCTTCTAGGTGTTCTTGCGTATTGAAGTGGATTTTCACCTTCATCTTAATGTTTCATCTTTCATCCGCCATCTTCACCTTCATCTGCACCTTCGCCATCAGCATCACCATCATTATTCTCGTCATCGTCGTCAGCACAGTTGCTCTGTGATCCTTGTATCGTTATCACCGTTATAGTCGTGATCGTTGTCGTCGTCGTTGCTGGACAACAACAGCAGCAACAGCAGTAGTAAGCAGGCAAGCAACAGTTGGATTCCATGGCCTGAGAAGTCGACCGACGTCTCAGGTTGCGCAAGAGGATCTCCTTCGGCTACAAGGCATACCGCCATCTATAATCATGCCAACAAGCTGTCGGATAGGGTGGACCCCCAACCTTGAAACCCTAAGTCCCAAGCCCTAAGAACCCTAAACCCTAAAACCGAAAACCCTAAAGCCCGAACTCCTAAACCCTGAAACCCTACAACCTTAAACTAAAACCCTAAAACCCTAAACCGAGAAACCCTCGACCTGACGCGCTCGTTGCGGCTCCTCGGCCTCCGCTGGAAGCCAATCCTGGAAACTAGGCACCGTCCCAAAAGCGCATCAGGTCTAGGGTTTACCTAAAAGCGGAATAACCTACCTTTTTAAGGACTTATATAAGAGCCTTAAAAACGTAGGTTATTCAGGGTTAAGGTAGGGTTTGTAAAGGGTTTAGGGGTTTAGGGACTAGGATTAAGGGCACTCTTCATTGCTTCTCCTACTGTTGCTAGCGATCTTCAAACCTGCACGCAGAATTCCCTCTCTTTGCTGTATCCTGAGCTTCTACAACATGGGAGCCCTCTGAAGATCGTGCTAGTTTTCTGCGATCATAGTCACTAAAAAGGACGCCTAAAGTCCCAAACCCGAATCCCCGCTAGACCCTAAACCCTAAAGTGCCGAACCCAAACCCCCACTAAACCCTAAGCCTAAGCCCTAAACCCCAAAGTCCCAAGCCCCCCAAAACCCTAAGCCCCAAAGCCCACAAAGCCCTAAACCCCGAACCATAAGCCCCCAAGGGCCCCAAAACCCCCACTGCCTCGGCCAGGCGGACGCTGTGCAGCGCCGCGGCCGCCTGGGGCGGCGGCCGCGGTCCCAGAGCTAGGGCCTCCTCGGGCCTCAGAGTCCGGAACCAGATCTATAGGGCTCCTATAAGGGCTCTTTGAAGGGTTCCTTTAAAGGGATCTACAGGGCTCCTACAAGGTTGTCAAAATTACGGCCTCCTCGGGCCTCAGAGTCCGGAACAAACTGTTCTTGAAACTTGAAAGGACCGGTTTAGGGTTTCGGGGTTTAGGGAGTTAGGGGTTTGGGGATTTAGAGGTCTATTATAGGGGCCTTAGTAATACATACCTATAGTCAGAGTCCGGAACCAACTGTTCTCTAAACTTGAAAGGACCGGTTTAGGGATTTTTGGGTTTAGGGATTTAAGGCTTTTTTGAGCTCCTTCTCCACGCAGCCCGAGGGTTTGGAGTCTAGGGGTTTAGGGTTTATAGGGGTTTAGGGGTTCAGGGGTGTAGGGTTTACGGTAGAACACCGGCCGAGTTCATTTTCTGGTTCGCAAAAGCTCCCCCGAAAGCTGAACTAGCCCCAAAACTGAGCTCCATGCCTTTTTCTGACGTGGCATCTCTCTGGGCTCCCGGCCCTTCAGCTGTGCCTTCGACAATCGCCTCCTTGGGCGGGGTCTCCTGGTTCAACCGTTGCAGATGGTTGACCACAAGCTACCCAGAGGCCCCAAAGTAGTTCCTTTTGGGGATTACCTAATAGGATTCTAAATATGAACCCCTAAAAGGAACTACTTTAGGGCCTTAGGGTAGTATCAACATCTTCATGCTTAACTTCAGCCCCTTGGTTGATGCGCCACGAACAAACACCGGACACCTCATCCCACCAGATTCTCATGCGGGAAATTGCCTGCCTGACTCATCAAAACCTTGTGTAATCAACATACCGAAGCCGCCGACTGTCGACTTCAGCGCCCTGTGCACATCGATCATTTCCAGAAAAACGGAGCCACTCATTTCCGGAATCCTGCGATCTATACAGGCAGCACGCGCCGTCCTTGGCCCGTCGTATCAAGGCCTGTCATGGGGACAAGTTGTTCGTCAAGCTCTCGGAAACTTGGCCAGCTAGGCTGCAGAAATGGAAAGGTCCCAGCGTCGCGGTGACCTTCACGACCCAAAGAGCAATGATCAGTATGTGAAAAAACTATTCCTCAACCCGCAGCCTAAACCCTAGCTCTGGAAAAAGAACCCTTTACTGCATTATAGAAGCCGGTGGTACGAAGCTGGCCTTAATGCTCATCGCCCGCCGTGGCTGGGTAGAAGTTCAGCAGCAGGTGGCGACATGGGCAGGAACCTACCTGTCGAGCGGTCCATTTCCTGTCTTTCTAAGATGAAGGAACAGAGACTGGTACAAGTAGCTCGTGAAGTGCTTCAGACTATCGCCGCACTGTCGAGTGACAGTCCTTGCAGCCAAACGATCGTCAAGGTGGATGCGACCCTTGTGATGTTCGTGTGCGGCTGTGATTAGTTTACGGGGTTTCGACCGTTCCCGGGGATCCAACGATATCATGATATCGTACAGAGTCGATGACGATGGACGGGCACCGAGGAGATAAGCCGGTGTTGACCGCAGCTCTGAAGTCTGCACACCCGTCAAAGTGACCCAAGCCACACCGCCGAGCCGAACATTCAGAGCGGTTTTCCCCGAGTTGCCCTTCTGGCTTCCCCGGGTGTTCAGAGTCTCTTCTGTGCTATTGAGATCAGCGCAACCATCACCGAACTTGCTGGTGCCCAGCAGAGATTTGAAGATTGAAAGTTAAGCAAACGAGATCACAAGTGAAGCGGTAGTCGTCGAGCTGCTGCGCCATTGCAAACAGCCCTCACTGCAACTGGAACACAGAAACACACTATGTGCACGTTCGTCAAGGAGCGACAGGCCCAAGCCACGAACCACTGCAGATTTTTTCTGACTGGCTTGACAGAATCGCCTTCCCCTCTCTGGGTCTGCCAAGGCTTGTGTTGGACTTCCCCAACACCGGCTCCAGGGCTTTGGGGCTGCTTTCAGCTCCGAAACCAAAACACTACCAATGTCAGCACAAGAGCGAATGCAGTGCTTTCCGAACGAAACAAGACGGCTCTGTGGAAGAGGAACAGAGGTTCAGACTTTATTAAGCTTTGCGATGTCGTGGGGACCTCACTGCACGTGCAACTATCCGATTCCCGAAAAAGCCGGTGCACCGAGGTACTGAACGGACCGATGTCTGGAGATTTTGGCATGTGGGGTTAGGTTTCATGACGCGTATTCTACAAGCAAACAAAGTTAAAGGAGGATGCTTGAATTGAAAGGGCTCGACATCATGGGAGCAAGCGTATCGACTTGCATCAAATTGTGCAAGCTGCATTGCTGCTCTCAAGCTACAACCGGATGAACGCATGACTCATGACCTAAAGTGTCGAGTATTCCTACTCAGAACAACTTTTTCAGTGCCAGAACATGCTAATGCAGCAGCACTTTAAGCCACGTGTCCCCTGCTCTACATCCGCCCTTTCCAGTCATCTGCGCATCACTACCTCGGTTCCCCCGTCCTACGCACCAACCAGGCCTGGCAATTTCCTGCGTCAAATCTCTAGAACTCCCCCTCCGCTTCCCACACACTAAGTCCCTAACTGCAAGAACACCGTCATCCTAAACTTTACTGGCCTTCAGAATACGAATAGGGTTTTGCGGCCCACCATACTTCAATTATAATGAGGACCCCCCAACATAGTATAAACAATCAAATGTTTATTAAGACCCAGGCCTTTCTCAAAACACGATCTCATTCCACCCGCACGCTTCGCAACGGTGGATAAGCGCAGAGTCGCCACTGGCCTGCTGTGCTGAGTAGTCTTTTTGTGGTAAAGGGAACTCCAGAAAGTTGGAATATGGATTAATGGTAGGATCCCCTATATTTTACCTTAAAGGGATTATGATAATGATATTCCAACTTTCCGGCTTCTACTGTAAGATGAACTCCCCTTCAAAGTGGTGCTTTTCAATACCTGCTGCTGGGAATACCAACGACAGCAAGCTTACGTAGTGATATCTGCTGTAAAAGTGGTGCACTACCATACGGGTGGTTGTCAAAATTAGGGTCCCTTTGTGGGTCCTTATTATAATACGGCACCTAATATTTAGGGTACCCAAAAAGGACCTATAATTTTGACAACTACCCATACCACCGCGCTCTTGCTCTGGTCATACTTGGAGAGCTCTTAGCGGCCAGGGGGTTGCAAAAACTCAAGGAGCAAAAAAGGCCAAGTCTTTGTGCTTTTGGGGGTTTAGGGTTCAGGGGTCCGCGTTTAGGGTTTAGGGTTTAGGGTTGAGGGTTTAGGGGTCTGGGGGTATAGAGTTTTAGGAGGGCATCCTGTCTAGGGCTCGGGATTGGGCTTCCAAGGTTCAGGTCTTGCGCTTTCGAGGCTTTGGGCTTTGCGATGTCGGTTGTACGTCAGCATCAAGGTGCAAGGAGCCCATCCAAGAGTGCAATGCTGCCTCAACCCCACATACTGAAACCATGCGAAGTAGCATGAGTGAGCCTAAGCGACGGAACAACTGACGGCCACTACTCACTCTCGCTCAATCCACAACCCGTGGGCACAAAAGCGCGGCTCACCACCCTCTTGAACCCTTGGCAGCTACGGTTTTTGCGGTCCAAGGGATGCTGTGGGGCCCACCTCGAAGTGCCCGCGCTTAAGACATCCACCCTTCTGGTGGCGCACCTGAAGACAAATTCATAATGACAGGGCGGTGGGCTTGTCAGTGCAGAGGCGCAGGTGCTACTGCCGCTGCCAAGACAAATCTTACTCCTGCTCCCGCTGCTGCTCTCAAGCGCAACCCGACCCATACCTACATAGCTAGCTACCCACCTACCTACCTGCCGGTCCACCTACTTACCTGCGTACCTACCTACCCACCTAACTACCGACAACTGCCGACCCGCCGACCATTAGGTTAACTGCTGCTACACTGGGACTACTCGAACGATAAGGACAACTCGTCAACGAAAGCCAAGGAGGAAGCATGAGAGCGACAGTGTTAGTGAACCACGGTTTCAGGTTTGGGCTGGGGTTTAGGCTAAAGTTAAAGCCCCGAAAACGTGGAATCTCTCTCCCCCGCCTCAGCATCTCCCAGCTGCTCGCAGATGTCGTCGAGGGACAGGAGCTCATCCATGAGGGTCACCCGCATGTCCTTTAGGTGGGGCTTGAGCTTTATAGGACTTAGGATTTCAAGTCCAGGAGTTGGATTCCACGTTTAGGGATTCAGTGTTTAGGGCTCGTGTGATTGGGGATTAGGGTTGCGGATCCAGCGTCCAGATAGAGGGACATGGGCACGAAGCTTGTCGGAGCAAGACAAAGCACAAGGACAGTAATGAGTCTTTTGTGAAAGAAGCAGAGTGATGTAGTTGAATGGGCAATCAGAATCAAAACCATGTCCGCATGCGGTGTTTGGAGAAAACCTATTTTCGGTGCCAGATGGAGACTGGTGGGAATGCAGCACGCCATGTAGAAGAGGTTTTTGCGTGTTGGCTGCAGGGTTGGTGCTTCAAACATCCTTGCACCCTCTGACTCTCTGCACATGCCAACGCACACTTCGAGGCCTAGTAAGGCCCACAGGTCGTGAAATGGCCTGCTGTTTCAAACTGAACATCGGAAGCATTAAGAACCATGAGCCCAAGGCATTGGACTTGGAAAGCTCGGCGATAATGTCAGATGCCTGCAACACCCGAAATTCCAAAAACAATCATTCCGATGAGTCTGCAAACGGTTCCTGGCAGTTGGAGCAGCGCAGCTGACCTGGCTGACCGGACATGGTAGACTGGGGTGATGGGCTACCCCCGAGTCTGAATTGCAGTGCATGCTTCTCCCGTGAACCGAAGCCGCCGCCCACTGCACGACAACCAGGCGCGATGGCACGCAGCGGAAGCAGCAGCAGCAGCAAGAGCAGAACCATCAGCGGTGGCGACAAAGGGAGTAGAGTGGTTGAGGCATCGTCTGTAAATGACTACCAAACAACGGTTCTTAGTCTTCAGTAGGTATTAGTATCAGTAGTAGTAGTAGTAGTAGTAGTAGTAGTAGTAGTAGTAGTAGTAGTAGTAGTAGTAGTAGTAGTAGTAGTAGTAGTAGTCGTGGTGGTGGTGGTGGTGGTGGTGGTAGTAGTAGTACTAGTAGTAGTAGTAGTAGTCGTCGTCGTCGTCGTCGTCGTCGTCGTGGTCGTCGTGGTGGTGGTGGTGGTGGTGGTGGTGGTGGTGGTCGTGGTATAGTGGTAGTAGTAGTAGTAGTAGTAGTAGTCGTCGTCGTCGTAGCAGCAGTAGTTATAGCCCAACCGCCCGCAACGTGTTGAGCCCGCTCGCACAACGTCCAATTGAAATAGCCCATAGCAACAGCAATGGCTGTGGCTGTGGGTGCATGCGGCGAGAAGGAGCAGGAGGAGCCGTAGTAACGGGTGGTAGTACCGGCAGTGGTAACAGACGTAGTCCAGCTAGCAGCCGCCGAAGTAGTAGTAGTAGTAGTAGTAGTAGTAGTAGTAGTAGTAGTAGTAGTAGTAGTAGTAGTAGTAGTAGTAGTAGTAGTAGTAGTAGTAGTAGTGGTAGTGGTAGTGGTAGTGGTAGTGGTAGTGGTAGTGGTAGTGGTAGTGGTAGTGGTAGTGGTAGTGGTAGTGGTAGTGGTAGTGGTGGTAGTAGTAGTAGTAGGAGGAGTAGTAGTAGTAGTAGTCGTCGTCGTCGTCGTCCTCCCAACACCACCGCGACATCATGGACGACGACGACGACGAGTGACAACGACAACGGCGGCGATTGACAAACGACGGTACGACTACCACATCTGCTCTAGCTCTCGCTCCTGTTGATACTCATCTCATGACGAACACGACGAGTGGTGTGTCGAGCACAAGGACAGTGGTACACTCGCCTGCTACTGCTATGACCTTCAGCAGAACATTTGACACGAGGCCTGCATCGTTCTGCAGCCGCCCATCTCCGCAAAGTGGGCAATGCACTCCCGGCAAGAGGTGCTGCTCGAACAAAGCGCAGTCCTGATCAGAGTCTGTTGCACGTGGTTGTTTTGGGGAAGTCACGACATAGAGTCATGGAGTGCGCACCGTCGTTTCTTGTCATGGAGGCTTTGGGCTTCGCTGACGAGCAATCGTGAGGGCAGGGGCTGCAACATGTCCGGAAAACAGGCAATAAAGTCTGCGTGTGCCAACCTGCCAAAGGCCCAGAAACCTTACAGAATCTCAGTTTCAAGTTCGACATCGAACCCTCCCCTGCCTCAAAATGCGCGCACAACCCTGAACCAACAGCCCACGCCCTGAACCTAAGCCAAAAGCTCGCCAGGCCTCTTCATTCTGCAAGTCCTCGAGCCGCTGTGCCTCATCCTCAGGCAATGACCAAAACAGAGAGAGAGAGAGAGAGAGAGAGTGTGTGTCTGTGTGTGTGTATATATATATATATGTATTTATTTTTTATTTCATTAATTACACACCTATACGTATGTAAAGTATTTGCCTATATCTTTTGCAATAGGTGTACATTAGCATATACAGATGTGTATATGTATACAAGCATATATCTATGTCTAATGTATAACCTGTGTTAAGCATGACATAAGCCTCAAGGGCTAGGGTGTAGGGCTGTTAAGGGCACTAGATCCCGACACGACGATTTCGCCACGAACGCTGCTCCGATGTTTGCAGACCTTTCTCTCACTATCTACTCTACCAGCAAGCAGCAGTGTTAGTTGTCGTCAAGGAAGAAGAAGTCGTAGTGGTAGTAGTAGTAGTAGTAGTAGTAGTAGTAGTAGTAGTAGTAGTAGTAGTAGTAGTAGTAGTAGTGGTAGTGGTAGTGGTAGAAGTAGTAGTGGTAGTAGTAGTAGTAGTAGTAGTAGTAGTAGTAGTAGTAGCAGTAGCAGTAGCAGTAGCAGTAGCAGTAGCAGAAGCAGCAGCAGTAGCAGTAGCAGTAGCAGTAGCAGTAGCAGTAGCAGTAGCAGTAGCAGTAGCAGTAGCAGTAGCAGTAGCAGTAGCAGTACAAGTAGCAGTAGCAGTAGCAGTAGCAAGAGCTGTAGCAGTAGTGGTAGCAGTAGCGCCAGTCGTGGCAGTAATAGTAGGTGGTAGCCGCCTTCGTCGTGGTCGTGGTCGTGGTTGTAGTAGGTGCAGTTGTTGTTTTTGTTGTTGCAGAACTTGCTGCTGCTGTTGTGGCTCATCTTATCACCACGACTAGTTGTCTACTTGTCTGTGAGCCAACACTAGTCTCAGATAGTACTTTTCATTCTCGTCAACAGAAGAATCTTCGTTGGTATCTTTGTCGTGGTTAAAATATTCCGATTGCGAGTATATGATTATGATCTGTACTATGCCGTACATGAAAGTTGGGGTGCCCTGTGCAAAGCCCACATCACGCCTGTGCTCGCTGCACTTCGGCACAGAGCTCTTCGTAGATTTCCTTCCGGCCGGATCGGTATTTCCGCATTATGCAGACGATAGCTTCAGAAGGCTCTGACTTGCTGGTTATTTTCTTCAACACACCCTGCGCATGCAGAGGCATTTCGAAACTTCGATAGATATACGCATGAAGGTCGCTGAGACAAAGGTCGATGAAAAGGACCGAAACACTGATCTGAAATTCTGCAAGCGTCCTGCTCCAGGGCAATCATGGCCTCACAAAGACGCAGCTGTCCGACGGAACTGAAAGACAAGCACAGGCGCCTCCATCACCCGATGTCGTGAAGACAAAGACAGCAGACGCTTTAGCGTAGGGTTTGTGGTACAGCAGTAGCCCTGAAGGCGGTTTGGGCATCGCGCGAAGGATTGGGCGAAAGCCTCAGAACATAAACCCCGATAATCGCCCACTTAGCCCGAAACCCTCGTCAAGATTCCGTCTTCGCCTGTCACGAGATTACTCATGAGCTCCCACCGGAATGCCGCCGAAGGCTAGGCCAATCATAGTTTGGGGTTCAGGGTTTAGGAGTTGGGAATCAAGACTACTCGCTATACTCCTGAGCCTTATCCTGCCCGGTGTGCAATATAGGGACCTTAATAGTTAGAACAGGGTTTGGGGACCCAATATAAGCATAATAAGGAACCCCCAAAATGATTAAATCTAGGCCCCTATATCCGTGTAGCGCCTCTTCGTCAAGCCAGTCGTCTGGCGGCACGTCCTCCGAATCAGAGGCAGCTGACGCCGCACTTCGAAGCTTGGTTGTATGCTGGTGTGAAGCTAAGAAGACCTCTCAAGTCTTCGGAGGTGCATATCTTAAGAAGTTAACAGATGCATTTTTCAACTACAATGACTAGAGATGATGAGTGTGTGAACAGTTTCAGGGGCAAGGCGAACGGAGATCTTTACGAAGCTTTGTTTGCGAGGGAACCTCAGAAAGAGCAACACAAAGAACCGACAAGTGACCAGGACCAGTGATCACGATCATGTTCACATTCACACTACCCATACAACCTACCGCTACAGAAAACATGTTAGGCTTGCCGCAAGGCTTTCCCAAATGCTGTTTAAACAAATCTACCCCGGACGGTGATCGGTAAGACAAGACAAAATGCTGCAAAAAGAAAGCTGGAGCTGGCAACGTCGCTTGGCCGGATTTCTCTAAGGAACTACTGCTCTATTCGTTGCTTTTGAGGGAGGTACCTTCTTTGAGGGTCCTTATCCTTATCAAAAGGATCCTATTCTTGTTTTTACTAGTTTGTTGTATGTCACCGCTATTATTCAGGGTCGTTTTGGGAGCCGTGTCAAGGCGGGTATTCAGGCTCTATCGTGCCTGAAGGACTTCGTGCGCCAGCTGGCGAAGCTGTCCTTCTGTGCCTTGGGAAGCGGCGTTTGTGGGGAGAACCAGGAATCCTATTTGGGTTTAGGGCTGTAGGGCTTAGGGGTTTTGGGGTTTGGGGCTTTAGGGGTTTGAGGTGTTACTACCGCAAGACCTCGCAAAGAAGCAGCTTTGGTAGGCGGAAACACCTGGCAGGAAATGCAAACCTTGCACCAACGAACATAAAATGCCACGGCCGCTTCCCAGCCGTTTCCCTACAATGTCAGGATGTCCCTGAAGTGGAAAAAGCCTCGAAATTGTCAGTTCAAATCCGCTTCCGGGCCGTAGGGCTCCAGCCGTGGGGACTGTCCGCAGCCAAACCGCGCAAGCTGTCCAGGAGTGACTGGCAAGCACTCGTGGTACAAATCACAGAATGGATGTCACTAGAGAGTATCAGTTAATGATCAGTTGATGCAGCAGCACACTGCAGCACACGACCGCTTGTGGCAACATTTGTTGTAGCCACTGCTGAGGAGGATGATGAAAAAAGGGCGACGGGAACAATAAGATCCTCTGGCGTGGTCGCCACGGAGGTCATATCAGATTGCACATCTTGGAGTCGGTCTATTACCCAGACCCCCGGGAGGATCTAGAAAGTAGGTCCCCTAATTTGGGCCCTATACTACTACTTTATGATTATAGGAACCCCCATCAAGGGATCTACTTTTAGATCCTCCCGGGGGTCTGGGTAGCTTCGGGCATTTTGCACCTCGGGCTTCAAGGGTTCAGGGGCTTCCATGTCAGACCCAGGGCACGGCCCTTCTGCGGGTTCATGAGAAGTGAACATGTTGGTGAACTTACACAGCGAGAGACGCTAGAATATCTTCGGCAATAGTTCATAACGTACAGATGTTCATGTGCAGATGGTGATCCAGACATGGGGCCATGTAGTCAAGCAAAACCTGCTAAACTATGATCATAAAAATGCAACGAACCAGAGTTGCACATGCACTGCGCAACATTCTGATGTTGCCAAGCTGTCAGGAGCCCCTAAACCCCTAAACCAACCCTAAACCCTAAACCCCTAAACCCTAAACCCCTAAACCCCTAAACCCCTAAACCCCTAAACCCTAAACCCTAAACCCCTAAACCCTAAACCCCTAAACCCCTAAACCCCTAAACCCCTAAACCCCTAAACCCTAAACCCTAAACCCTAAACCCCTAAACCCTAAAACCCTAAACCCTCAACCCTACACCCAGAATTCCCATCGCAAGCTCCCTTGAACCCCAGCGGTGCGCGCCTCACGTCCGGCTCGGACCTCGCTGGCGGCTTTGGAGTTTAGGACTTAATGGTTGGGTTTAGGGTTTGGGATTTGGGGTATAGGGTTTAGGGTTTAGGGTATAGGGTTTAGGGTTTGGGGTTTAGGGTTTAGGGTTTGGGGTTTAGGGCCTTTAGGGTTTAGGGTTTCGGGTTTGGGGTTTAGGGTTTGGGGTTTAGGGTTTGGGGTTTAGGGCCTTTCGGGTTTAGGGTGGTTGGGTAACTCAATTAGTTAGAACAGGCCTTAGGGCCTTAGGGTGTATTATGGTATAAGGATACGAAGGAATTTAGGGAGTGGACTTTACCTATAGTCTCCATTATAGTTCCCTTTTGGGGATACCTTATAGGATCCTTAATATATATTTGGTTAAACCCCCAAACAAGGAACTATAATGGAGACTATAGGTAGGGAGTGGGGATGCACCAACCCGGAGGCTGAAGCTGTGATTTTGGATTGCAGGTTCCCCAAAGTTCTGGAGGGTTGAAGCAATCCTGCCGAGTTCATGTTTGTGCCCTGCCGGGCATGACTTCAGGATGCAACGAGCGGTCTTACAACGGCAGCTCCTCTTTCGTGCGGTAATGGGGACCAGGTGGGTGCTGAAGAAGAACCCGCAACATGATCCTCCCTCACATCCCCACCATCCGCCACCCCAAGCGCTTTGTGCTTGATGTGGGTGTTTTCGATTTCCCGATTCGACTTCCTGGATTTGGCAGACTTCCCGGAGTTCAATGACAGAAAACCTGTCTTCGCAGCCTGAAGCTTCTGTTCCACTGTCCCGAAGGTAAGCCACCATTGGGTACTTCTGACGGAACTTTCTTTATGGTAGCAGAAAAAGGGGTACATAGAAAAAATAGTATGATTTCATCACTAAAACCTAAACTCGGGACCCTTCCTTACCACAAGGCACCCAGGAAACTCCGGCACTCTACGGAGCTACCCAACCTTGGAAGCCTTCTGAGCAAGGGTCGAGTTGAGGCACTCCACTCCCACTCCCGCCTTTCAAAATGAAGGAAGGTTTGCTTGGAGGATCATGGGACTTAGTAACTATAGTTATAAGTCCCTTAATTGGGGTTATAAATTATAATTATAAGCATAGTTACCCCAATAATAACCCTAGTTACTAAGTCCCATGATCCTTTAAGTAGGGTTTAGGGTTTAGCATTCCCGAAAAGCCCAAGAAGCCTTCGGGCCTCTTGTTTACAGAGTAGAGGACAGTACTGAAATCGTGCGACTTCTTAGAGGGAACTCCAGAAAGTTGAAATATGGTTTCAGGGTAGGATACCCTATAATTTACCATAAAGGGCTTAGGATAATAATATTCCAACTTTCTGGCTTTTACTTTATTATGATGTGCAAGCGTGTTCCTTACCATGATGTGACCAGTGGCGCGATCGAAGCATCGTTTTCGGAGGGCGTCGACGGCCGCCTCCCTGCGGTCCAAGGGTGCGCTGATTCAGTGTCAAGCCCTGATGTGATAACAGTCATCAGGATACCATTACTATTACAACTAATGTGTAATAGCTTATTGTGGCTATTATTGTTAATTAGTATTGTTATTCTTGTTATTGTTATCGTTGTTAGCATTGTCATCAGCACTGTGATTCTGCTTCTGCGTGGATGAGTTCTCCTGCTCCTAAGCTCTTTGCTTCTACATTACGTGCTACTGACTCGTTGTGCTACTGACTCATTGCCCAAAACGGCTTAAACCCTAAACCCCGAAACCCTAAACCCGAATTGGATAGCCGTACCCAGGCCACAAAGGCAAGCATAAACTCCCATCAAACCAGAAAGGCTTGCTCCACGCCTCTTACACAGACCTGATAAGGGGGCCTTGACAATTAGAATCGGGTTTTTGTGGTATACTACACCATGATTATAATGAGAAGCCCCCCAAAATAGAATAAGTAATTATTAAGGCCCGATGATATTAAGTGGAATCATAAGTTTTACCCAGAGGCCCCAAAGTAGCTCCTTTTTGGGATTACCTTATAGGATTCTATATACGAACCCCAAAAAGGAACTACTTTGGGGCCTTTGGGTAGGCTTAGGGTCTGACCAATCATCTGAAACTCAAGAGGCCTCTGGGGCTCAGAGTCCAAAGGCTCGGAGCCTTAAGAGACACTGGTGAGGTAGGGTTCCTAGGGTTCCTTTAAAGGGGTTACTATGAGGGATACTATAAGGGATACTATAAGGGTACTAGAATATACCTCGAGGAGCATGGGACTTAGTAACTATAGTTATAAGTCCCTTAATTGGGGTTAGAAGTACTTATAAGTATAGTTACCCTAATAATGACCCGAGTTACTAAGTCCCATGACCATTTAAGTACTGAACTTAGACTCCTGGCAACAATTGTAATTCTAGCTGTTCCTTAGGGATTTTAGGAAGCAAAAACCAACAATGATTTCTAAGTACCCCTAGGGGAAACGGCTCAGGAACATAACAAAGGGTTCAGGACGAAGAGGGCCGCTCAAAGAAACATTTAACCGCAATTTACTCAGTCAAACTGCGTTCCCGTAGGCGCTGCATCCCTGAACCCTTTTGGCAACAGGCTTTCCACTTCCTTAAGCCCCGAGCCCTAAACCCTAAACCTTAAATCCCTAAACCCTAAACCCCTAAACCCTAAACCCTAAATCCCTAAGCCCTAAACCCTAAATCCCTAAACCCTAAATCCCTGAACCCTAAGCCCCAAACTCAAAACCCTTGCAGTCACCCTCACAGGTCCTGTTATAGTAACCCCTGCAGGAACCCCCCGGAGACTCCAATACCCCTTAATTGAGGAATATAGCTTAAATTACCGTAGGATCCCTAATATGATTTAAGGAATATTCCTTAACTAAGGGGTATTGGACTCCCCCAAATCCTAAACCCTAAACCCCTAAACCCTAAACCCCTAAGCCCCTACACCCCTAAACCCTAAACCCTAAACCCTAAACCCTAACGGTAAACACAGAAACCCCCCGAGACACTCTGGGCCTGCCCTGCTGCTTGATGGACCGGCGCTGCGTGGGCCCAGCCATGAGGGCTTAGGGTTTAGGGGTTTAGGGGCTTAGGGGCTTAGGGTTTAGGGTTTTAGGGTTTAGGGTTTAGGGGTTTAGGGGTTTAGGGGTTTAGGGGGTTAGGGTTTAGGGTTTAGGGGTTTAGGGGTTTAGGGATTAGGGATTTGGGGTTTAGGGATGTTTAGGGGTTTAGGGTTTAGGGATGTTTAGGGGTTCAGGGTTTAGGGATGTTTGGGGGTTTAGGGTTTAGGGATGTTTAAAGGTTTAGGGTTTAGGGGTTTAGGGATTTGGGGTTTAGGGATGTTTAGGGGTTTAAGGATTAGGGATTTAAGGTTTAGGGATGTCTTTGGGTTTAGGGTCTGGGATTACTACATAGTAGGAGCCTAATAACTGGAAATGGGTGCCTTTTAAGGGGTTGGGCTTACAGGAGTCTTTGGGGGTTACTACACGGCTCTAGGATTAGGATCAGGGACTATCATGGAATGAGATTATTACTTGTTTGTGGGTTTCTGAGGGGTTGAGTACCCTAGCCCAAGCAAGGTTAACCTTCTCAATTATGGTAGGATTTTATTAGCCCCAGAAGCTACTAAGTTTTAGTATATTAGGTCCATGCACAGAATTGGAAGTGTCGGGCTAGAGGTCGACCGAATCTCTCTTCTGAGTTCTGGGTGCGCATATTGTTTACTTAGGGTTTAGAGTTTAGGGTCCTGTTCTGCGTCGTTCATTAGAGTTTCCGGTTTGTTGGTTGTTAGGCGTTCAGCATGTGTGTCCCACATTAGAGTTTCGGGTCTAAGTAGGGGGTTTGGAACTCCAAGATATAGGGTCCAACATTTTTCACAAGGGTTCAGGGCACATCTGTATTCTATCCTCGACGGCCTGATGTTGAACCCAAACCTAGGCTACAACGATCTCCACCACTGTGGCAGCGAACTCGTCCCTATTGTCACTGGGACTATTTGGCTTCCTTCGGCCACAGCGGCATTGAAGAGAAAGTGCGCGAAGCATGCAAGCATGCCGCTGATGATGCGAATGATGCGGAGAGAGCAGGACGATGGGGAAGACGATGGTGAAATTGATGGCGCGGCAAGCAAGTCCATGAACTCACACTCTGACATTAGGCAGCAGAGCTTTGAGTCTGATCCTCTGCATGCTGATCAACTGTGACTTAGGCTCGGCGACTCTACTGTCGCACTTGCACTTGACCAAAAGACTGGCTCCAGCATGCAAACAAGACGGTTCTTTGTGGACAAGAGCCTTCAGTTTGGGTCTGCAGTAACGGCCAAAGAGCCGATTGGAAGCGGTTGCACTCAGAGGTTTGGCCGACACTGCCGCCTTCGCATGGCTGTACTCTACAGTACAGGGCTTAGGGTTCATTTTATCGTGCTTGCTGTTATTCATTCTCATGGGTGTTCTGAGCAGCTGTCTTCCACCAGCAAGAAGCAGCGACTGCCTCAACTCTGTCAGTGGCTTCGTGCACTGTTGCTTTGTCAATGGTCAGCGGTCCGGAAGGGGTGGTGCCCTGTTAGGTTGAGATTCTATCACCGCTAGCTCCAAGCTCTTCCGTAAAACCATGTGCTGAAGCTGTTACCACCACTACCATGAGCACTTCACTACATCATGGCTAGACCCTGGCGCAATCAACCCTCTCCGGCAGAGAGTCCCGTGTTCGGGACTCGAAAATGGAAATCTTCGATGCGGTGGCTTTTCGACCCCGCCCTCGGTCCATCAAATCTTGGAAATGTGAAGGGCCGTTCTGTGCTGTCGCGGAGGTAGAAATTTCTCAACATTGGTTCAACTAAGCTCCGCTCACAGGTATGTGCGAGAAGTGAGGGGCACTGTGCTAAGTGAAAGGCTCAGAGACTGCGAATAGAAGGGGTACGGTCAGGGCTAAGGACTCGGGTTACATGGCGTGCAGTTAGTTAGTGTGAGTATTGAAGCTGCAAACCCCACGTCTTGTATTCGAGGGTCCGGAGTTCATGACGCTTTGGCCGTCTCAGCTACTCTGACTCGAAGCCTTTGCTGCAAGATGTCCTTCTCATGCCATTCAGTGGCGTCGCGCGGAATATCATATCTGTGATGAAAGCAAACCTGCTGTGTACAATAGCACCAGCAACACCATCGTCATCATCATCACCATTCTCATCAGCAAGATCCATGCCATCATCATCACCATCTTCTTCTCCATCGTTATCATCATCAGCATCGTTGTCATCAGCATCATCATCAGTGGTAGAGGCAGTGGCGGCTGCAGTATCGGCAGCAGCACCAGCAGTGGCAGCAGCAATGGCAAGATCATGTCCAGCCGATGCAGCAACACCACAACCAAGAACAACGGCAGCCGCAACAACACATCAAGAACAGGAAGAGCAGTGGCAACCAAGGCAACTCCCGCCACGACGAATCACAGAGAACCCCATCGACAATGGCGGCACCAGCAAGCGCATCAGGAACAGCAATAATGCAAAACAGCAGCAACAACAGAAGAAGTACACCAACAATACAGTGCCATCTAAAGCAGAAAGAGGAAGAATGATCAGCAGCGCTATACCAAGACTATCAACGTGCAGGATAGTGAAGAAGGAATCTGACTACTATCACTTCTGTGATAAGACGGTGCTTAGGATGACGTTGTTGATGATTGTAATGAGTACGAAGCCTAAGCCAGCGACAATGAAAGTAATGAGGAAGGGATCATGATAGAATGATAGAATGGTAGATATTGTAAGGCTGCTGATGCTGCTGATGACGGTGACCCATAGCGACGGCGCCGGCGCTGTTGCTGGCGATGGTGATTGGTCATGACGTTGACAACCCAGTCGTGCTGATAATCACGATCTTGGTGGTAATGGCGACGGTGATGCAGAGAAGAAGCTTATGGCTGTTGGAGGAGCAGGAGGAGGAGGAGGAGGAGGAGCACAAGCATGGTGGTGAAAATCGTGACCACCGACTCCAGCCCTAGCAGCCCTAGCACGAGCAGCAGCATCACCATGGGCAAAAGCAGCAAAGGCACCATCGCGAGCACGACTACAACAATCACCACGCTTGCTTCTGTCAGAAGTAATGCCAACTGCCACAGAAGGACTCTTCGCGGATCAGAGGCTTGGCTGTACCACGCTCATCTTCGAAGCCGGTTCTATGCACAGGGCACTTGAAGTTGGCAAGGATTCCGAGCCACAATCTGGTTTGAGAGATCCCGGCCCCAGCCTAGCCATGGTTTACTTTGCTCCTCACCGGCGAGGCGGAGGGCTTTTCCTTCCTCCTTCCTCCTCTTCCTCTTCCTCGGTTTAGGGTTTAGGGTCCTCGTCCTCTTCCTCAGCGCAGTCTTACGTGCCTCTTAGTCTTCGCGGTGATGGCCGTTGTCATGTTTCAGACGGCCCCTTGAAAACGCTGACTCCTTCCGGGCAGAACCCGAAGAAGCTCAAGGCCTATCGCACCAATAGACGAGCACATCATAAGACTGTATGTGAAGCAAGCTACATCCCCATATACCCCCAGAGCTTATAGATTCCAAATCTCGTGTATAGCCAGATTGTGAGGAAATCTTCGTCAAGCCGGCCCCTTCCCAATGCAGTCGTAACGCTGTCGCTGTGGAAGACATCCATCGATCCCATTATCAAAGCTGACTCAATTGCGACGGTGGATGTTTCCCTGAGGCAACGGAGCTGAAATCTAGCGTGCGGCTCCAAATTACGAGAAACGGTGTCTCATGCAAAGTTGGGTCTCAATTCTTTGACAAGTTCAGAAAACGACGGTGCAGAGGACTTTTGCGGTAGAACTGAAGGCGTATATAAGTCTTGTACTTGGGGTTTCGGGATCTGCAGCTATGGCGCAACCCTTCATTATGCAGACTCGATGCCTTCCAGTGCGACAGGAGGAGATCTGAGCTTGAGCCTGTCGGGGGACTCTGCATATCCCCGTCACAAGGCCCAGGAACGGGCTGCAAAGCTGCATCGGGAAGTCTGCGATTAGGGTTTAGGGTTTAGGGTTTAGGGTTTAGGGTTTAGGGTTTAGGGTGCGAGGTTATGCTTACCCAGAGTCAGACGAAACATGGAGACCCGAGCAGTGATACAGGGGCCTTACCCTTTAAGGGATACTAGAAGGGTACTATAAGGGATCTAGGGATACAGGGGTTTTAATAATTAGAATAGGCTTTTGGGGCCCGCTATACTATAACTATGATAAAGAACCTCCCAAATAGTAGTGGCAAGTATTTAGGCCCCTATAAATTATGGAGCACTGTGATGTACGGCCCTTATTACACGACCTTACCATTCTCTCATGTCCTTGACAGTGGGGGTCGAGTCGCAAGCCATGCTTGCGCGAGTGACAATCACAGGGCGGCTTAGGGATGAGGGTTAGAGCTTGCTTGCCGAGGATCAAGCATAACTTATTCACAATTTATGTTGGTATCGAGCACTATACCTTTTGCGCAACGTTCTAAAACATGGCAGAGTCCTCAAATGATCCCTTGCAAAAGCAGCTGATAGCCAGATAGCCAGATAAGCATAATTCGTCTTGGTGCGGGCTGGTCTTGCATCCAGACAGCCTGGTGAATGAAATCCGGGAGCGAGGAGTCGCAGCTCCGGCTGCAAATGAACCTGTAGCAGCAGTGAGCAAGGCATCACCGTCATCATCAGACACAACCAGCATCACAACCATGCACGTCACTACCAGAGTCCTGGCATGTTCTTGCAAGTTGGGACTGTGATTGCATGAAGATACACAATCTGGCAGTGGCTGGCCAGGCAAGATACTTGCATCCTGGGACTCATCACTCGGCAATGCGGGACTCTGATTTCAACCTTGCGCCCCGTGCGTAGTTCCCCCCAAAAAAGATCTCACACATTCAGAACAGCCATAGGCCTTTCTTAATCAGCTTGCTATACCGGCCCTACATCCCAAACCCAAATGCTAAACCCTAACAGTGGCCCATACTCATGCTGGATCAATCAAGCACCGCACCAAGTGCTCGTTGCCAGGCAGGCTGTTCACACCGTGAAGAGTCCCGAAGACCGTAGGAGTAGGAACATAGCAGAATAATAGATGATGCATAAAGCGTATAAAATGGTAGTGCAACTAGTTGCAAGATATACATATACAGTGTAGATAGTCTAGCATAATATAGAAAATTGCCATAATACTATCGACCGGATAATTTCTAGGGGCGGCCGTGGCTTGAAATTCGAGGCGAGTTCTACACTAACAGTAGTCACGAACGTGTCAGAGCTGCAGGGGTGATGTGGGGGTTTCCGAAAACAGGGGACCCTAATATAGCACCCTGAATAGTAGGATCCTTATCAAAAGGACCCCAAAATGAGGTACCCCAAAGGTTCGGAAACTCCCATGCTGGAACCCGAACTACTTGATTGTGGGTCTGCGGGTATTCTCGCATCGGCGACGGAGTTCCAAGAGCAACCTACGCCGCATAAGAGCTACAGCTACAGAACTCGACAGAACGGAAGATGTGGTACCAGTCCGCGACATGAAACTTGGAACTTTTCTTCTTCCGGGACTAGGAAGTTGGGCGAAGGCCCTCTATTCCCTGGCATAAGGCGGAGTCGACCGGTCAGAATGCCTCGAAGAACTGAGCTGTCAGCAAGGGCCCATACCCTGCAAGTAGCTTTACGGATCTTTTTTTCTGACTTTTACGGATCTTTAGGGATTAGGGTTGACGGATCTTGTACTTCGTGCTTCGATGCATCTGAGAAGTCGCGCTAAATCATTGGTGCCGATCTGTCACACAATCTGCAGCTGAACTGCCACAACCGCGGAGCCAGAAACCAAGCCCGCAGCCCTAAACCCCTAAGTTTGAGGTCTTAGGGGCTCCAAGGCGCGTATTGATTTAGGGTTATTATTATTGTTATTATAATTACTATGATTATTGCTTTAGGGTGTTTCGGGGATAAGGGGTTTAGGGTCGTTGGGGGTAGGGTTTCTGGAGATAGCATTGGTTTTGGACCTGTTTTGGGATTCAGAGGAAGCTAGATGCAGGCCTGCGCAGATCCATCAGGGCAAACTACCAGTCGCCATCGGGCAAGAATCTAGCAACAGTAGTAGTACGGGGGCCTAGATAATTTTCTACACTATTTTGGGGGGTCCTTATTGTAATTTGTTATCGTATACCATACCCCAAAACCCGATTCTAATGATTAAAGCCCCAATGTTACGTCAGGACCTCTACTTCGATTAGCTTCAGCTGAGGCAGAGCGCTGCGCACTGCATGCAGTCGGCAGCCACCGCGGCAATTAAAACATGCCACCTGGGACCTGCTCAAGCTACCCTAAGGCCCCATGGTAGTTCCTTTTTGGGGTTCATCGAAGAAAGAGACGGTGAAGCTTCGCCGCTTCTCAGAGAGAGTAGTTCTTGCAAAGACACCAGACTCAAGTCTTAAGCTGCTATATGGGCCTTAACGATTACGACGGGAAGCTGGGGTAATCATATTATACGATAAGTATAATAATTTGGAGCTCCAAAATAGTGTTGGTAGTTCTTTAGACCGCTCTATTACCCGAAAGCTCTGTTCACGGCACGCGCGGCATCAGCAAGCTGCAGAAATCACTTCTTCTAGAGAGCAACAGCGACACCCTCAAGCCCTGAGGGAGCCCTTGTGGAACCTTTACATAGAGCTCTTATCTTACCCTCATGGAACCGTTACTAGGATACCCAGTAACCTAAGAATAAAAAGGCCTCTCTTTTTGGTATTGGGTAACTTTATAAGGAACCTAGGACTACAAAAAGGGAATAAGGGTACTACTGGGCATCCTAGGTTATACTGGCCCCTTACATAGAGACACCTCTCTTTCCTTCGATGGTAGCTTGCTCCGGTCGGAGGCTGCATGATTAAACAATCAGCCCGGCTGCATTTCCCGGAGCAATCGCAAGGTCCCTAAACCCGAAACCCTAAAACCCTAAACCCTAAACAGCTAAACCCCTAAACCCTTAACCCTAAAATGCACTGACGGTGCTCCGCCCGAACACCTTTGCCTCCTCATCGAAGACGCACTTCAGCATCCACACTCGGATTACTTAGGCACATCACACTCACTCACAGATGTCACAGCATCTGGCTTCAGGATTTGGGCCTTTGGGCTTGGGGTGTACCTGTAGTCTCCATTGTAGTTCCTTTTCATGGTTTAACCAAGTATATATTAAGGATCCTATAAGGTAACCCCAAAAAGGAACTACAATGGAGACTACAGGGAGCTGGTGCATTGTTGGGTGACTGTACAGGCTTGTTCTAGACAATCGGCAGAAGGTACAAATGTTGGGCGGGTCCGTCAACAAAGCTTCCTAAACTCCATCTGCACTTCGATGTTCTTTCCATGCCCACCGGCCAGATTTTTCCACACCTACGGCCTTGTTTTTCCACACCACCGGCCAAGTTTTTCCACGCCTACGGCCTGGTTTTTCCACGCGTTTTTCCACACCCGGCCAGGTTTTTCCACGCCTACGGCCTGGTTTTTTAACGCCTCCGGCCTTGCTTTGCTTTTCCACACCCCGGGCCAGGTTTTTCCACGCCTACGGCCTGGTTTTTTAACGCCTCCGGCCGGGTTTTTCCACACCTACGGCCTGTTTTTTCCACGACCACGGCCACGCCCCCGGCCGAGTTTTACATGCAGTTTCACTCAATGCGCAATCACAAAGGAAGCTTGCGGAAAAGCTTGTGGAGACACCGGCCCGATGTGCGGAAAAACTTGTGGAGAAACTCAAGCGGTTTGCGGATAAGTTTGCGGACAAACTTGGTTTTGATCAGGTAAATTTAGAGACAACACGAATCGACATCACATTCCACAACTTTTCCCGAACCCAGCCCGGATGTTTCCACAGCTTTTTCTGCAACCATCCCGGATGATTCCACAACTGTTTCCGCAACCAGCCCGGATGTTGCCACAGCTTTTTCCGCAACCAGCCCGGATGTTTCCACGTTGTTTCAAAGCATGCCGTTGATGCCCCGGACTCATGAAGAAAACCTTCTTTGCGGACCCAGATTTATATGGACAAGTATGCCTGCGATGCCCCGATTCATGTGCAAAAACCCTTCTTGGGGGCCCAGACTTATGTGGAAAAGTATGCCTGCGCGCCCCGTTTTATGTGGAAAAACCTTGGTTGGAGGCGCAGATTAATGTGGAAAAAACCTTCTCTGTGAGCCTCAACTCGAAGCCAAATGCTGCCACAAATCCTTGAGTTTAGAGTGTCCCTCGAAACGTGTTTAGTGACGCCCCCAATACAAATGCATACACACACACAGTGTCTCTCTCTGTCTCTCGCGCTCTCGCTCTCACGCCCGCAATCCTGTATCCGACTGACAGTTAACCCGGACGGCACCAGTGTCAATTTTAGAATGTCGGGTTTCAACGCGTCATAACGGTCTGTATGGAATGAGACACTCCTCTGTAACCCTCTGTGCTCAAGCATTTAGCGGCTCTAGCGGAACCTACAGACGTTCCTGTCACGCTTTGAACCTGAACCCGAAACCCTGAAGCGTAAACCTTAGACACTTCAACCTTATATCCGAAATCTCTAAAGCCGCAAACCCTCAAACCCGACCCTAAACCCCCAAACCCTGAAACCCCTTGAACCCCTGTTACGAGTAGTTGTCAAAATTAGGGTTCCTTTATGGATACCCTAAATATTAGGTGCTGTATTATATTAGGGACCCAAAAAGGGACCATAATTTTGACAACCACCCCTAAAGACCGTCAACCCTTAAACCTTTCGTTCCGGGAAAGGCGGCTCCGGGATTTGGAGTCTCCTAATCAAACGGGTCTTGCAGCGGCCAGGCAAACCAGTCTTCCTGGCGGAACTCCGAGCCTAAACCGGAAGCCCAAACCTCAAACCCTAAACCCAAAATAAACCATGAACCCTAAACCCTGACGTGTAAAGCCCAAACTTTAATGGAACCCACGGGTCTCACGTCAAGGCTACGAATCTGGAGGCGTAGGTTGCCTCAGCTCAGCTTGTGCCATGTACCTCAGCGGAGTCGTGTCCAAGTCTAAACCTGTGCTTTGCCTATAGGGGTACTGTACAAGTAAGGGAACTACCATAAGGGTTACAGAAAGAGTTACCAGAAGGGTCGCTGCCATAAGCTGTAGTATGAGGGGACCTGTGGGGATTCCGGATTACTACAAGGAGTACCACACAAGGGCTACTACAACGGTCGTTGAGTCTCAGTACTTGGAGGATCAGGGGACTAGAAAGTGGAGTTAGCAGGTATCTGATTGGGGATACAGGTAGATCAAACTATATTATAGTAACCTTACTTATAACCCTACTTGCTGAGTCCCCTGAACCTCCAAGTGGAGCTACTCTGAAATCCGAGAGAACACAAGTTTCAATGGACGCCATCTCCTCCTCCTACGCCTCAAAAGGCCTTAGGGGTGTTTAGGCTTTGAAGAGTCAGGGTTTAAGGTTTCTGCCAACCTCTGCCAGAACCCCGGCTCCCTAACCCTAAACCGGCTCCAGCTCCCAAAGACCCGAAGCCGTCATCTCACTTCCCGTCATCCACTGGGGCCCTGGACCGTTTGAGGAAGGGATGCCTTGAGACGGGTCAAGGGGCTCAGGGTGCACCATGTAGGGTCAAGAGTTGTGGGATTTCAGGAGTAGGCATTTAAGGGTTTTTAGAGGATTAGGGTTTAGGGTTTAGGGTCAAGAGCTGCGGGGATTTCAGGAGTAGGCATTTAAGGTTTTTAGAGGATTAGGGTTTAGGGTTTAGGGTCAAGAGCTGCGGGGATTTCAGGAGTAGGCATTTAAGGGTTTTTAGAGGGTTAGGGGCTTAAAGCTCAAAGAACAGGGAAGCATGGGCACAGGAGCTTCTTCTAGACTAATGCTTCTGGGAACCAGGTTGCCTGCAGTGCTTGATGTCAGAATATTGTGGTAACTATACTCTTCTGTTATTGATGCCAAACTCGTGCTTGTTGCAATGTCTACAGCTGCAGCTCCCAATATTGCGACTCCTACGGCTGAGTACGACTACGACTAGGACTGGGACTGCCACTACGACGTCGGCCAGTACGACGACTACTAGATTCTGCGACCACGTTCGACCATCTTCAGAAAGGCATAGCGCATGCCGCGTACCCAAAGACGCTGCATGTTATCCTGAAACGTACTCAGGCAGGTTGCTCTCGGAAATGGTCCAAGAAACATACTATAGGGGCCTTAATAACTAGAATAGGGTTTCGGGGTATACTGTACTATAATTATAATAAAGAGCCCTCCAAACAGTACCTACATGGACCCGAATATAGTACCCTAAACAGTAGGATCCTTATCAAAAGGACCCCAAAATGAAGTACCCCAAATATTCGGAAACTCCCATGTTACCCCAACCAAAGCTTGCCGCACTCTGTCTGGCTTCCCCAAAAACACCCAAAGAAACTCACCCAAAAACAATCGCACCGCCTACACCTGCTAAAAAAAATCTACGAAGCCCTCCCACAGCACGCCGGCCCAAAACAGGTGAAACCAACAAACCAGAACCGCGAACACCCAAAACCCAAAAAACCCTGAAACCCTGAAAGCCAAAATCCTGAAACCCTAAAACCCCTAGGATGCTGCTGCTTCATCTGGGGGGCCTAAATAATTACCAATACTATTTTGGGGGTTCGTCATTCTAAGTAGAGTATCATGGGCCTCCTAAACCCTAAACCCAAAACCCTGAACCCCAAACCCAAAACCCAAAACCCAAAATCCTAAACCCAAAACCCTAAACCCAAAACCCAAAACCCAAAATCCTAAACCCAAAACCCTAAACCCAAAACCCCAAACCCAAAACCCAAAATCCTAAACCCAAAACCCTAAACCCAAAACCCCAAACCCAAAACCCAAAATCCTAAACCCAAAACCCTAAACCCAAAACCCCAAAACCCAAGACCCTAAACCCAAAATCCTAAACCCTAAACCCCTTCTTAAGGCCGGGGCTGAAGAGCTTGCTGCGCTGTGGCTCGCGAGGATTGCTCGAAGCACATGAGCTGGCGGATCAGGCCTCGCTTCAGGGTTCCTTAAAGGGATCTATAAGGGTTCTATCTATATATATATATATATATATATATATATATATATATATATATATGGATTTGGAGGTTTAGGGGTTCCTTTAAGGGATCAAAAAAAGGTTCTATATAGGGATTTGGGGGTTTAGGGGTTCCTTTAACGGAGCTGCAAGGCTTACTAGAAGGGTTATTTCTAGGGTCTAGGGTTTAGGTGTGTAAGGGTTTAGGGCTGTAGGGTTTTCGGGTGCCGGCTTTTAGGGTTTGGGATTTAATCAGGTTTCTTGGGTTGGGGCTATGGGGTTTCGGCTCTTTTGGGTTTTGGGAGGAGGGTTTTAAGATCAGGGTCCCTTGAAAGATTGCTATCAGGGTTCCTTCAAGGCCTTCTTATGCAGTCTAGCGGTTCCCGTAAGGAGGGTTGCTATAAGGGTTGTGGGTTCATGGTTTTGGAGTTTTGGACCTCAGGGCTTTAGGATTTGGGGCATTGAGGCTTGAGGGCTTTAGAGTTTAAGGGCTTTAGGGTAGAGTGCAGGGCTCTAGTAGACGTGAGAAGCAGAAATGACATCATGATTTCATGTTGATTGACACAACGTCACGGTTCCGGGCGAATACTGTTTCGTTATTGCCGACGGCGTTGTACGTACCGGTGCAGCTGAGCTCTGCCATCCGTATGACTTACGACTTAGCGGTGATTGCTGTTTCTGCAGAAATGAAAGTTTCAGAACATCAGAGACCAGTCAGAGATCGTAATTTAGAATCCTGAACAGGGATGGGATGCCCCAAATCACGCGTGCTTTCGGGTTTTCTGCGGCTTATGATGGTTTAGGGTTAACAGGTTATAATACGGCTAAGCAGTTAAGCGTCTGTCTGGTTCAGGTTTGAGGTTCAGGGTTTTAAAGGTTTGAAGGAACCCCTGAAGAAGAGCAGTAGGAATTAGTCAGGGAGACAATTTCTGTATTCCCTACTGCCCACGACGATGCCTTTTGTAGTCTTCACCCCAGCTTGACAACCCGAACCTCATGCCCTTGCCCATTTCGTTTAGAGTTTAGGGTTTTGTTATATGCACTTGCGGCTCAAGAGGCTTTTTGACTCACCGGAAACATGCTCCCAGCGGCTGCCCTCCATCCTCACTGCAGATGTTGGGTGCAGAGAAGGGGCAAGGAGGGGATCTAGGCTCGGCTATGGCCTCTGTAGACACTGTGCTGCTTCTCAGTTCGGGTTCCGTCGAGCGGGCATCAGAATTGCTCTTCGGTGTTCTTGCTGTAATAACCCTAGACTATACCCCACGCACCGGCCCAACATCAAAATGCATCTCAACATGGAAGGTCGTCGAACTTCGCCGGGCTCCAGCGGAATACGTGGAAATTCTTCCAGTCCAACACATACCGATACTGACAGGCTTGAGGCGCAAGGAAGATGCTAAAAGACCCAGAGAGCCCAATACCCCTTAATTAAGGAATATAGCTTAAATCATAATATGAAGCCCCCTATAATTTAAGGTATATTGCTTAATTAGGGGGTATTGGGCTCTCTGGGGACGGCCTCATGCATCTGCAAAATGGCTGGCAAATGCGGCCAGGTCGCTTGTACAGACAATGCTTCACCTTCTGGAGAACCTGCAACGCATGCTTCTCTACGAGCGCACTCCCTTCATTCGAGGCCCTGGATCGCCTGCAACCGAGGGCAGAATTTTATAGGGGCCAAAATAATTACTAATACTGTTTTGGGGGGTTCCCTTCTAGAGACATAGTCTAACGCAAAAATGCAAATGACAGGAAACGCGGCAGTGCTGTTGCAGACCACCCGAACGATACTGATCTGGCTATTGATCAACATGGATACGATAAAGGGCTTATGGAAGTTTGGCTCGTCTTTTACTCGGTACAACACCTGTCGTTTGTTGCTAGATTGCGACTGAAACTGATTCAGCCACAACAGACTACCGCGTGTTGAATGCCAGCCTCTGCGTCGGAGGTGGCATAGAAGGGCGGTGTGGCGCTCAGGGACATGTACAGGAGCACACCTGCAAAGCTTCGGATCAGCAGGACTTAGATGCAGTTTATTGCTGTTCACAATAATTTTCATCATCTTGATGACTTGTTCATCACCGTCGTCATCATCGCATCATCATCAGCACCGGCCGCAGCAGCATCATCCTCATAGTCCTCGTCATCATGGTCTCCACCGCCATCATCCTGAGCAGCAGCATTCTGATCGCTGTCTTCATTCTGCTTGCACCATTAGGTTACAGCAATCAAAGAGCTTCTGTCCGCCTCAGCCTCCGCATACAAGGCCTTCGCGTGCGTGGCACCTCTGACCCTCGTGAAAACTCTCAGCATAAACCTTCACAGATCAACCCAACCCCCTTTTGCAAGGTCACTTAAAGTTCCCGAACCTCAAGCCCCTAAGCTTTCAACCCCAAACACTGACCGCCAAAACAACCAAACCCCAAACACTCAACCCAAATAAGCACCCCTAAACCCTAAACCCCAAACCCTCACCCCAAAGAAGTAAACTCTCACCACCACAGCCTGCAGCCCAGCAGTCGACCGGCGTCCAGTACGCGTGGCCCCTTACGACCTGCAAGGGGTCATGGATTTCCCGAGACTCCAATATCCCTTAATTAAGGAATATACCTTAAATTATAGTAGGATCCCTAATAAATATGATGTACGGTATATTCCTTAATTACGGGATATTGGAGTCTCTGGGTTGCCTCTTCTTGATTAACATGCCTACTGCTCCCGTTATTGACAAGACTAATGAGAATAGTAGTAATGATCTCATAATGAACTTTAACCGCACTAGTAGTAGTCGTCGTCGTAGTACTAGTAGTCATAGTAGTCGTCATAGTAGTCGCAGTAGTCGTCGTAATAGTCGTAGTGGACGTAGGAGTAGTCGTAGTAGGTAGTCGTCGTAGTAGTGTAGTAGTGATAGTGGTAGCGGTAGTGGTAGTAGTGGTAGTGAAAGGGGTAGCGATACTGGTCGTGGTCGTGGTGGTGGTGGTGGTGGTGGTGGTGGTGGTGGTGGCGGTGGTAGTGGTGGCGGTGGCGGTGGCGGTTGGGGTGGTGGCGGTCGTCGGCGGTGGCGGTGGTGGTGGTCTTGGTGGTCGTGGTGCACCTGCCCCAAAAAGGCTCAGGGCTAAGGGTTTAAAGCTCCGGTGTATCCCTGCAAGTATGCAGCGTGTGCAACCAGCCCGAGCTGCTTTTGGTCCAAATTGACATCACTCGGCAAAACACCTCTCATGGTACTCATCATAAAACATCCGACTCCATCAGCAACATCAGCACCACCGCTCCTACCATCTTGATTTTGGTCCCGTGCCTCGTTCAGGTCCCTATCTACTGTTTGCTTAAGAACCCCCCAAAAATAAAAATAATAATCCCTATATTACCCCCATAAGGAATATATTTTTTATTTTTTGGGTGGTTCTTAAGCAAATAGTAGCTATCCTTCTGACCGTCGCCACCGACAAGAATGAGAAGAAGCAATACCGCAAGGACGGGAAACTAACATGATAGAACTTGTAACTACGAGTAGAAGAGTAGAACAGTTCTGCTACGTAATGAAATTCCTGAACCCTAAAGTTCGACACCCCAAACCTCAGAACGATGATACCATCCACCTCTGGGGCGACGGTGTCTGGAGAGCCCATTCGCGTGCTCAGCCGGTATTCCCTGAGTTGATACTTCTAATGTCGCTTCAGGAGTTCAGAACGGTTTGGCTGTTGTTAGGATGGCCCGACGGTGCTTCTGTCCAACACCCAGGCCGCGACAAATTCTCCTCGAGTGCTCTGGAAAGGACCATTACCGCCTCCAAACCATTCCCAAATCTTTCTGGACAGATTCGACTTCTCCTGCTTGTCTCGTCGAGACTCTAGTACTCTAGTCGCTCCAGTCCTCAATCTTGCTAATCACTCCTCACCCTCAGCCAATGTCAAGCTGCATCCATACCTCTTCATATTAAGCTTTGCACATTCCCATCTGCAAAGCGCAAAGGCTTGGTCAGCTCCACATGAAGACCAAAACCGAAACTCTAATACAGGGGCCGAAATAATTACCAATACTATTGTGGGGGGTTCCTTATTGTCATTATAGTATAATGGGCCCCGAAACCATATTCTAACTATTAAGGCCCCTAAACTTTACTCTTTTCTGAAAGTTGGGGCCAGTCTCGGAGGCTCCGGTCGCGCAGCGAAGCCGAAGTCGCAGAGCTTGTACGTATTTTGCTCCGGCGGGATTCCTGTCGGCTTAGGTTTACCCAGAGGCCACAAAGTAGTTCCTTTTGGGGATTACCTTATAGGATCCTCTATACGAACCCCACAAAGGAACTACTTTGAGGCCTTTGGGTAAGCATTATAGGGTTGAGGGTCTAGGATGTAGCGATTGGGGCTTCTGGAGTTTGCGACCCGTTTCTGCTCAGAGAACGGTCCGCCCTTGGGCGGGCGAAATGGGCGGTGTAGCGGGGGAGCGGTAGTTCGGGTGGTCAGGTGTTTAGAGCAGAGTATAAGCGCCTTGATAATTGGAATAGAGTCTGGGGTCCAGTGTACTATAGCCATTATGAGAAACCCCAAAATAGTATTGGTAATTGTCTAGGCCTCTATAGTAGAGAAATGAATCCACTAGAAACCCTAAATCAGAGCGAGGAAGGCAGTCCTTTCTGCGAGAGCAGCACGTTCTCACCTTCGAGCTTCTTGTGAGCATGATCATAAACACTACTTATTGGTTCTAGGGTGTTGCTATGATGGGATAAACCATGGACATTTGGGCCCTAAGCCCTAAACCCAAAACCCTAAAACCCTTAGGAGCGGAGATCTGAAAATCAGCTCCTTGGAAGCTCCTCTGGTCTCTCAGGACAGCAACAGGCAAGAAGTATCACCAAAGGGACCCCAACCGATTACGAGGAGCCGACTAGTTCAGGAATTCGTTGGTGCCAAAGAACTGATTCAAGTAGCCAGATCTCAGAACTCCCTTGACAGTACCATTGCCAGCCCAGCAGCACTTCACGTCGCGGTGAACCACAGGGATATCGTGGAGGAATGCCAAGGCAGAAAGCAGATGCCTCGGAGGTACATTATTGCTAGCGTTAGTCTAGGTTATGGTTATCTTATGTGATTAGTGCGCCATAGTATATTGCAGCTTTTATGGTATACCATGCTTGGCATGCATAGCAAGCCCTTGTGCACCAGGAATCTGCCGGCATTAGAGCGTGGTATGTTCTGCTGTGGCTTTTCTTATGGTAGAGTTTAGCCCGTTACAATCTAAGAAAGAGGCTGTCGTAGCATATTCGAATATAATCCCGTATATACTCTAGCATCGTACAGTATATTATGATGGTGGTGTGGGGAGGCGGGCGGGGAGTTGGTGACCAGTTGTCAAACTGGGTTCTATACGGGCCTGTATAGGGTTTTTACAAGGGCTTTCTCGACGGTCTTTTTTCGGCGTTTTATGATCTCAAGGTCCATGTCAGAACCGTGTTGGCTCGCTGGAAATGCGGATGGGCACGGCACTCAACTGCACCACCTGACATTCGCAACCCGGGCAAACAGGCCAAGTGAACCCATCGGGTCATAATGAGATGCATATGGATGTTCGAATGTGCCTCACATGAAAACACATCTTCTCGATGTTATGTGGAGCGTAAGCTATCGTAATCCAACCGTAAGAAACCCTCATGCAACATTCCGGTATTACCTACAAAACCATCGACTAAGCCTAGCAAGCCCCAGATAAAGATTCGCTAAAGGTAAATTACGAACCCTTTACCACCCACCCCCACACAAAACACTGCCTACACAACTCTCAGGGATCCTGCAAAAGCAGGTATAGAACATCACTGTATAGAACGATGCAAACTAAATCCGAATTCTACAAGTCCGAGGCGCACTTGTACTCGTGCAGAACAAGTCTCCGTCAATCCGCCTCACATCAACAACCCAAGAGCCATGCAGGGTTGAGGGGTTAGGGCTTGGGGCCTCGGCTTGGGGTTGAGACTGTGTGTAAAACGGGCCTGCCTGCAATCCCCTGTACAGTAATTCTGAGATGGCCTTGGCCGCGTCATGTACGGTTGGAAAGCCTTGCCTGGCAACTTTTTCTAGGATCTCAAGTCAGTCGCAATCCGGGTTTCCCACCATCTGGGGACTGGGAAGATTGAGAGCCCCCCAGTCTTTCACAGTGGCTTCCCATCCTGCTCTGGAAATGCCTCTCACAAGTTGAACCATAAGAAGGGTTCAACGTGCATGGCATCCAAACCCTAAACCCTAAATCCTAAACCCCAAACCATAAATCTTAAACCCGAAACCCTAGTTGAACCGACTGCTCCAGTACTCTTGTAGAGCTTTTGTAGTACCCTTATAGAACTTAGAACCTCTGTCTGTAATTCCATAGTACCCTCACGAGCTTCCCAGCCGCCTTTGTCGGCGTGCGAGGCAATGAGATCAAAGAGGTCGCCGCCATTGCAGCGCTCCATGACCTTGTGAGGGTATATTCTGAATTAATGACTTGCAGGCTTCTAGTAGGTTGCAGTAGGTTATTCTGAATAATAATTTATCGTATATCATAGTAACTGTTTGTAGCACTGTATAGAAGAGAACCTAGCGGCTTACAGTAGATATCAGTACGTTACGGTAAGTTATTGTACTTGATAGTACCTTATAGTAGACCACAGCAGGCTTTAGCAGACTATAGTAGCTCTTCGACACTGGGCCAAGATCGCCGCGTGGCAGTAAACAGTAGATATCAAAGCAACCTTCAGACTACTAAGTCTGTTCTGAACTCAATTTCCAGATTTGGCCTAAACTCAGCATTGCCTACCGCGCTGCCGGGCATGAGCCCTGCAATGGCCTGGGAAATCATGGCACGCAGCTACGAGAATGAGGTTCCGCTTGACATGTGTGAAACATAATCCATGCTTATGTCCCTGTCCCCAACGTCTATGTATAAAATATGCCTCGACCTATCCATCCATCCAGCCATCCATCCATCCATTCATCCATCCTCCTTCCGTCCTTCCTTCCAGCCATCCACTTGCACATGCATCTGCGCAAACCATGCATACTGCAGGCATGGAATGCAACAGCATGACATTCGCTTCGAATCAGGGTTCAAGAATGTGGTGTAAATCCCTTGCAGAAAAAAAGCGGTAGGAGTGGTATGTTCATTCATTCCTTGCCCATCCGGTGTCAAAGGCTTCATGGGTTTGTCACCCAGGGCCAGTGCACACACAACAAGTGCACTGACTTGTTTTACAAACGCATGGTATACAAAAGATGCAATGCATCACGATACACTATAACAGACCATAATGCCTCATGCTCCATTATATATGTACTAAAGTGTACCCTACCGTTCTATACTCTATACACGACGATCATGCCACGGCAGAAGTTCCTTGAGAAAGGCTTACAAGCTTAGTTGCTCGCTTTCATGACTTGAGGCCCTAGTAAACCCCTAAACCCTAAACGTCCCTAAACCCCTAAACCCCTGAACCCCTGAAACCCTGAACCCTAAACCTTAAACCCTAAACCCCTAAACACCTAAACCCCTCAACCCCTAAACCACCCTAAACCCTAAACCCCTAAACCCTAAACAAATTAAGGACCCTTGCATCCTTCTGTTCAGTCCGAGGGGCCAGGGACACGACGTCAGCATCCTCGAAGACTTCGTACAGCTTGACGATGTGCCTCAGAGTTCATGGTTTAGGGTTTAGAGTTTTTTTTTTAAAGCCTTTTTCCTCCTTGCAGTTAAGGTCGGCGGAATCTACATCGTAGAAGGCGGGGACTCGACCCTAGCGATCTTTAGAGGTTTAGGGTTTAGGGTTTAGGAGTTTAGGGTTTAAGGTTTAGGAGTTTGGGGTTTAGGGTTTAGGAGTTTAGGGATTTTCTTTTTTTTGACGCAGTAACCCTTTCTCCAATATCCAGCAGGCTTGGGGCCAGAGCTCGCCTCAGGGTTTAGGGTTTAGGGTTTAGGTTGTAGAGGTTTAGGGGTTAGGGTGTAGGGTTTAAGGGTTTTTTTTTTTTAAGTGCAATGGTTTAAGGGTTTAAAGGTCTAGGGTCTTAGGGTGTAGGGTTTAGGGTTATAAAAGTCACTATAGAGGTTACTATGATGGTCACTGCAAAGGTTCCTGCAGAAGTTGAGAAAAATCCCCATAAAGGGTCACCATAACACCGAGTCTGCAGGAAGTCATAGGCCCTGAGCCTCAAGCACCGAAGATAGTGGCGATAGACATCGACGTAAGTACGGTGTAGTATAGCATAGTGTAGTATAGTATGGTATAGTCTAGTATAGCATGGCATAGCATTGACAACATAGTACAATATAGTAGAGCAGAGTACGGCATCTTATGCACAAGCAGAAGTCGAGGTGCGACACCAGCCCGTCAAACACACGTAAAGATGGGTGCTGCTCATACCAGTACCAGCAGCATTATTGGCTCCATCACGGCAGTCGCAAGCAGTGGTGACAGCAGTGGCCGCAGCAGCGGCAGCAGCAGTGCAGCAGGAGCAGAGTGGCTGAACAAGTGCATACAGCTGGAGGCCCCATGATACTTT